>OV049925.1:58742088-59342088 GCA_920104205.1 Eupeodes latifasciatus | reverse complement strand
GGAAAAATTCAATTATCATAAAAACGCTTAAAATGAATATGGTTTTCAAAATTTAAGTTAGTTCGTTTATAACTTGATGTTACTTCCTCACAGCTCAGCTGCTGCTCAGAGGAATTTTTTTGAATTAATTTTGATAAAAACGAAAGGCACACTTAATTTGGGTACCATTAATAATGTAATACTGGCCAAAGAGCGTCAAGATGACAAAAATAACCATAGCGTTTAGTCTGCAAAAACATTTTTAACTTATTGTAATGGGTCCGATTTGTCAAATTGAAAATTTTGACATTTCTCGACGTTTCAAGGACCCTAGAGTCGAAATAAAAGATTTTTAGAAAGATGTCTGTGCGTGCGTGTGTACGTATACGTTCGTACGTTCGCGACGTTTTTTTCGTCCTCCATAGCTCAAGAACCAGAAGAGATATCGACTTCAAATAAGTTTTGTTATACAGATAATAAGGCAGAAAGATGCAGAAAGGGCGCTCAAGAAAATTGCGTGGGTGGTTTTTTTACCATAGCAGTTTAAAAAAAGTGAAAATTTTGGTTAAACCTAAATATCTCATGAACCAATGATGCTAGAGACTTGAATTAAATTTTATAATATATATTGTAACGTAATACAAAACAATTATATTTTTGGAAAAAAATCCAATTAACGGTTTTTTTATAAATCAAAAAAACTGAAAAAAAAATTTCACCTCGAAAATTTTACGACCAAAATATGATTTCATCTCCAAAACAATTTTGTGCAACGAAGAATAATGTTTTTGACACCTGATAAAATTTTGAGAAAAATCTAATTGGCAGTTTTTTTTATAAAAAATAAAATCCTAAAAAAATGTACTCATAGTTGGTAAAAATTGAATTTCGACGCAAATATCTTTTTAAAAACTTGAGATTAAGGCTTCAAACTTTTTTTATCTTATAAGAAATATTGTTTTCAACATTCTGAAAAATGTTGAGAAAAATCGAATTGACAGTTAAAAAAAAAACCTAAAAAAAATTAATAATAGTTGGTAAAAATTGATTTTCGACTCAAATATCTTTTCAAAACTTGGAGATATTGGCTTTAAACTACTTTAATCTTTCAAAAAATATTGTTGTCAACATTCAGTAAAATTTTGAATAAAATCGAATGGACAGCTTTTGTACAAAAAATTAAAAACCTAAACAAAAATTTAACAAAAGTTGGTAAAAATTGATTTTCGACTCAAATATCTTTTCAAAAATTTGAGATAATGGCTTCTAACTAATTTTTACTTATAAGAAATATTGTTTTCAACATTCGATAAAATTTTGTGAAAAATCGAATTGACAGTTTTTTTACAAAAAATAAAAACCTAAAAAAAAACAATACTAAAACTTGGTAAAAATTTACTTTCGACTCAAATAGCATTTCAAAAATTACAAATATTGGCTTCAAACTTATTTTATTTCACAGAAAATATTGTTTTCGATATTCATATATCATTCGATATCATTCCGTTTTTTCATAAAAAAATAAAATCTACAAAAAATAGTACGCAAACGGTGCGTGATACAAAACCTGCACGTTCTAGCCCATACCATTCAATATGAATAAGTATTTTGCTTTGTCATACTCTCTATGTTAATTTTGGGACTCGGTGTGCATGAAATAAATCTTTCACATATGAGATGGATGGAACTTGTTTGTGTTGAGATTTTTTCTCTTGTATGAACAGGGTGAAATATTTGGAAATTAGGTAGGTAGGTGCTTTGCTACAAATGGCCATCTATTGACCATGCAAGTTGCAAGTTTTCTTTTTTGCACACTGAGTATCGAAACTAACATGGGAGACATTTAAAAAAAAAACTTATTTATACGGAATCATATGGGTCAGAGCGTGCAGGTTTTCTTATTGCACACTGTGTAAGAGTTAAGTGCCTGATTACAGGAGATGAAATTTTTAATAGAATGGAAAAGAGGAGCATAGAGCTTAAAAATTAAAGAGGGATGATTCTATGTGGAGTCGAATTGTTCTTGCGCAGGCAGTTTTTTTTTTTTTTTTTTTTTTGAAGTTAATGACTGTTGTAACGGCTACTTTTAATGTATATCTAGTCTGGTGCAGAATGCAGATTGTTTCAATTGTTTTTTCGCTTTGTTGGTTAATTAATATTAAATAAATAGCTATCAGTTTTTAATAGAAGTGACGTATTTTGTGACAAGACCGTAATGTGACTGACTCAGTTGATTTTAGACAAGCTTGAATTACATGAAATTTTAGTAAGTAACTGTCAAAGCCAAAGTTATGATAATGGTTCGAATATGAAAGGAAAAGAAGCGGGTGTTCAGAATCGAATTCGAGCCCTGGAGCATGGAACCAAGAGCATTTTTCGTTCCATGTTGCTCGCATTCCTTAAATTTAGTGGTTAATGATGCTGCTCGGTGCTCATTTTATGCAGTTAAATTTTTCGATACAATTCAATGTTTGTAGATATAACTTTTTTTCAAGTTCCACAACGAGGAGGGATATTTATAAGAAAAAAATTCCAAGTCATACTTTGAAACCCCCTTCTGAGACTAGATGAGAGAGCAGGTTAGATGCATTGAGGCCTTTAAAAACAAATTAAGAATAAATATATTAAGCCCTTATAGAATTAAGAAATCTAGAGGCAAAAAACATTGCAGAATCGTTAGGAAATAAAATTTTTGATTTTACATTTATTTGCTGCCTGCTAATTTGGTTTGATATTTTAGAAAATATAAATTAAACTAGTAAATATTTGCAAAGTCCGTCCGTTTCTGTCAACTGACATAACAGTTTTAGAAAATACAAAAAACAGTTGATGTTCAATTAACGGAGCGTATTGCTAGTTCCCTAGAAATACCAAATATGTTTCCTGTAGCTTCATCATTGCGATCTCAACGAAGAAAAATACTTTATGCTGATGAATGTCCTGAAACTAGACCCGACACAAAGATTTAAAGTTGAATTTTTTTTTTTAAATACTTGAAAGGTTTGATACGTATACATAATATCAATTTTTCATTTTTAAGTAACATAAGCGAATGTTTAAAAAATAAAAATGTACGTGCTTCATGCCTTAATTTGCAGAATGTTTTAACATAAAGTAGTTTTAAAGATTTAGATGGAGAAGAATTGTTTCAAGAGTTAACCATAATATCCCAGCTTGTTACACCACAAAGCTCAAGTTTAGATGTGTTAAATTTTATTTTTAGTTCAAACCTTGAAGATTTCGCTCCGAATTTAGTAATTGCTCTCCAAATCCTTAATACAATCCCGGTCACGGTAGTTTCAGGAGAACGTTGTTTTTCTAAACTTTAAGTTATTACAAATTATCTTAGGACAACCATGACTCCAGAGAGATTGGTAGGTTTATCTATAATGTCCATTGAAGAGAAATTATTAAATTCTTTAGACTTTTATGATCTCATTTCTGAATTTGCAAAATGTTAGGCCAGAAAAGTAAGTTTCCAAGTTTAAAAGTTTCCCCTCTGCTCATTTCTTCGCTGCGTTTTAGTTTAATGGTTTAGGCCTCCTGTTGATACCTCAATAAAAAAAAACGCATTGAAAGTCTACCTCCTGGGTAATGTGGGAAAGGCTTATGCTTGTGTATCAGTTTATGTGTAAAAAAAATATAAAAAAGGGGCGCTTTCTACAAATCTTGCACAGGGCGCAAGTTTGGCTGGGCCCGGACCTGGTTGCAATCAAACCTCAACCACCCTTAATCTACCCTGCCAGAGGAGCATAGTTATCATTGGTCTTCATCATTGAAACCAACTATTAAAATTATTTTAACAGATCGTTTAGGGGCTAGTTATGGCAATCATTGAAATCGATCCTTTTTGAATGGATATTTGACTGTGTTTCCCTTTGATTAGAAATGAAAATTATATCGATCACAAATCACACAAAGAATTGTTTCCAGAGAAAAAAAAGTTTTTTGCGCATTTATTTTTCGCTAAAAATGCATTTCTCTATTTTCCGGACGGAAATTCATTTTCCTGAACAGTTGAAAAGTTAAACGAATCGTTCTACTGGTTTGTGTTCCAATTTTACACAATTTTAATGAAAGATTTCTGTCAGTAAATATTTTTCGATAGATTTCAATCAGGAAATTTTTAATGATCGCTATAAACGACCTGTCAAAACAATTTAATAATTGGTTTCAAAAACCAATAACAGCCATAACTGCCCTTTATAGTTATCATTGATCATTTCTGCCATGGAAAAAATTTCCTGATTGAAATCCACAGCACCTTTTTTTATTTTTTTTTAGCAAGACAAAAAAATAAATGTGCAAACACACTTTTTTTCTTTGAGTGACTTCCAATCGATCAGTACATAATTTGCATATCTAATCAAAAATTGGTCCCTTATTTGGCCAGTTTATAGTTATTCTGAGAATTAAATATAACGGGTTATCCATTTTGCGGTTTCAAAAGTATAGGGCTGGAATTCGACATCTGGCAAACTAAGTTGTTAAACCAATTTTTTTAGCTATCGCACAATGCATACAAATTGTTGAAACCTACTACAAAGATGGTGACTCCGCCACAGCCATATATATTGTGCTTTAAAAGGAGATTATGGTTTACATAATCGTTCAACTACGCAAGCAATTGGCGGAATTGTGAAGCAATTTGAAAAGACTGGATTGGTTACAGATACCTATTGTAAGGCCAGTGCATCATCGTTTCGCTCGTACCACTGAAAATATCGCTGATGTACATAAGTAAAAGTGTTGCCGAAGACCCGAGTGTTGTTGATTCCTTGTCGTGCTCAGGGTCGGATTTAGGGGAGGGCAACCGGGGCCTCCACAAACGGGGGGCCCCCACAATAGTGACTTCGGAAAATTTTTGTTTCAAAATCCAACTAATAAACACTAGTAAACAACTTTTCCTGTGATATGTATTTTTTTCGCTCTTTTACCTTTACCTACAGCCTACAGTACTTTGTACATACATGATTATTTAATTATGCTAATCTTAAATAACAGAAATCATTGATCTATGTTCACTCCAATCAGGCAATCAGTGAAATCAAATGGCCCTGATAAGAAGCACTTTTAATTTAATACCCTTCTTGAGGGAGTACCCCAATCGCTTAATGGCTGAGTGGGGTGGTACTTGCCCGCAACCTCGGAGGTTGGGTATTCGATTCCGTTTCTCGACAAATTTTTTTTCTTATATATATTCTTCAATTCTTGGAAAAATCAATTATTATTGACTAATTGGTAATTTGTTACATATTTCTTTATGCAGTCAGGTATGTAGTTTGATAAGCAAATAATTATTATTGTGACACAATTAAATGCCATCAATTATTCACGAACCTTACTGCATGCAAGAAATTGAAAAAAATCATGGTCGGTCAATAGTAATTTATTTGTATAATTATTGAAGAATATCGATTTCGATTGTCATAAAAAAACAACCTCATCATGACAAGCTCGATATTCAAAATTTCAGAGCTACATTCCCAAACATCGAAATTGCATTGAGAATGTATTTGGTTTTGATGGTAACAAATTGCACTGGAGAGCGCTTACTTTCAAAAATGAAAATTATAAAAAATAGGCTTCGAGCCACGATGGGACAAAACCTTCTATCGAAGCTTTCTCTTCTGAGCATTGAAAGCGATTTACTCCGAGAACTGGATTTCAACGAAATCACCAACGATTTTTCGGCGACAAAAGCTCGAAGGGTTTCGTTCGTTAACTCTAAAATTTAATTTCAGATAATTCTTTTTTCCGTTTATATTTATATGTGTTTGTTCAATACTAAAGGAATCTATACTTAGTTTCACAATAAATTATTTATTGAAAAACTCGAGTGAAAAAAATGATTTACTTTATTTTGAAAATAATTTGGGGTGAGGGGGCCTCCGATCCTTTATTGCCCGAGGCCTCTGGACCTCTAAATCCGGCCCTGGTCGTGCTCATGAATTTGGACTGTCTTGCGGCACATTATGGCGTATTTTGCATTTGGATCTACACCCTCATCTATATAAAGTCCAGCTCACACAACAGCTGAAGCCAGCTGACCATTCACTACGTCGAATGGGTGCTTGAACAACAGGCGGTGTACAGCGATTTTTCGAACAAAATTTTCTTCAGCGACCAAGCAGATTTCTCACTCGGTGGGTATGTTAATAACCAAAATTGTTGTTGGTGTTCTGAGAATCCTAAAGTAATTGAAGAGAGGCAATTAAATCCACAAAAAGTCACTGTTTGTTCCGGAGGTGTGATTGGACCTTACTTCTTCGAAACCATCTATGGAATGACTGTCACCGTCAATTCGGAGCGTTATGGTCATATGACTTTTTTTGCTTGCTATTAAAGAATATGACTTGAAGAATATGTGGTTTCAACAAGACGGTGCCACATGCCACACAACTCTCATTTCATTTCTCATCGTGGCGATATCAACTGGCCACTAAGATCGTGTGATTTGACTCCTAACTATTGATCACTTAAAATGTTAATATTTTAGAAATGTTTCGCGAGCGTCCGACCAAAAAAAAAACATTTCAGAAACATTAAACAAACATTTCAGATATTTTTCTCTGTTCCTAAAACGTTTTTTAAATGTTTCTTTTTTTCTGAAATGTTTATGAAAGGTTTTTTTAAACAAATGAGAAACATTTCAGAAACGTTTTTTAAATAATGTTACCTGAAATGTTTCTTTGGTCACACCTTTAGAAACATAAACTAGAGAATTTACTTCAATTTTATTATCTAAACCTTAATGTGAGAATACAGCCATTTTCGGTTAAAAATACATATCCCGGCTATTCTGTGGTTACAAACGGATTTGGCCATATAACGTCAATGGTGGCTATGCTTCAAAAGTTTGCTGGTTTCTCAGCATAAACAAATGACTGTATAGTCTCATAAAATGAAATCGAGAGGCGTTAAGACAATTAACAGAACCACTTCTGCAAATAAAGTTTACACCAAATTGATTTCGTAATAAAATTATGGACAATTGGCCCGTCTTCTTGAGAGAAAATGAAGTCGATGGTTTGCTGATTAGATGTTGGAAACAAAAGTCAGTCAGCTTTTGTTCGATATCGATAACGTTGGCCAAAAACACTTTAATATATAGAGTGTTTTTGACGTTGGCCATTCACCGTAACGGTCGCTTATTCTTCATTTCGGAAACAAAATAAGGCCAGCTCGTAGGTAGCACCAAACAACATAAATTACATTACATTAAAATTGAATGGATGTAATTGTGATTCGTTAATGGTTTGAGGATTGTCTTTGGTCCATATATTGCTTATTGACGAATACATTTTACCAGAAATGAAATTCACCACTAAATATTGTGAAATAAAATTCAATTTTCGTAATATGGAAGTGTTGAGCTATTTATGATGAATTGCCATATCTTACTGAATAAACCTGTCAACACAGTGTAACATTTTTAAATGTCAAACCGTCCAAAATTCTCATGCAACTGTAAAAAGCACACTGTACAATTAAAAAACTAGCTAAGTCAACCAGAAGTTATACTATCATACTTACAATTAAATAACAATTATAAAGATGTGATTTGCTATTTTCTCATAGATCATAATATAATTGTTTATAATAAATTCGACTTTTATTGTCTTCAAATAATGAATAACCATATTGTAATATTTACTTAATTATAAGGTGTTTTAGAAAAATGTTACTTATTAAATTCGCATTCCTTCAATGGAAGGGTTGAGAACGTCAATTAAAAATGTATATCAAAATAGTGAACACATTTTTTTTAATGTTAGGTATCTACAAGAAATAAGTATTTTGTATTCTTTTAATTCTGGTCCGCTGAAAACTAAAATTATACTGAACTTCTTACTTTCCTACACGTTCTTATAACAAAACATGCAACAAAATGAAGTCTATAACTTTACCTGTACCCACTACGCACTTAACTTACTAAAAATACCATTTAAAATTATTTAATGACTTTTAGAACATAATCATCTTTACTATCTTGTGTGAGTGATGTTACAGGATATTCATATTCCGTATTTAGGTAACCATCGTTTTGTTGTCCTTTTGTACTGTCAGATAAAGTTTGTTCTTGAGCACTTTCACTTCCCACTTTTTGGTCAATTTTTGATTCTGAGCTCATCTGTCCGAAATGCTCATCGTTCCATGGTTGACTATCCGTTTTTCCAAGAATGATATATTGCAAATTACCAACAAATAAGACCAAAGCAGTTATGGCAAATACTTTTTGCCACTCCGATCGATCAGTCTAAAATAAAAGGTTTTAAAAATATTTGGCCGCGTTTACTTAAGTTTTTCAATCTTACCCCAACACTAACGATCGTAGCCACAAACATCGGTGTCAACATGAAGACAACACTGCTTGCAGTTCTGACTATCCCGGTCAGAGTTGCAGCGTGATTGGATGATAGATCGATGGGATTCAGGGCGCTTCCGATAGTCTTACCGCCATTTATTCCCACAGTGCTAGTCATGAGAACTATGGCTAGAGTTTTTTGGTGCTCATCCAAGAATCCAATTAAACAAAGGCAAACTGCTGGAAACCACGTTGAGATAGTGCTGACGGTCCTGCGGAGTGTCTTCAAGCTCATGATGTTCTTTTTAGTAACCACATCTCCAAAAACAATACATAAATTTGTCACAATAAACCTTGTCGAAAATGCAAGAGCCGAGAAAAAGGAATTAGATTTTATGTCCATTTTTAAAATTCCATGCAAATACGAGGGAATCTCGTTTTGCATCGTCTTAAAGCCCAGAGCCTGAGCACATTCGATACCAATGAGAGACATAAACGGGACAGATGTGCATATAGCCTTCCAGGGAATTGGTATTTTCTTATTCTCACCATCGTTTTTAAGGTGTGAAGCAAGAATAAATTGTTTTTCATCTGGTCCTATGAATCTAGAGGTTGTTGGGCTGTTGTCTGCAAAAATCATCCATAACAAACACCAGGCAATACTTATTCCTGCGGCCACATACGATATACCTGGCCAGCCCCAGCTTGATTCAGCTATTAGACCCGGCACTCCCATTGCCAGAATGGTACCCATTTCGATTCCAGAGTAGCTGAAAGCTCCCAATCGTGTTCGTTCCTCAAACGGTGCCCACTTGGCTATTTGATCATGGATACATGGTGTAAAGAGGCCCTGAAACATCCCTTGGACTATCGCAATGCATGTGTACATTTGCCATCCACCCAAAGGTATGAGTGAAGGAGTGAGTAATGAGGTTATAGCTGAGCCCAAAGTTGATATGAGAATTGTGTACTTGGCGCCAAGCCAACGGCACATCACACTTCCCGCAAACTGAGTTAGTAACGTCCCCCAATACATGCCAGCAATTATATATCCTTTTTGTGTTTTATCCCAATCGAATGCCTAAACAAATTATTATTTTATTAAAAATAAGATAATGTTTAGTAAAAATGGTTTCAATTTCAATAAATAAAACTTGCTTGAAATGATGAATTTGATGAAGCTCCTTCGGTCATAGCAAATACGGCAACCGATATTTTGAGCCGATCTATAATGTTCACAACAAAGCAAAGGAATAAAAGCAGAGTCTGAACATGACGAACACCCAAGGTTGGACCTGAAAAAAAATATATTTTGAATTATATTAAGATTTAAGTTCAATATTGACTAGAAGCTTAAAGTCCAATAGCTTAAAAAAAAGGTTAGTTTTTGAATAATTTAAATTTGTCTGATATCAGCGTTGCCGTTGTACTTTAAACCATTTTAGTGACGAATACAGTCTGAGTAACTGGAAAATTAAATTTTGTGCCTAAAGTTTAACACTCAATCTAATGTAACAAGTACGATTGGTAATATAGTTTTCTATTCAAATTATTGGATAATAAGAACGATTGTAAACGCAAGAATTACCTAGGAGAATTCTTCTTTAACGATCTAAACTATCTAAATCATATCAGCATAATCAGTCTCTCATGTTTCGTAAGGGACCCAAACTGGTTCCATTGAGCTTAGAAGGAAGCCTCTAGATTCATGTGGTATCACAATGGGCTGGGCCATTAAACTGGCCTAAGTGTGTCCGTTTCCATCTTGGACAGCCACTATATAACCTAACCTAAGAACGATTGTATTTGGAAGTACGAAAACCAAAGTTAAGAAAGTCAAAAGCACGAAAGCCAAAGATACGAAAGAAAAATGCTTAGATTATATTCGTTTTGATTTTCTGGTCCGAGAAGAAAGCAGCTAAAAAAGGATAGGCTATCTATTGATTTATTTTAAAATCATATATTATTATTCTGACATTTTAAGATGTCTCCGCACAAAATCTTAAGAGAAAGTCAGCATCACCTTGGTAAGAAAATGACTTTAGGCTTGAACAGCGTTTTTTTTAAATATTTAAAACTCTTTTTTGACGGGACGAACTTTCGACAATAGCGACCAAAATGTCTATATCTTGTTATCCAGCGTCTTGGCTTTGTCAACTAGCTGACCCTTTTGGAGTTATGTTGTGGGGAAACGGGAAGGACCGATATTATGCCAACAATCCGGATTCCGGAAATGATTTCAGCAATCCGTGAGCTACGGCCTAAAATAATCACAATGTTTTTAAAAATTAGGGGAACATAATGCGCTATTGCGAAGCCTGCAGAGTTAGCTACTTAAACAAAGTTGTGTTCCATAAATTAATGAGACTAGCGTACACGTGTAGGAACTTCTGCAACCAAATTTTGCTTAAAAGTTCAAAATGATTTATATGTATGTCTCAGGCTTTGCATAGGTTAGGTTAGGTTAGGTTGTAAGGGGTGTGCACAGCAAGAAGCTGTTGCGTACACGGGGGCCTATTGGTCCATTGTGATCCCCTGTAAAAGTAAAAATTTAGCATCGATGCTCCTCAGTTCAATTCAACTCTGTCGATTAGCGTAGACTGGCTCGTTAACGAACCAGCCTGTGCTATCTATAAATTTACTCATGCTCGCCATTGAGACCTGTGCTAGATCATCCAGTTCTCCAACAAAACTGTTTCCGAAATGACGGAGTCGGCTGGTTTGGAGGTTCGGACAGTCGCAGAGCAGGTGTTTAATGGTCTCCATTTCCTCCTCATCCTGACAGCTCCTACAAAAATCGGGTGCAAATGCCCCTATTCTATTAGCCATTGTGCCAATGGTTTTAATGTTCCAATGATTTTAATGTTCTTTTTACTCAGCGATAGAATATACCGAGTTTCCTTTTCATTTGTGTTAGGCCATAAACTTCTAGAGATTGCACGCACAATCGTTCCTGGATTTCCAGGAGATATTGGTTTTCTCTTTTAGTTTAAGGTCTATCTTCCTCTTGAGTACCCCAATCGGGACGAGTGGTCCCCTTTTTTGCTTTGCATAGTTAGTCTCAGTTTTTCTTGTATTTTATTAAGTTAGCAGAAATGTTTTTAATTGTTGGCCTTTAGTATACAAACAATTGTCGTTTTTGCCTTAAACCTTCTTAAAAACCACGATCTCGCCAGCAAGGACCGTGACGTCTCGTCACCATCCAAACACCTCACGTAAAAACTTTGTATTTGTGTTATTCCATAAAAATAAATAATAGATAATCAAAATAATAAAGTTTATCCTTCTTAATGTTCGCATTCTTACTATCAAATTTTATCACAGGCATAATTTTTATCATCATCATCAACTGACAATAATAAAAATAGATAAACATTTGTTTGCAATAATAATTAAACCTAAAAAATATTTTCTATAAAATATTATTTTAAGAAAAATAAAATAACTCCTAATAAGAAGTTATTTCATTTCTCTATTGTTAGGAGTTGTTTTATTATGTAATATTTTCTAAGAATAGTAAATACAAAAAAAACTTAACATTGATAAAAAAACTAACAATTAATTATTCTTTCGTGTGATTTTAATTGTATTGTTTGTAAATTATTAGGTTTTACTTTATCTTTTTTGTTAAGTGCTAACGCGTTAGGGGATATTGCGTAGAGCCTTATTTTAAGGCCTAGG
Organism: Eupeodes latifasciatus; assembly: GCA_920104205.1. Lineage (NCBI taxonomy): Eukaryota > Metazoa > Arthropoda > Insecta > Diptera > Syrphidae > Eupeodes > Eupeodes latifasciatus. The sequence continues at coordinate 59,330,120 of OV049925.1, read as the reverse complement.
TTATTTTTTAACCCACGTTAGATTTTAACCATGGTTATTTTATAACCCATTTTATTGTGTAACCAGGCCTTTGAATATGAATGTACTCGTATATAACAATTGTAATAACATTTTGTAACTGACATCAAGTTATATTTTTCTGAAGGATTGTAATGGCCTTTGATATTAATATTTGTTTTCAATTTAAACTGTGAACTTTTGAATTAAATTTCGACTCAAATATCTTTTCAAAAATTTGAGATTATGGCTTCTAACTTATTTTAACTTATAAGAAATATTGTTTTCAACATTCTGAAAAACAATAACAAAAAAAAAAAAAACAATACCTACTAAGACTTGGTAAAAATTAATTAACGACTCAAATAGCTTTTCAAAAATTAAAAATATTGTCTCTTTTTATTTCACAGAAAATGTTGTTTTCGATATTCAGTAGTTTTTTTTTATAAAAATCCAACAGTCCGTTTTTTCATAAAAAAATAAAATCTCCAAAAAATAGTACGCAAATTTGGTAAAAATTAATGTTCGGTTCTTGATATAACTCAAATTAATTTCATTCATCCAATTTGTAAAAATTTAAGAAATGCTACTTAAATTGGTAAAAATTTGTTTTCGACTAAAAATCTATTTAATAAAACCAGATTTTCAAACTAAACTATTTCTTTATATGAAAAATATTGTTGGTAATTTTAAAATGTTTAAGAATAATTCAACTAACAACTTTTTTAACCCAACCCGAAAACCTACAAACTTTTAAGCAAGACAAATCGACAGACGGGATGGGAAATAATCAGTGTGTGTCGCACCCCAGCCTCTTTTTATTTGTTTCGAAATATCAAATTCGTAAGTCTCCCTGGTGAAAATAAATTTCTTCACTAGACGTTCTACAAAAAATATCTTGATGGCGCCCTAATCGACTTCCACCATGAGAGTACTATGGTTTTCATATACAAAGATGTCAAAGGTCATATATTTATTATAATAAAAAGTTAAGTTTTTCAACGAATTTTTTATTTGTATTCAATAAAAATACAATAAGCAGAGTCTACAGAGATTCTTTTTTTTTGTTAAAATTAGTTAAGTGCTTTGTATATGAAAAGGTTCATTGACTAATAAAATAATATACATATCTGATTATTAGCTGTTACGAATAAATTCATGAGGCATAGGAAAATGTTTGTTAAATTTATTCCATTTATAAAACAAACTTGTATTAATCTCACTTCTTATTAATTCGATATTTGTAGGAGGTTTTTAAGTCAACAGACCAAATACAATCGGTGGTCTTAACGGGGTCATAATACCCAAAACGTTGGTCCATCAATATTGTTGATTTTCAATGAGTAGCTACAAACCTTTCGAATTTATTAAAAACCCTAACTTAAATATGAAATAACGAAGGAGAATCCCAACACTGGTCATTGATATACTAACTGGTGTGTTTTTTTAGAGTTATATAACTTTGAGTTGGCAAGACTATTTTAACTGGTGGCCATTTTGTATCAACCATTGACCAAGATTACCGTTGATCTCAATTTTTATAACGCAAACTATATTCTGTTATGATATGTGAAGTCGCTATAGTCTACTCCGATAACCCAAAACGATTTGCCATCTTGGAGGAATTTTCTGCTTTATTGCGATATATTGGAAAGGTCATAGAGTCGTCATTAGCAAAACTTTCTAAGGTATATTCCGTAAAGAACAAATACATAGAAACACTTGAAGTTTTGACGAAAAATGATATTGTTATGAAGTATTACAGTATTTGGCAGTAAGATCAAAAGACAGAATGACATGAGGAAACGGATGCAAGACGCAAGTATCGACAACACAATTTTTACAACTTGGTAAATGTATAAAAGAGTTTTCAAAGACAAAATATTCTAAATTCAAAATTCTGAACATGATTTTTTGAAAAGAAAATCCTTTTTTTTAGAAACTCTAACTGAGTTTGAATTTAAAATTGTAAAACTTGAAAAACACTCGAAAAAAGTATTCCACCCGATGATGGAGAAACATCTCCGAAACGCGTCGTAGATTTAGAATATAAATAATTAAATTACTTAAGTTGTAACATTAAAAATTAAAATAAAAAACTTATATTTCTTTGTTTATTCTCATAAATCTAAAATACAACTTTAAGACAAGTAAACCACATCATGTATAACATTCCTTTGTTTTACAAGCATTCGGCACCGTAATGAGATGTTAATAGGTTTTGACCGCAAAATAAAATTTCATGTTCAATATTGCCTTCAGGTGCTGCAGTGTTGAAAATAAGAAGTTCAAAACAATGTTCTTAATTTATGCATAACTAAAAACTAAAAGCACACCCAAAGAAATAAAAATTATACGATTTCTCAACATAAGGATCATTGTCACTTGACTTGATTTGACTTAAATGCACTCTTTAAATGAAATTCAAATTTGGGAGAACTTTCTTGTTCTCAAAAGTAGGTAAACTTGTTTAGAACAAAACTTGTTGAAAGTTCAACTTATTAACTTGATTTACTGAAATATTGATCCCGAAAAATACACCCGTTTAACTTAGTTTCCTTAACACATTGTAAAAACTATTTTAAGGTTACCTTTGTTTAGAATTTCTGAATTTTCAGTCATTGTAATAATTAAATTTTATGTTTTCTCTTTAAAGCAATTACTCCATAATTTGAATTTGAATACACTGCTCAAAATCACTGTATCTCCATCAATCGACTTAAAAATTATCTTCACTTCTTGTTGCTTTAAGGCGCTTCTACCAACTGAAGATGATCATTGTTCAAAGGTGTTCGCTATTCGTTTTTCGAAATGGGTCGACGAAATTCTGTATAAGTTGTTTTTGTATACCTATGTTTTTGATATCCAATGATAATAAAATATATTATAATTGAGAAGCTGGCAGAAAAAAAGCAGTTGTGCAATAAACTTATGATATGGTTAGAAGACGTAATAAAAACTAACGGCTTGAGATTATGTTTGTCTACGGTGAGTAAATTTCTGTATTTTAACAATTTATCTTAGAACTTATGTATATACATTCTTTTATCGAAAATTCTCTAAATTTAAATGGTCCAAAATTAAAAAAAAAAAAAACAAAACAAAAACAAACAAATAAATTATTTATGTGGATGCGGGCAGACCCAAATCAAGGTATCAAGCATCACAAGTTCTTCGATTAATATTTTACATAAAATTTGCATTAATGTATATCACTTTTGCATGTTAAAATGCTATTAATTTAGATATGAATTTTGCATGTTTAAAATTCTGATTTCAACTTCCACTGAAGTTCAATTATTCTAAATTTTTTTACATTATGTAGATATACTACGTTATGTATACTTACACTGTATCAATTTATATGTATAAAAGCGTGGTTCATCTCTTATCGATTCATCAGATTTTTTAAGATCTTACTGCACATAATGGTTGAATTATTATTTTTAATTGCCAAGCATGAGAATATTTGAATTGTATGACGAATGTTTTTCGACTCTCTCTAAGGAATGCCTTGAGAACCAATTGTTATAATATTGAAAGCTGACTTAGCAAGTTTTACCTTGATGTATTGATTGATGATTCTTATATATATATTTATTTACGAAATTTAATTTAAAAACAAAAATATTTTTTATCCCGAAAATAATATGGTAGTTCTAAATGTTGCAAAGTTAGGCTTTAATGACCTTGGCTGTTATTCAACAAAAGCTTGTAAATTTATTTATGTTTGTTAAATTTATTCATTAGAAGCAATAATGGTGAATATTTATGCACACTCTTATATCTCTCATACTGTCTTCAAAAATGTATTTAAAAACTTTTTGATTTAGATAAAATTTCTGTTAAACTGTTGAACTTTGATCAGTGACCAGTAATCAATATTTTCGTTCGTTTTAAGTTGAATAGTTTTCAGTAAGCTTTTGCACATCTTTGAAGTTTGAAATGTCTCTGCCGCTTGTAGTTTTGCGAAACACGAACTAGGTTTCGCAGGCCAGCCCTGTACTTATGCACACTAATTACACTTTTTACTAAATATCCACAGAAAAGATCCAAGTAATATTATTTTAAAAACTAAGTTAATAAATTATTAATTAGGTGGCGCAACAGTCCGTAGAGAACCACGGCCTAGTGACTTACAATTCTCAACCATTCCTGTGTGCCAGTAATTGCAGAGATGGAGGGAGTAGTACCTTTCGTGTCTGAAACTCCAAAGAACTGAAGACAACAGAGACGTACTCAGGACACCGCAAATAGATCCAGAAGAAGCCATCTTTGACGATGACTTTTATATAATTAAAGATCCGAAGAAAAAAGTGGAGGCGGTGGGAGCTGCTTTCCAGCAAGTGTACAAGTTGAATGTTAGCATTCGCCCCAACAATACAGAATACAGAGCCCTACTTAATCACTTTTACCTTCGAAATGATATGACACAATGGCGATCTGAGAACCTTGCAAATGCTATAATCGCTGAGCAAACGGGACCAAGTCCCTTGTTAGTGACGAAGGTTGAGCTTCAGCTCATCTTCAACTCAATAGAAAACAAAAAGTCAGCAGGTGTCGATGGTATATCCAACGTTGTACTAAGACATTTACCGATGGAGGCAATTGACATTTACATTACACTCTTCAATAATGCACTGAATAACAGTGCATTGGAAGACCGCTGTGGTTCATCCTCTCCCGATGAAGGGAAAGGACAACTCCAACCCGTCGATAAGTCTTCTTCCAAGCATCAGCAAAGTTTTCGAAAAGATCATCAATAGGGCTCTGACTAAGTGGGCTGCGGACAACAAAATAATTCCGGATAAACAGTTCGGGTTCAAGGCGGGTCATGACACAATTCATGCTGCGTCTAAACTCGTTTCTGATATCCAATGGAATAAATCAAAACAACAATGCACCAGGTGCTGTTCTGGTTGAAAAGGCCTTTGACACCGTATGGTTAGAGGGTCTTTACCTAAAACTGAGTAGGCTTGGCGTAAGCAAAACATTGTTGTATATACTTTATGATATGCTTAACGGTAGAAAGTGTATTGTCAAAAGTGCCAATATAACTTCTACAACAACATTCCTTATTAAAAATGGTCTTCAACAGGGAGCGGTGAATTCGCCGATTCTCTTCCGCATTTACAATTGCGTACGCCGACGCACGATCTAATTGCGTACAGAACGGCTGGAAAGGTTGAGGTTATTAGAATTCTCTTGCAGCGTGATTTCGACAAGATTCACCGATATTGCGACGACTGGAAACTGAAAATAAATGTCCAGAAGTCGGAGACAATTCTGTTCCGGACTCCGTTGGCTAGGGCCACGAGGGATACGTGCAATAATTGGCACAAGATGGTCATCGTTGATCTTCACGGACAGCGATTAGCGAGCAAAAGTGTACTGAAAAACCTCGGTATCTGGTTAGACCAATATTTGTACTTTCACAGACATATAAATGGTGCTCTGACCAGGGCCAGAGGAGCCTTCGCTCTGATGAAACGTCTGTTATACAGAAGTCGGCTTGACCGCAAAGTGAAGGTAATTTGCTACATGGCCCTCATACGGCCGATGATCGTTTATGGTTGTCCTGTGTGATTCAGTTTCGGATGTTCGAGCGGCAGTGTTTACGACGCTGGCTGTACCGGCTTATATCGAACAGCCGAATCTTCTTACGTGCATTACTATTCCATCGAGGTCCTATACGGGGCTCGAATCAACAGAATTGACAATTTCGTGATAAAACTCGTTCGAGGTCAAATTGCAAGAGCTATGTTTTCGACCAATAATTTAATTTTCGGGGCGTTCTATCCGAACGACGAGTATTTTGAGAGTGCACGCTTGAGCGGCTTCATTCCACCAGAGGCATTCCTCTTTTTAGACAGATGCGGTCTGATACAGGATAGATTGGCAGTTCCGCTAATCTACCACGTCAGACGACGAACCGTGGATAGGCGACTCCTGTACAATCGGGACGTCATGGCACAAGGCGGAGCAGAGCTCCTTCGGTTCAGTAGGGTTGTGTCCGAACGGGACCAAACTGATAGGGTGAAGCAGGAGAACCAGTTTGGTGGCTTCAATCGGCACTTGATAGTGGGTAGTCGGGATGGGGTTTTAAGCCTTGGCCGGCTTACATACTTCTTTTATAGTTTTAGGGTTTAGTTTTAATTAGAATAGGCATGGTGGCAAAACAAAAAACAAAACAAAAAAAAAGGACAACAAAATATGAAAAACAAAAAATGTTCGATAGTTAGATTTGCTGCTGTGGTTGTTCTAGTTTTAAGTATAGTTTATAGGTAGAATAGGTAGTTTAAGTTAGCTTTAAGTTTTATATTAAGGACCTTATTGTAAGTAGTTTTAAGTAAAAATAAAAAAGGATATTGATATCAGTTTTTTTTTTAATTTTCCAATAAATACAAAAATAAATAAAATTGAATTAAAGTAAAATAGATCTTAGGACCGAAAGGCATTAGCATTATAAGTATTATTGTTTAACTTAGAGTGTCCGTATAGAACCAGTAAGTTAGCTGTAAGTTATGGTTAACTAGGCTAGTTGTATGAATTTTTGTCTAGCTTTTAAGATAGTTTTAAGAATGAATTAATAAAAAAAAGTGCGTTAGACTGTCACGCGAGAGTTCTTGGGTTCGATCCCTGCCTGTGCCATCTACAGTTTTTTTCACGGGTACTGCCTCTTGCAAGGAATTGACAAATTCTCCAAGAGTAATTCTTGTCAAGAAAAAGTGCTTTCTCAAATAAGCCGTTCGGTTCGGATTCGGCATATAAAATGTAGGTCCCTTCCAAACCCTTAACAATAGGTTGGTTAAAATTTTCCGCCTTTGATTTATATTCTAGGGACCTTAAATTGTCGGACTGATTACAATAACTTCCAATAAGAAGTTAATAATATACAAATATTGTTTTATATACTGAAAATAAAGTACATATCAATATTTAAAAAAAATAATGTAACCAAATGAAAAAAAAATGTATGATGATTATGAAAACAATTAATGAAACAGTGTAGGTTTCATAGACTGATTTAATTGTCTTTATATTATTTTGTTCATCGTAATTACTTTATGATTATGATGGGTAATTGAAATATGAATATTTTTTATATGAAGTATTTTAAATCGTGTCTAACATACAAAAATATTTTATGTAGATCTTAAGCAGGTACATAGAGCGAGAAAGGCATAAAGCCATAAAATACAGTTATAAAAAAGCTTACCATTTTTTCATGCTCAAGACAAATTATATTGATGCCAAATAAATGTATGGTTTATAATAAGTTGATTTAAATTTCTAACTTCGAAATCTCTTAAAAAAATATTAGGAAATAAAATATATGACAACTGTTCATCAATATGAGTCGTCTTAAGCTTATGAATGTCAGACTGGTTATGATTTCGATTCTGTTTTGAAATCCAGGTGCGAATTTTCCGGTTCATACCCAAGATAAGGTTTCTGAAAAATTTTCAATTTTCATTTATAAACACTCTTTCTGCAGTTTAAACCGAATTAACTGTGCGATACCGAAGAATTAAGCAATCGAATTCAAGGAATTTCAGTATCAGAGACTTAAAAGCAAAAACGATAAAAGATGAGAAATTTTGTTTATATTTAAAAGATTTTAAAAATATGACAGATAATAGAAATTTAAACTGGCCAAATATATTTTCTTTTTTCAGAATCAGATAATGGGCAAGTTTATGTTTCTAAAATCCTAGAAATGTCCGCATTCCATTTTTCGTTTTTGATTTAAGAACTATGTGAATAGAATTTGTATTAATTATTATTCCCTATTCAATCATCAAACAGGAAGAACGGATATGCAAAGCTCATTTATGTAACTTCTGGGTGGAAAATTCAGTTTCTGTATATTTTATTTTCTTTTTTCGTCAAGTCTACTCAGAAATCTTTAACATATAAACTAGCCAACTAATTTCAGTAATACTTCTTGCATGTAAAGCTGAGTTTTGTCAAGTACAATCCAAGTGAAAGAAAGAAAATGAAAACAACTGACTTATGTACAAATACAACAGCAAATCTGGTCAACTAAAAACATATCATATAACTTTTTTTGTATAAGCGGATCGCTTTGTACGACCCAATCTGCGGCACTGAACACTTAACTTCATCTGACACCTTTAGATATATTTAGCAAACAAATAGCTGCAAGCTGTGCTATTCGCCTCAGAGCTTCATTACAGTGGAATAATTATTTATACTCAATTCCAAAGTATAACAGTCCACAACTGTCGATAATCTCAAATGAATGTGGCACAGCAGCTTAACATTCATTCGCCTTATCTGGGTACCGGGCCATACCGACATTTCAGGAAATTGTAAAGGAGGTAAACTCACCAAAATGGTACAGTAATACCCATTCAACCACGATTGGCTAACGCTGGCATACCAATCGCTACGTGTAAGCTTTTGTTAAGACAAGACACTATAAAGAAAACCAACATCAGGTGTCATAACATCATAACATATCAGGCCATACAAAATATCTGGACTACTTTAGAGTTAAAGCGCTTAAGGTGTTTGATATCTCTAAGCAGATTGCATATAAGCTCGGTGTCATAACCAGAAACTGCTTAATAGAAAAGCACGCCAACTACCTAGGCGTATTCTCAAATGAATTTTGTAGAAGCTGTATGGACGAGGAAGAAATAGTTTCTCACCTCCCTGCTCTTCTTTCTTTGCTCTAGCTCAAAAACTAGAGACCTTTCAAGGAGAGTTCTTCTCTACCAATCGAAACGATCACAAACACACTAATACAATTAGCCTTTCACGTTTCTTAAGGAACTCCAATTGGTTCCATTGAGCTCAGAAGAATAACTCCAGATTAATGTAGTATCACAATGTTCCAACAACTGTCCTACTCCATCCCAGACAACCACTTCAACCTAACCTAGTAAAATGTTAGAGCCATTTCTTAAAATGTTTTAAGATCTTTCAATTTAATCAAAAATATAAGATTTATTTGTTGTCACCTTGGAATACTACCAAAGTGCTTTTTTAATTTTTTCTAAAAATTCTGGAATCATGGTTTAAACTTAATTTTTAGCCCTATTTATTTCAATGTCAAGGTTAGGTAACGAATTTTTTGCTCTTAGTTTGTAAAGAAACCCTTAATTGAATCCCGAATAAAGTTCAAAACAAACATACACTCCGCTTCAACACATATGTACATTTTTTGAAATACTTTTTAAATTTTTTAAAAATATTGATGAGTATTGTGCCATCTGCTAGCAAAAATTGAATAGTTTTTTGAGTCAACTGAATATTTACAAAAATTAAAATTGTTATTGAATTAGAATAAAACAAGTTGCCGTTAAGTTTGGTAATTAGTAGTTCCACATTTATTTTTACATTACATTACATTAGTCAATGTATGAATCTTAGAGCCTTTTGAAGTAGTTCGACGATATTTCGCTAAACGCTAACTTAATTGCAGATATTAAGGAGTCTTTGTCTTTAAACTGACGATCACAATCATCAACTGCGGGTACTTACCATCCCCAAGTATATTTAATAATGTTAAGATCAGGTACGGCAGTTATTGAAAAAAGTGCAAATTTTGTTCCTCTGTCAATGCTTTTATTATGCGCACGGAGTAAATAGGCGCGTTATCATGTTGGTAGGCCAAGTTTATGAGTCAACAAATGTTGGATTATTTAGGAAAATTTCTTTACAAGATTCTCCTATACCCAGCTATACAGACCTCAACCTTAACTGTTTCATAATAACTGACAGCTCCTTCGCAGTTGTGATGAGCTGTTGAATACCTTTTTATTTCTTCAAATCGTGACAATTAAAAATTCATCTATCAGAGCCATCGAAATTAAATAGTTTTATCGTCTTAACAAAAAACCACGTACACACCATTATTTTTCCAGATTATTTGACTTTTGAAAAACTCTAATAGCATAACTTTCCGTTGTTCGTCAAGTTGCGGTTTTTTCTTAAGTTTAATTCGTTTAAGATGCCTCGAATTTTAATAACTCTTAAAATTGTTGAGAGATTTGCGTTTACGCAAATTTTTTGTTTTATTTTTTCCTCTGAATCACAAGAATCAGATGCACACCTAAAAATTGCTTTTCTTCAAGTTGCTGTTTTTTCAGTTCTTTTTACCTCCCTTTATGATCTGTATCTTTATTTTCTGCGTAATGTAATGCATGTAGCTCTACCCTTTGGTCTTAAAATTGTTGTGATACAAGTAATCAGTACTTGAAAACGCTCATAAACAACGTTAGGTATACCATTTCAGTTGAATCAAAAAAATCTTCTTTATGTTCGTTGAAATACAAGTGGGCGGAAGATTCGCAATTTTATTTGAATATTTTTTTTAACATCTTAAGAGAGTAGTTAGCATCGACACAAAAACCTTTAATATTTAAAAAAAAAAGTAAAAGGAATTTTCGAAAATGTTTGTACGTATTCAGTTGAAGCGGAGTGTGTATTCAAATGTAAAAAAATTGTATATTTTCAATATGCTGTTAGCTTATTCTTACATTAAAAATATATTTTTTAATATTGATTAACACCTCCCTACTTCGGTTAACACTATGACCAATCCTGAACTAGAACCATCAAAGCAAGTAGCAAATTCAAAATCAATCTCACTCCACAATCTTGCCAAAACGGTACCACAACAATACCTTTACTGTTTTTTTTTCGCCATTAAAAAGGATTTGATCTTTACTGCTTTCAGTTCAATCATCATTCCTACCGAATAGTGGCACAACATGCACCTAACCAACCTAGCAATGGTTGTGAAGGAAAAATATTGATTCATTTATATATGCAGGATGTATATATATTTACCTACTTAAGTAACGCAGCACAATAACATGGTTAACTTTAAATCCAGCTCACCAGGATGTCGATAACCTTTGGAAAAGTCTGACCTGGCATAGAACTAGACCTCACAAAAATTATAGCTTATATAATTTACTCAGTAAATGTTTCAAATGGAACACTCGGGAATAAAGGATATCACAATAAATAAAATAGTGTCGTTATTTTAGTTATGATTGTATGTCCTATAGGCGACTTGACTATGGTCAACGAATTTTATTCGTGGATTACGAAAATGTATTTTAGATTCCGGTCACACAAATTATTTATTCAACAGAAAACAAAAACAACCATCATTATACCTCTCTAAATTTGAAGTTGGAATTTGGGTTGATGCTGAGGATTTTGTGTGTTTGTTAGTTTTGTAGTTATACATACTTTTGACCTTTAAAAAAATACGTAAGGACTTTCTTATTCTATAATATTCCATTTTTTGTTACTTTTTTATTGCGTGATTTCGAGTTGCTTAACATAAAAATTGTTTTTTTTTTTTTTTTTGTATATAGGGTAGAGTCGTGGAGTGCAGTTTGGTAGTGGGTGTTTTTTGTATTCTTTATTTTTTAAGGAAACAACTATTATACAAATACAGCAGTGACCTCATTGTATTTCCTTTGAAAATACTTTGAGGACCTGTCAAATGAAGTAAAACAAAATGTTATGCAGAGTAGAGGTACAACAAGTCTACTGCTGCCAGAGGTCAGTGGCATAGGTAAGGTTCACAGATCCTCCTACAGTAAACTTGCAATTTTCTTCTGATTAACGACTTTTAGAAGATTTACATATATCTTCGTATGAGAGAAAATTTATTTATTTTTGCTCTAAGAATAACTGTACATTTCAATCAAAATGAAAGACAATTCATGTGATTAATTATATTACAAAATGTCAAATGCTAAACAAAACTCTTTGGATTTAAAATCAGGAAATATGTTGAACTTTTTAATCCTTATTTTAATTTTACAATGCGCGTTGAGTATATGTATGTGTATTTAATTCCCAGAGTTAATTTATTGCTGGGCTTTACGAGTAAGTTTAATTTGTTTACAGTAAATTTCAAGATCAGAGTCTCGCAATTCATTGTAAGAAAGTAGAAAGTCTACCTACCTCAGCCAGCTATTTGACAGTAAGTTGTCAACCATCTTCTGACAGTAAGAGATTGGTAGATTTTCTACCGACCGTAAAGATCGTAGACAAGTTAGATTTAACAATATTGTAATATCGTTCTTAGATGTAAAAATCTACCGTGAAGAAAATCGTTTGCTTTTCGACTGGTATCAAAAACCAACAGCATCTGGAAGATTAGTTAATTTCCGATCAAACTAAGCAAGGCATATTATTAGTGTCCGACCGAAGCTTCAGCTTCCGGAAAAAAAAATCAATTTTTGAAATTTTTGAATACCGAAGTAGGTATTCAAAAATTTCAAAACACACGTGTGTTATATCATAGTAGGCTCCGAACAAAATTTCAATTTTTGAATTTTGCCTGACACCTTTTGCGCATCGTTTGTGGAAAGGAGAATTCTTGACTTTTTTCAACCTTAGGCTTAGGCTTCGGCTTCGGCCGAAGATTTTCTTTCAGCCTAATAATTAGGCTTCGGCTAAAAATCGACCTTCGGTCGGACACTACATATTATCATCAATACTGCGTCCAACCTCGTGAATAAAATTTTCAAAATAAGTGATGTACGATTCTACGTCGCCAACGAGAAAAAAGTCATCTAAATCTTAAGTGATAATTGTTATCCTTCTACCATAATTCGAAGCCTCCTTTTAAAACACAAAATGCAAATTCCACGAGAAAATATTGATGAAACCGTTAGAACGCACCACAAAACCATGGTTTACGTTCCCACTTTATCCGACAACTTAAAAAAAATCAATTTCCAAAAAATTGATAGAGGTTCGCCTTGCTTTTAAATCAAACGAATCACTTTACTAATGTTTTACTGAACTCAAGACGAAACCTGATAAGGACAAACAAACAGGATGTGATCTACAAAATTAACTGCAATGCAAAATCAAATGAACCGTGCAACCTGTGTTATATTGGGACCACACAACAACTTCTTATACAACGCATCTCGAATCATAAGTCCGACATAAAACTAAAAAATTCTGAGAAGACAGCTCTGGCCAGTCACAGCATTGTAAGCGGTCATTCTCCAAACTTTGAAGGCGTGGAAGTTCTACAGATAGAGAAACATGTTTCGAAACGATACACGTTAGAAACATTACATATTCTCAATAACAAAAACAACACGAGCCGAAAACAAGACACACAAAAGACAAAACATTTGTGCTGTTTATTGCTCTCTTCTTTGTTCTTAAATGTAATTTGTGCTTTATTCAATTTAGACTCACCTTCATTCTTCGAAGTGCTAATTATATTTATAGTTTTATTTTTAATTTATATTAATTATAATAATTATAAAAATAAATAATATAAAATATAATTAATATTAAAATTTTGTTCATATTTTTCTTGAGTGAGTAAACTTTATTGTATTTGTATCCCATCGATCTAACTAAGATTATTTGTATATTGTTTGTGTTAATAAAGTTCCCCTGAAGAAGGCAGCAATCCCTGCCGAAACGTTGGGAAAGTTAATGTAACTTAATTGTTTCATTGTAAAAACTACAGCGACCAAAAAAGCCGACGGAAAGCTATATTTCCACCAATCACAATATTGTAAGATCTTCAAAATGAATGCACTTTGCTTAAGATAACTTTCTTTTGATAACTTCATTTTATAATTAATATTTTGTATTTGTTCATCAATCAGACAAACATATCCTATAGATTACAAAAATAAAACTTTAACGAAAAAGTGGTAAATCAAATTAAAAAAAAGACGTTGTAAATTACGGGTTGGGGTCGAAATACTGTATGGATCATAATACTGTATTTAAAATAGTGTATGTACAAAATACTGTATGATAAAAATACTGCATCTCAAAATTCTGTATTTCAAAATTCTGTATATCAAAATTCTGTATTTCAAAATGCTGTAAATAAGGCTAAAAAATAAAAACCGTTTTGAATTTTGAACACAGAATACTTTTTTTTTAAATTTTAATTAATTATTTTAAAATTTATAAAGGATTGCCCTGAGGAGATGTATAATTTGATTGGAAATAAGCAGAAAAAGCATTACAAGTAGATGCAATATTAGAGTATGTGTCACCCATATACCATTACTTTTCTTTTTATTCTTTATGAAAGACCAGAAACTTCTACTATTATTTTTTAATTCCCTCTCTATTGAATATATTTAATTGTTTTGTTACCTAGAAACTTAGTTAGAACACTGAATTTCCTATACAATTGTGTATAGCTGATTTTATGAAGAGAATTATCTAACGAATTTCGATATAGCTTATATGCTTTGTTCTTTTTATTGCTAAAATTACAGAGCCCGAACATATCAATTGCACTTTTCAAAAAGAGTCTTATTTACAAATGAAAATTTCTCTTTGCATATAACTGAAAAGCGTTTCAAAATTTTAAATATTTATAATGTGCAATGTTTGTTGTATGTTGGTACAAAAAGAACTAATACTTTGCAAAATAGCAAAACTTTTAACTTTTCAGAAAAGACTTGCACTTTGCACTTTGCAAATTTCAGTTTGGTGAAAATTATTTTGCATAGAGGAAAGCTTTTCAATTCAATAATTTCCTCTTTGCAAAATTCGCCTTGAAACAAATTCGTGGTGAAACGTAATTTGCAAAGTAAAAATGCAAAATTGCAAAGTTTAAAGTGTTTGGTAAAACAGGGCCTTGGTAGTCTAGTACTCTAGTTTAAAGGGAATTTGTAATTTTTGGAATAGGCCTTATTCAAATCGTTTTCATATAAATAACATTATCCTTCTTCTCTAATTTTCTTTTTTTATTTTCATATTTTTGTACCATTTTTTCAAAAACATTCTCTTTCAGAAATTTAGAATCGGCTCCATTTCAATGTTTAAATGTTCATGCCCCGAGTCGTTACTTTTTCACATGCTTATGTTTGTATGTGCGATGTTAAAAAAGTCGAATGGTGTACAACTTTTAGTTATTGATACATATGATGAGCTAGTTTTACGTTATCATAAGTCGATAGAAGATCGATTTTATGTATGTCATGTGGGATGTGACATACTATGTTATTTATGTACATACATACATATGTTACTACATATGAACATACATACATTATGTCTCTTATTTATGAACTAAACTTCAACTGACCCAATAAAATAATGACTGCTTTCGAAATTAAGTGATTGCCTATAGTGAACGGCTTTTCAATAAATTATGACGTTTCTGGGCTACAATGTAAATACAAAAACCTATTTTCGTATATTGAACTCTCATTTGTCATAATATGCATTCTTTTCAAATCCGTGTGAATGTTCATTTACCTATTAAGTTCACCTGTGTATTAGGTAGACTCATGGAAACCAACACATCAGGCAGAAGAAAGAAACCCCCCTCGCTTTACTTAACCTCCATATTTCCCTTCAAACAAAATGTCCATTCATTGAATAAAGTTAAAACTCTCCACTGCCACCCTTATAACTTTGTTTTGTTTTTCTAACCCTTAACTGACCAACATAGGGGCACCTTGTTGGAGTTTAGTTGTTGTGGACTTTCCACAATTTTCATTTTTACTCTTTTTTGGGGTCATTAGCGTTTTCTTTTGCCGTGCTGAGGAAAACGTCAGCCCAAACATTGTATAAAGAATTCAACAGTGTCCAGTTGAATTAGAACCGCGATTTCGAACGGACTATTAAGAAGTTTTGGTCTCAAGAAAACTACAGTCTAAAAAAGTTTATTCTTTTAGCTGTAATTAAGTTTATAATAAGAAAAAAAAGAAGGAAAACAAATTATTTTAAAAATGAATTTCAAAATGAGAAATTGTGGGTTGACCACAGTGAAATACATTCTCTTTGGATTTAATATCATATTTGCTGTAAGTATATTTTTTTAAATGAGAGAGAATATCTTTTTTTGTATTAAAATTATTTAATCAGGACTTTTTTGATGTAAATCAAAATCACACATAAAACCAAAATATAAATCATATCCCTCAATGCTTGTGTAACCTTAATTTTTAAGACGACTCCGTATTTTTTAGGATAACATAAGATACTTCCCGTGAAATTATTCTTTTTCACTTTTGTAGTTGCTTTTGAGTTTAATTTTATTTTATTTTTCAAAAACTTGATTTATGTAAGTATGATTACCTGCTGCTATAGCAGCTCCAACTCCATTTTCTGCTTTAGTCCATTTTTCTACATTAGTAACAGCAGGTATTTATTTATTAATTCGTTTTAATATTTTATTATGTAACTGTATATGAATATGTGTATTAAAGTGTTACTTTGAGGTCTCAATATTTTATCTCACCTAGATTCAAATATACGTATTTTTATAAGACGTATGTACATACATCTATTTAATAAATGTGAAAACCTAAAACTGAAAATCATTTTTAGAATATAGTTTTCCGTAAAACTAGACATAAAACCCCTTAAAATCTTGTTTTACTTTGAGAACTCAATAATATTCTCTTAAGTCAATAATAAAGCT
This sequence comes from Eupeodes latifasciatus, assembly GCA_920104205.1. Lineage (NCBI taxonomy): Eukaryota > Metazoa > Arthropoda > Insecta > Diptera > Syrphidae > Eupeodes > Eupeodes latifasciatus. The sequence continues at coordinate 59,313,694 of OV049925.1, read as the reverse complement.
GTACATTACCAAAATTCATTTCACAAATAAATTTTTAAATAAATTGCGCGACTGGATGGCACGAACTTGCTCCTGTGCCATTCAATTAATCAAAAAAAAAAAAACTTTGATTTATTAAATTTTCTTTTCGAAAATCGTGAGAACTATTTTTTAAAATTAATTTTGTATTTTTAGTTTTGTAAATTTTAGTATAATTTAGATAAATAAATCCAAAAAGTAAAATTTGACATTTTTGATCATCATATATAATTAAGACAGTATTAGAACTTGTGCCAAAAAAAGTATGGAAATAGGTTCATTAGTTCTTGAGAAAGCATAAAAACAAAACAACGGTTCTATGGGCGGTACCCTTCTGGAGCAATACGAACATATTTGTTTGTATTAAAAGAAGCCAAGTTGAAAAAAAAAAACAAATAAAGAATAAATTTAATAAAAATCTAGCAGCTTATTTTCGAGAAAATTCGAACTTTCGATTTTTGAACAACAAGTTAAAAAAAACGCTTACCACGAATCTGCTGTAAACCTTCACATTTTATAGTTTAAACTCAATCGACCCAATGATTTGGACTGTAGGGGAAAGGACAGACAGGCTGACGGAATCAGAGGGACCACTTTTTTATTGACTTCGTAATGTCACGTTTGATTAAAATATCGTGTTTGAATTTTTTACAAATGCAATACTTGCCATAAGCTTCTTTTATGTCGCAAAGTAAAAATCTCAAAATACAAAAAACCGGACAAAAAAATTCGAATGCAAAAATCTAGAATAAATGTATTAAATTTTGGGAAAGTGGTAACATACGAGCTCGCAAATGGAGTCATTTTCTGAAAATTTAATATTTTTGTTAAAGATTTTTTTATTCGATCTCGCGCTCATTATTATTTTTTTTATAATTACCACACACTCAAAGGGTTTTCAATACTTCTACTATGCCAGAGTAGAGACAGTGTGAGCATTACAAAAAGAGGAAGGTGTTGGAAAGGAGATGTCGGTGTCCATTGATTTCGAATTCTTGGACATTAAAATGAAAGACAGAGAGTGGTAAGGCATTCCACATTCGTGCAGTACAACTAAAGAACAAATGTCTGTATTACAATGTAATCGAAGTTTGACTCAAGGGTAAACTGATGGCAATTCCTAGAAGCGCGAGTATTTCGGTTGAACTTTTGAGACCAGAGTGAGAGAAAGCCCAAAAATCTTTTTTGGGGACATCGCTTTTGTGATGAGTTGTTAGTGGTGCACAATCCGAGAATATCAGCATTGGGTTTTCGAAACATTTCGTATGCTCAGCTCAAAAGGTAAATTGTTTTACTACCTATACATTTAATGTTGTCTTTTGCTCAAGTTAAACTTAAGTTAAAAGATACAAATTAAATCTCGAATTAATAATTTTTCGACATTTTGTCATTCAAAATGTGTGTTCATTCGAGATTTGTGTCATTCTAGATTTTATCCTATTCCAACATTTTCAAACAAATTTCCCCTTAAATTTTTTATAAAACTATCAATTTCCCAGCGAACAAACTGATATGGCCTTTAAACCTTTGTTTCCTAGTGGTTTCGATGTATCTAGAAACGACAAAATTGATACTTTTCTAATATGTTCATGACAGAACCAAATTCATTTTTTTTTTCAAAATGTTATTGACACCTTTTAATAGAACGAGCTTGAAGTTTATATAATGAATTTTATATTAAATTATAAACTGATCTTTTTTTGATACTAGTTTTATATAAATACATGTGTTTGTCAAATTCCTACAAGGCTGGTATTATACTAAAATAATAGTGCCACCATTTTGTAATAATTTATGAGGTACAATGCTAACCCTTACAAAAAATGCTTTTAATTTATTATTTTTCTAGAAAAAAGTGCTGTGTACATACAAATTTCACACTTCTCTTTTACGAGTATTTAACTTCTACCCATCGCATTCTTTGTAAACATTTAAGATTTAAATTGTGCTGTCTAGCCCCTTTCCCACACTGCTCGAGCTAGGTTCAACGACTTTAATGGAGTAGAAAAAGTCACGTTTACCTTGAATCCCTTGTCTGGTAGCTTCAACTATTCACCAAGTTTCAAAAATTTGGGTTTATTTGTAAGAGTATTTACATGTAGTTATGTCGATAAATTTTTAATCTATTATTAACTTTTATTATTGAATCAAATTAAATTTAAAGTTGCTAACCTTTATTTTGTATTTTGAATTCAAATTTATTACATTTTTGCTTATTTCTTCGCTAAACCAGCTTCTTTGTTGGTTTAACTGAATAAAGGTCATTTAGTAGACATTTTGCTTTTTAATAACAATATGCAAATAAGTAGTCCAAAGTATAACGCCCAACCCTTCCCTATTAGGGGCTTACCCTGGTTCTTTTTTTTTACTCTCCCGCAAACAAAACAATACTTTTTGAATGATTAAGATGTCCTAAATTCCAATATCACCTTTAAGTGTTTCTATCACATCAGGTTCTTCTAAAATATGCCCTTTTAAAAATGCTAAAAACAGCCAAAAACGGATTTTTAAAGCCTAAGTGAAAACTCAAAATATTTCTTATTTTTTGCAAAGAACCATTCTTCCTCTTCAAGATACAATTTATATCGTTTTAGTATCTAACTAAGTATCTGGAAATTTTCATTAGTAATAAGTTTTAAGTCTTTATTTGACTTCATATGAAGTTTTAAGACAACCTTGAATTTGATACTTTCACAGTTTTGGACTTTAATCGTAACTATTTGCTCAAGTTTTAAGAATCCCCTTTTTCAACTTTTCAAAAACTTGATGTTATCAAATTGTTTTAACTTTTTGTGTTGAAACCGTTTTAACCTAAATGGTTTAGCGTTTCTTTCAGATTTCTGTAAGATAGGTAAAACATAACAACTTGTGCATGCAGATTTTTTGAATATTATATGAAATAATATATAAATACTTCAATTGAATATTGAAGAAAAGGATACTACTTCAATAATTAAGTTAGCCGCAAAAAGCCTTATATACCTGTTTTTTTTTTCTAATTTCAAAAAGTAATATTTATTTTTAACGGGGATTTATATTAAGGCCATAAAAACCCATTGGAAAAGTACAATTTTATTGCCAGGAAAAAAACATTTCCTACCAGTGTTATTTTTTTTTGTTGGTAACCTTTGCTAAAACACACACCAAATAATTTGATTCATTATTTTAAAAATACCAATTTCGCAGTGTTGGAACGGTTTTCTAAAGCTTTTTTTTATCTTTGTTAAGTTGTTACTTGGCTTATTAAGAAATTAATATCTGCCATGGAGTTACAATAAAATCTATTAAGGGATAAGAACAATTATAATCTTTAGTAGGTTTCGTTTTCAACTAGGTACTACCTACTTGAATCAGTTGACAAGGTTTTATCCAGTAGAGTTCTTTGAAACCACACCCTTTTTACAAACAAAAAAACTAATCTAGATTGTGAAGTAGACATGGTTCCCTTAAAATGAGTCTTTAATACAATTTTTAGTTCCACATGCTGTTCAAAGCAGCATTATTACAAAAGAAAAATGGGATTTTCTTTAAAAAATAGCAACAAAAAAAGATAAGGCGTTATTAACATATGAATTGTTTCATAGTTGGAAAAACAGTTTTTTAAATTTCACTAAACTATTGCAAAAATGTACTCACAAACTTAAACAGTATCTAACTATAAATGTATTAAACTTACAGTACTTGTTCGCACTTCTTCCCTTAAATCAGTTTCTTTGCTTTGAGTAAAGTTATTCAAATTTATTGATACAAAACACGAGAACTAAAAGAAACACGCGAAATTTTTTTTTTGTCAAAGAAAAACCTACATACTCTTGTGCAATTAATGTCTTTAAATTAAAGTAATGAAAGTGCTTAAAACCAATGTTCCTACTTTTTTGGAAAATTATTTTTTAAAGCTTAAGAAAAACTGTTACTGTAGTGTAGTTAACCTCCTTTTAACCTGTAAATGAAACCTTTAAACAAAAATTAAGCTAAAGACCGGAGTACAACCCATTAATTAAGAAAATCAAAAAACTTGATTATGGTCATTAACCAAGAATTTTGTTGATCAATAAAAATTTCTATTACGAGTACGTTTGACAAAAAAAAAACTTAACCTAACCAAACTTTATTTTCTTACCACGCAATAAATATTAATTTTGTATATGACTTTTATTTCATAGCTATCGGGTCTTGGCATCTTGATAGCTGGGGCTTTAGTCCTAGCTGACGTCAATGAATTCAACCACTTTATCGAAGGACAAATAACAGCGCCCCCAATAGTGCTTATTGTTACTGGAGCTATTATTTTCCTTATCGCATCACTTGGTTGCTTTGGTGCCATAAAGGAATCACCATCACTCTTGATAATGGTATATAACTGAAAAAAACCCATCAATCATCCTTTCAAGAAATAAGGAAACTTTTTCTAAATTATGTTCTTTTTTAAACTTGCGCGTATATAGTATGCCTTTATGCTTGGCATCGTCTTTATCGTCGAGCTAGCTGTTGGCATTGCAGCAATAGTTTACAAATCTGATCTTGAAATGATTCTCAAGAACTCACTGATGGATTCGATAAAACGTTCCAACGACGATGATCTGAAAGCCTGGGACAACATCCAGAGGAAGCTCATGTGCTGTGGAGTTGATAATCCATCTGACTGGCGTGGTATCAGTAGGGACAAGACTCTGAGGGCCAGTTGCTGTCGACCGGAATACATCGACGAGGCCGTTGGTAACTGCATAGATGCTCTGCCACTAGGGAAAGATAAATACTTCCAGGTAAGGCATTTCTTGAGGTGAATACCTAAAAAGGAAAAAATGTGCTAACTTTGTTTGTGTGTACTATTTACAGGATGGATGTGTTGGAAAACTTAAGGACCGCGTTGACAAGAATGCCGTTATTCTTATTGGTGTAGGACTTGGTATTGCATTTATACAAATTCTTGGAATTGTGCTGGCGTTATATTTGGCTTCCAAAATACGTGACGAAAGAATGAAATAGAAATCTGGTAAGTTTGGGTCAATTCAACCCCCGAAGAAAAGGTTGCTAAGGTGTAGTAAACTACAACCTACATCTGGAAATCAGTATTGCTCGAACGAGCGGTGGCCAGCGGACGTTGACTTCGTCATGTTGTCGTCAACAACACACTTGCATTATTTTACCCTACAATTAGCTAGGTATGCTTTCAAGACAGTCTAAACCTCGTTTGTAAGCCAGGTGGGACAATTGAGTTCAATCAGGGTAGTTTTTTTTAAGGGTTTTTCTAACTGATATGACCTACTTGAGACACAAATGAACGTTAACTTTTCTTTGAATGTAGGTAGTGGAAACTATTAAATTAGTGTTAATTGGTTTATAAAGTAGAAAAGGTATAGACGCTTGTTATTTGTTAATAACTCATAACATCATGGTTATGGCTTTTAAATATTTGCACAATGGTTTTTACTGAAGTGTTGGGATAGGGTAATCTTTGTAGAGTTAAATATGTGTAGATTTTCTCAGGGTAAGATACCAAAGTTCACGACATTTCCTCAAAAAAAAAAATGTTTAGCTTACCAAAAGAATTGAAAAACAATCAATAATAAAATAGTTTTTGTTTCATTCTAAAAGTACATTACTCTTATATGTATATTAAAACTTACTATAAACTATTAAATTAATATGTTTGTGGAATATGAGATTAAAATGATAAAATTAAGAGTAGCAAACCTTTTTTTCTTTAATTATTTAGCACCCAATTTTAATGCACAAAATACCACTGAAATTTTCCACATTCATACCCATACAAATTAACTTAAGAATGTTTTAAGGCTTTGGACCATACTTTATAATTCTGTATGTTAGTAAAATACAATTTGAAATAATAATTAATTTTTTATTGCAGGTATTCCAAAAAAATGAATAACCACAAATTCAATGTACGAACAATAATGTCATCCAGCATTTTATATTTTGATAAATTTTCTTAGAAAATCAAATCATAAATTAATTTAAGTAACAACAATCAGGGAAAATAAAACTATGCCATCTTAATTTCACCATCAATAATAATATTATGTACATTCGTTATAATATAAATATACTAATGGTATATTTACATACAGTACCTACTACATACCTTAATATAATGCAGATGATATTATGTTTTCGGTTCTTAATAAATGTTGTTTTTTGTTTTTGAAAAACATGCATTTTGAATAAAAATTTAATTCAACTATAAAAATACTTCAGTATATTTATTATGTTATAGATAAAAATTTTCTTAAGAATAAATTTGTATACGATTGTTTGATTTTATGATTACTTAAATAATTTATTAATTTAAAGCATCCACACTAATTTATTAATAATATAAAAATATTAATAATTATAAGAGTTGAATTTAAAAAAAATCGCATCAATAAAATTATTAAAAAAAATAATACATTTTTTGTTAATTTAATTATTTAGAAGAGGAAAGCTTAAATAAACTATTAAAAGTGGAAAAGGCTTAGTAACATTAAATGTTGGAAAGAGTGTGCCAAAATTGGACTAAGCGGATGGACCATTTGAGGCGCAGTCAAGGTCAACATTTGCGTGAAATAATCTTCAAACATTAAATTATATGGACCGTACTATCGATTCAAATAAAGATTTCATGCATTTTTCTGAATTGTATGTGTTTTTTTTTTGAAAAAATTTCCTATAGCTTTTAAAAAATCACTCTTTACAATTGACTCAATATTTGGAGGCACACGACCATCCACTTCGTTATCGCATTATAGTTTGGGTCTTAAAGCAGCTTGAATTGAAAAACTATTTTCAGCGAAATGTAAAATAAAGCTGGTGACAATGTTTCGACGAACATTAGGCGTTACATAGACATGTTAATCGACTTTTTTTCTATGAAAATTAAAACCATATACATGAAAAAGCGTTGCTAAAGTGGTACTTTTGGCATTTTTTAATTAAGATGGAACTGAGGCCTGTTCTTTTTTGAACAATTGTTAACTAAGTATTGTTGTTATGCCGAAAAAATTGTTCAAGTGTCATTGTTACGAATAATTGTTGGAATTTGTTAGAATCATTTAAGAATAACAACTGTTAGAAATTTTTGATTTGTCAAACTACCAATATCAAAATTTTAAAAACTGTTTTTATAAACTTGAATAAATTGAATAACGAAAGAAAAAATTGCTTACGAAAATTTAATAAAAATTGATGAGATAAGCAATATATGTTTTTAAAACATATCCTAAATCAAATATTCATTTTTGTTTTCCCACAAAAGGATGCAACGCAAAGAGATCAGTTAACTTATTGTATAATAAAAAGCTGAATTTTATTACTCTACGATTTATTTATTTTCTGCACATTTTTATTTAATGTTTTGTGTGAAAGGGTTCCTTATCAAATTGTAAAATAAAAATGAGTCTGGGATGTGACCCACACTGATAACTTCCCATCCCGGTTGTCGATTTGTTTTGCTTAAAAGGTTTGTAGGTTTTTGTGTTTTATTAAAAAAGTTATCAGTTAAATTATTCTAAAAAATTTAAAAATTACCAACAATATTCTGCATATGATAAAAGAGTTTAATTTCAAAATCTATTTTGGTTAACGAGATTTGTATTCTAAAACCAATTTTTACCAATTCTAGTAGGATTTGTTCAAAGTTTTTATTTCTAATATAAACAAATACAAATTGGATTAATGAAATTAATTTGAGGCCAATGTTTTCTATTATTCACGAAATATCGAGAACCGAACATCAATTTTTACCAATTTTGCGTACTATTTTTGGTAGATTTTAATTTTCGATTTTTCTCAAAATTTTATCGAATGTTCAAAACAATATTTCTTTTAAAAATTAGTTTAAAGCCAATATCTCAAAGTTCTGAAAAGATATTTGAGTCGAAAATCAATTTTTACCAACTTTTGTTATTTTTTTGTAAAAAAATTGTCAATTCGATTTTTCTCAAAACGTTACTAAATGTTGACAACAGTATTTTTTAAAAGATAAAAGTAATTTTAAGCCAATATCTCAAAGTTTTGAAAAGATATTTGTGTCGAAAATCAATTTTTACCAACTTTTATTAATTTTTTTTTTAGATTTTTATTTTTTATAAAAAAATGTCAATTCGATTTTTCTCAAAATTTTACCTATTATGTAAAAAACGTTTTTCTTCGTTGCACAAAATTGTTTTGGAGATAAAACCATTTTTTATTCATAAAATTTGCGATGTGACAAATTTTTTTGTTCAGTTTTTTTTTTTTGATTTATAAAAAAAATCGTTAATTGGATTTTGTCCCAAAAATATACTTGTTTGGTATCACGTTAAAATATTACATTACATTACAATTCATTTCACAATACCCAGCACATACTTCTAGGTGACTTTAATTTACCACACATTGATTGGATTCCATCGGAAGACGAATCTTGCTTTGAAGCCTCTCTCTCTTCTTCACAATTGGAACTATCTTTTCTCGATAAAATCCTCTTTACTGACTTACAGCAAACAAGCTGTATTAAAAACTCAAAAAATCAAATTCTCGATTTAGTCTTTTCTTTTGACGCTATTAGTACTCTTGTTCTAGAATCTAGATCAGGAATTACTAATATTGATAAATATCACCCCCGCTTGGACATTTTTCTTGACTTAAGTAATAACCTTACTGAACACAGTAATTCCTTTGATTGCTTATATAATTTTGACTTCAGAAAAGCTAATTTCCAGTTGCTATCTGAAGATTTAATCACTTCTGGAATTGCTGATACTTTAGCATTTTCTAATATTGACGAAGCAGTTTCAAATTTCTATAAGATCTTTAATAATTGTTTAGAAAAAAATGTACCTTTAAAGAAATCAAGAAATACAAACTTTAGCCACCCTTGGTACACGAAAGAATTGCGTTTACTACGTAACAAAAGAAATAAGGCATGGAAAACTTATCTCAAAACTCTGTCTCCAATCAATTTCTCTTTTTATGTTGAACTTTTTAACGAATTTAAGTCTCTTTCAAATTTTTTATATGCTATTTATGTTTCTGATATGGGCACCTCTTTGAAAGAGAATCCTAAAAAATTTTGGAAACTTGTAAACTTAAAGAAAAAATCTGATGGCTTTCCAGTTAACTTCACTTACAAGAATCTTTCTTTAAATAAAACTGTTGATATCTGTAACGCTTTCGCAACAAATTTCCGTGAATCATTTGTTAATAGACCTCAAGAAGTTGATGAAGTATATTTTCACAATCTTCACTCCTTTTCACAGACTAGCTGTATTCACATCCCTGTGCTACAGAGTACGGTCCTTGATCTTTTATCCGTGTTGAATGATGACTGCTCAGCCGGTCCCGATGGTATTCCCCCTATAGTATTACAAAAGCGTAGTAATGCTTTAGTTGAACCCCTTACGTTCTTATTCAAACTTTCTCTAAAAACAGCAAATTTCCCAGTTTATGGAAGAAGTCATTTCTTACACCAATTTTCAAGAAAGGTAACAAGGAGGATATAACAAACTACAGGCCCATTGCAAAGCTTTCTTGCATACCTAAATTGTTTGAACAAGTTGTTTGTGAAAGTGTAGCATTTTTTAGTAAAAATCTCATTTGCGAACAGCAACATGGTTTGTGAAAAAAAGATCAACCGTTACAAATCTCCTCACATTCTCAAACATATGTTCAAACGCTTTAGAACAAGGTTATGACTGTGTATATACTGACTTTTCTAAAGCTTTTGACCAACTAAGCCACGGAATTATTTTATTTAAACTTAAAGCTCTTGGTTTTCCACCATTTTTCTTAGCTTGGATCAAATCATACCTTGAAAACAGATCCTATGAGGTAAAATTTAGAAATTGTCATTCTGAACCTTTTGTTGCTCAATCTGGTGTTCCCCAGGGAAGCCATCTTGGCCCTTTTCTATTCATCCTATCTATAAACGACGTATCGTCATGTCTACGCTCAAGTGATGTTCTTATTTTTGCTGATGACATGAAAATTTTTAAGATAATAAAGTCCACCCAAGATCGCATCCTTTTACAAGCTGACATTGATAGTTTTACATTTTGGTGTGGCAAAAATAGCCTTACCCTCAACCCATGCCAGACGATAACTTTTACTAAAAAACGAATCGGTACTGTATTTGATTATTGTATATCTATTTATTTATATATATTTATTTATTTATTTATTTGTTTCATCAATGGATTTTACATCTGCTGATTACATTTAATATTTAAACAAATTATGTTTAATGTTTATAAATACACAAACTGAACTTATAGCATTAATGTAACATTATAATTGAAATTAACTCAATATCTGTAAAACAATGCTTTTAAACTGGTTTCGACTCATTGTGATGTCAACTTCATTGCAAACCGAATTGAATAGTGACAACGAACGTGATCGAGTCGCACTGAAAATTTTACATTTGGAGAAATTTAATTGAAGGTGATTGTATCTGCACCAATCAAGGAGCAAGTCAATATCCATCTGAAGTTTTCCGCAATCTAAAATTGTGTGGATGGCATAATAAATTTTGACATCGTCGGCAAACATTAGACAAATGGCGTTCTTTAAAACTGAAGGTAAATCATTTATAAATAAAAGGAAGAGCAATGGGCCCAAATGACTACCTTGGGGAAGACCTGAGTCAACATCAATGGGACTTGAGTAGTACCCATTTATTTCCACAATCTGCTTTCTATTTGAAAGATACGATTCCAACCAACTTAGAAATGAGCTATTGCAACCCATCTTCATTAATTTTTGAATAAGTAAACCGTGATGAACTCGGTCGAATGCTTTAACGAAATCTGTGTAGAGTACATCCACTTGATAACCTTTCTCCATTTGGGTTAAGCAATAACTCGTAAAGAGACATAGGTTTGTGGCTGTTGAGCGGCCCTTGACGAAACCATGTTGACTAGGCGACAAAGCAAAAACTCGGTCGCGTCTCCACATTTAAAGATTTAGGTGTTCATTTCTGTTCCAACTTAGAATTTACACATCACATTAATTTTATTGTTAATAAAGCAAGCTCTATGCTTGGTTTTATAAAACGCTGGGCAAAGGAGTTCAATGATCCCTATGTTACTCTTTCTTTATAAGTAAGTAAGTAAGTAAGTAAGTAAGTAAGTAATTCATTCATTTATTGTTTCGTTTCGCTTTTGGTACATTGTTTATAATTTTTATGAATTTTGCAGCTATGGCATTGCCGTCAGCTCTTTCTTTATACAATTGTCATGTTCGTCCTCATCTTGAATATGCTTCGCAGGTATGGAACCCCTATTACGAAATTCATAAGAAACGTGTTGAATCAATTCAACATAATTTCATTCGCTTCACCCTAAAGGGTCCTCCGTGGGAAGATCCTTATGATCTGCCTCCCTATGAACATCGTATTCAACTTCTTCAATTGCAAACTCTCCATCAAAGGCGTGTTAATAATGATTTAATTTTTTTTCATCAACTCATTAATGGTGAAATTGATGCAACTTATTTGCTATCTTGTATACATTTAAATTACCGAGGCGGAACTCATCACCTGCGTACTTTTGACTTTATACATATTGACTTCCATAGAACTAACTATGGAAAGAATGAAGCTTTAAGTCGAATGAGCATTTTATATAACTTAAACTGTTCATCGATTGATTTAAATTTAAATAAGGTGGGATTAAAATCATTGTTTAGAAGCAGTGCTTCACTATCGTAAACGTCTTTATTTTATTTTTTTTGATGTTATGTAATAATTCATGTTAAATGTTAATAATTATTATGTTTTGTATTTTGGGCGTGTGTTAGGCTATAATTGTATTATTTTCCTACTAACAACTAACACATGCACTTATGATGAGCCTCTGATCGTAGTGTGACGCTTGCTGTAAGCTAACTACTTTCTGAAATTCTAAAGTGTAAAAAAAAAAAAAAAAAATGTACAGAGTAGAGAACACAGCACCTTGAGCGACTAGACTATATAAGGTGATAACAACAAAAGACATTGATACAAAACAGAAGGACAGAGGAGAAAGAACAACATACAGAAAAAACACATGACAACAGCACGCTCACTGATGCTTGATTTGGGTGATCGATGGGAACCGAAGCTTTATCAGTTGCCGTCGTTAAAATATATAATATAATATAATATATTTTGGGTTAACCAACATTTTACCTTTTTTTTTAAAACTAATATGGTAAAAAAAAACCACCCACGCCTATGGAAAGTTAATAATACAGTTTGACTAAGATAGCCGACAACTTTTGTTGGGTCCCTTGCTTCATTCAATGCAGCCAAAACTTAAGACCATTACACACCTCTGTCTTGTACTGGGCGATGTTCTGGAATCAAGATATTAGATAAAAATCATTTTTTTGAGTCATCTGAATTCAATTCGAATGAAAAACTTTTATTAGGGTTATTAATTTCTTTAAAACAAAATATGAATTCTGCTTAAAGTAATGAGACATTCTGTAATATTCTGAAGTATTGAATGTCACTTCAAATTTAAATACAAATCAATTAAGTACATACAAGTTTGGGTGGGGTGGCCCTTAATTTGTACATACTTTACAAGTGAAATTGTTTGTGTTACAATACATTCAAAAAACTACGGAAGCTGGCGGAAGCTTATGAAAAAAATGATGTGAGGAAATTGAATATGCACTTCGAAATGCAGCTGCCCGGAATAAAGAAACTGTTATAAGATTAAAAGACTTTCCACATTATATTTTTCTATAAGTCAAAAATGTTGGCTACCTGGATTTCATAAAGAGACTGGAGAACTTTAAAACAATATGAATGGCAAACCGGATGAATTGTTAAGTTGCAAAACAAATTTTGGTGTCATAGAAATCTGTGTAATCTCTTCTTAACCAGCGCTTTTCAACTATAATATTTCAGAATAGAACCTAAAAAGTTTAGTTTTATTTTTATAAACTGACTCCCACCCGATTAAGTTGTTACAAGGGATAGATATAAGCTGTAATATTTGCTTGTTATTTTTCAAAAAGTTAATGTCAACCAATATCCTCTTCAGGTCTGAATTTAGATTTTTTTTACAACTTAGTTAAAAATTGGGCTACTGCGGATCTTTTGTTTGGACACACTGTCCTTCCTATTGAATCCCAAAAACACAGCTATTATACGTTATTTAGTTGCTAAATTAAATAATCTAACACTTATTACTGATTTTTATTTCGATCAGGAACGTGAATCTTTCGTTTGGGCTGCTTTTTTCGATAAAGCATTGAATAATTCACTGTTGCAAACTGTTATAGACAGAGCTTTAAGGATCTCTGTTCCAAAAAAAAAAAATACAAATTGAATCCTTAATGAAAACAATTTAAATGCATACATTTCGAGTACTTAAGATAGGCTCTATTTATTTCCGGTTTCAGAGCAATCATAAAGTATAATATAAGTAGTTTCAGAATTATCCACTCTTCGCCAGATACCCTTGTATAGTTTTGTTTCCATTATGCAATACTATACTATACTAAGACCCCAACTTAACAGGGCTGTTTCTGTATTGCTGTTTCTTGTATTGGTAGCAATTCATCCCAAAAGCTGTTCCTATCAGAAAATGGCTTGCCTCCAAGGCTCACATCTTTGTTGTTGTATATTGTGTAAATATTTGTTTTATTTGAAGCCAACCAGTTTATTCCAGAATTCTTGCAAGGAATGCTAAAAAAATATAATTCTACTTAGAAATTTTGTCTATCTTATATACATTGTACTGGTATATGTTTGTATGTAACTTACCCATTTTGGGCAAAACTTGTCCACCATTTTGTGATTCTTTCTACCATAAACATTTCAGGATCATGAAGTTCAATTTTCTTTCCAAACCATTTAGTGCCTAGAATGTATTGCAAATCGTCTGCATGGCCAACACCTGAAATTAACAAATACATATGTACATATGTATATAGCACCAAAATCTACCCATGAGAGAAATAAAGCTTGAAGATACCTCTTGGCTTTCCTTCTTCATCAGAAAACAAGCTATATCTTCCGAGATAGTCAAAACGGTAGTAAAAAACATCTACGTATTTTCTGGCCAATTCTACAAGTCTGTGAACACCATTATTAATGATTGCATCCGAAAATATCTTACTAAAATTAATAAAATCTTGATGCTGGATTTTCTTATTTCCCAAATAAAATTGTTTGATTCTTCTACTTTTTTCATGTGCCCTATCTTTTGGATCAAATATAAAAAGTTGGGGAGCATATTTTTCGAAATTCAAACTTATATCATTTAAAAGTCCAGTATTATTTTCTTGTTCTAAAAAGAAAAGTAAAAAGTAATAATCATCAGTTTCCTGTTAATGAAATAACTCTTTTACTTACTGGAGAAGAAGTAGTTTAATTCATCTTTCGTAATGCCAGCCATAATAGGAACTTTGTGGAAATCTCCCCTAGCAAAGAGATTTGTGGGTGTATCAAGAAGAAAATGTCCGTCTACTTCATAGTTCCATTGTTCGTCGCTAAATCCATATAGTTCTAATGTTCCACGCACCTGAGTCAACCTTTCCCACGTTACATTCCTCAAACAATCAATAATATCTTTGGGATTGTAAAGAGGACAGGCTAGTTCTGTAGCAATTTTTCTAGTCCACATCAAGCTGTTCAAATGATAATGATTTGTGTACGATCCACTCATTGTAATTGCTCTATGAAAGAGTCCTTTCGAAAGTGGTGAAACCATGTGCAAAGTGACAGCTGTTCCACCTGAACTTTGACCAGCGATTGTTACCAATCGTGGATTTCCTCCAAAACTTGAAATATGATCCTGAATCCATTGTAAAGCCATAACTTGGTCAAGAAATCCGTAATTGCCAGGAGCTTCTGCAGTCTTAGTACTTAGAAATCCCAATGCTCCTAGCCTGTAATTAAGACTCACCAATACAATATCATGGTCCAAAAGATAATCCGGTCCAACATCACTTTCACTATTACTGCTGCCAAGATAATTAGCTCCACCATGAATGTATACAATAACTGGTATATTTCCATGTAAGTTTTTTGTATATATACTTAAGTGCAAACAATCCTCAGATATAAGGTGTTTGGCAATAAACGGTTGAGGACATTGAAATCCATCTTGTGAAGCATCAAATACATTTTCACCCCAAGGTGAAACTTTAATTGGTGCCTTGAAGCGTTTATCACCTACAGGCGCTTGAGCATATCGAATCCCTCGAAAACTTTTGATTTCGTTGTCATTAACGGTTCTTAAAACTGATCCTTTTATTTTTCCTAATTTCGTCTGGACCAGAAGTTCATTTTGAACGGAAACACTTATAATAACCACCAATAAGAGAACTAGTATGAGCCCGAACTGAACCATTTAAATGAAGAAACTAAACTTTTATTTTTAATAAAGAGAAGATTCTATTGTTTCCTATAAACTTTTAATATCGATTGTTTTTAAGTTCACATACAGTTATTCTCAGTTTAAGGAAAACATAATAGTAATAATTTATTAAAGAAAAGCTAAATCATGTATGTTGTTTTATATTAAGCACAAAAAATAACAAATTTAAATTCCCTTATTCACAATTACAAAAATCTATCTTTTATTCAATAGTTTTTTGCAACGAATAAAGTAATACATACATATGAAACTCTTGATAACAAGCTGAAGTGACTTATTGATTGTCAAGGTTATCACAATAAGTTTTTATTCATGTATTCAAAAGCCATTATTGCCATATATGAAATATAAATCGTTCAATATAATAACATATTCTGTGTTCAATAAAAAAACAAAGCAAAAATTAATGCATAATTTAGTTCATGAAACAGGCCCTTAGACTTTTTAGTGACATTTATTATTAATAATAATAAACGCAAATACAATAAATGTTATTCAAAAGTCTAAAAGCCTATATCGTTGTTCGTTTTAGTAAAAAAAGTAAAGTCATTAAAATTGTAATAAGGGTATTCATGTAACGATATAATTTTCTACTTTGTAGAAAAATATAAATTTCCGCAAAGGGTTTATATGAACACCCCATTTAAAATATTTGCGGAAACGTTAGAAACAAACAAAATTTATCTGTTTTTTTTTTCTACGATTTCTTCAAATTTGAGAGATAAAAGTCTATATTTTGCAGAATATTTTTCCCATACAAATTTTGACAGTTGATTTCTACCGATAGAAAATTCTACAGTTTTTAAGGTTTCTGTGGGTTTTCTGTGTTTGCATGAATACCCTTAATAATAATAATAAATTGATCGAGTGTTCTAATTGTCCTTAAAGTTTAATTTCATGTCCTTTAGGACATTATAGCCAAAAAATGTGTTGTAGAAAATTATTGTGCATGTAACATCATTTGTTGTCCATTAAGCATTGGAGCTTGCAAATATTTTGTTGAGTTTTCTTAAATATTAAAATAACAATGATTTTTCAATTCGTATTAATTGTGAATAATATTATAAGGTGTACAGTAAAGTCCATAGCGCAATTCGTTCGGGAAATACTGGACTGAAAGAAATTGTTCCCCTTTAAAAAAAAATATTTGTCTGCATATTTTAATGTTTGTACATTGATAAATATAATAATGGCTAAGTATATTTTGTATCAAATACGAACAAAATTTAGTTTAAGCTTATTATAAATTTAAGACCAACAGATTTTGTGAAAACAAGATCATCACACATCACAATCACAATAGTAACTAATGCTCTATAGCCTGAGGTACGCCAGAGCAATTAGTTGGGCACACTTCTTTTACATTCCTTATCAGCCGTGTTTTATTTTCTACGTGATCCAACAAAGCAAAATCCTGATTAGTGCTTAAGTTTATTTTTAAGATCCAAAATTAGTTTTTCTATTTCACACTAGGTGACATTTTGTCTTGTACATTTTGGTATCACTTCCACCTATTTCAACAGTGTTTTCACATTTTCGTTCATCTGGAAATGAAATGCTTTTTTATTTACCAAAATTTTGCATGTAATCGATGAAATAATGGAGATGTTTAACAAAACAAAACATAATTTCTTGAAATTAAAAAATAAGTGCAAAAAATGTATTTTTGAAAAAATATACAAGTAGCATTTTTCCCGTAAAAAAATCATAGATGAACAAAATCATCGAAAGGCAACTCCACTCTAAATCTCAAATAATAAAATTTAAATATGTAATCCGACCTGTTTTATTTTCTTGATCTGATCTGGATTGGGTGTCTGCTTAAAGATCCAGTTGATTTTTATGGATAATACATGCATGCATTTGTTGTTGCAAGTAGAAATAATATGTTAATATTTCTATTCGATTCATCAGCAATTGAAGTCCTTTAACTCAAAATGTATTATCTGTGAAACAAAATCAATTTGATGTACATATGTATGTACGTAGGTTTCGATAGTCTGTACTCTCTTTTGCAGGGGTGGAATGGTATAAGGTGTTGTGTTCCTAATAATCACAAAATGAAAGTTAGAAACAATATTTTGCATGTGATAAAATAAGTTTTATTTCAATATCTGTTTTTGTTCCCGACATACATTTTGTGTATTAGTATTTTATTTAAAGTTTTTATTTGTTTAAAAAAAGAGGCTGGGATGCAACCCATACTGAGAATTTCCCATCCCGTCTGTCGATTTGTCTTGCTTAAAAGGTTTGTAGGTTTTTGTGTTTTGTTAAAAAAGTGATCAGTTAAATTATTCAAAAAAATTTAAAAATAACGAACAACATTTTGCATATGATGAAATAGTTTAATTTCAAAATCTATTTTTGTTAACGAGATTTTTAGTCGATTACCAATTTTTACCAATTTTAGTAGAATTTTTAAAAAAAATTTATTTCTTATATAAACAAATACAAATTGGATGAATAAAATTAATTTGAAGTAGTCAATATCTTCTATTGTTCACGAGATATCGAGAACCGAACATCAATTTTTACCAAATATGCGTACTATATTTTATAGATTTTATTTTTTTATGAAAAAACGGACTGTTGGATTTTTATAAAAAAATTACTGAATATAAAAAACAATATTTTCTGTGAAATAAAATAAGTTTGAAGCCAATATTTTTAATTTTTGAAAAGCTATTTGAGCCGAAAATCAATTTTTACCAACTTTTGTTATTTTTTTTTAGTTTTTTATTTTTTGTAAAAAAAACTGTCAATTCGATTTTTTCAAAATTTTACCAGATGTCAAAAACATTGTTCTTCGTTGCACAAAATTGTTTTGGAGATAAAATCATTTTATATTCGTAAAATTTTTGAGGTGACAATTTTTTTTTTAGTTTTTTTGATTTATAAAAAAACCGTTACTTGGATTTTTTTTCCAAAAATATATTTGTTTGGTATCAGGTTAAAATATATAATATGAAATTTAATTCAAGTCTCTAGCGTCATTGGTTCGTGAGATATTTAGGGTTAACCAAAATGTTCACCTTTTTTTAAACTGATATGGTATCTGCATCTTTCTGCATTATTATTTGTATAACAAAATTTATTTGAAGTCGATAGCTCTACTGGCTCTTGAGCTATGGACGACGAAAAAAACGTTGCGAACGTACGAACGACATCTTTTTAAAAATCTTTTATTTCGACTCTAGGAAGCTTGAAACGTCGAGAAAAGTCAAAATTTTCAATTCGACAAATTGGACCCATTACAATAAATTCACATATGGGAAGTTAATAAGTAATATTTAATACAAAATGCAATTCGTGATGGACTTTTATCTTGTCTGAGGAGTGTTTTGTAGAAAATAATGATTTTGACATTTTTTGTACGAGTTTAGTGAAGTAAAGTTCCATGTTTAAAATGTATAACACTTGAAAAACTACTAGCTGCCTTAGTCAAAACTTACTTTCAAAGAATGCAGTTGACTGCAAATGAAGTCCCTTATGATACCTGAACTTACCCAATTACTTATGTGTAACCAAATCATATACTTTGACAGTTCGACACTTTTAACTCAGCTCCCGAACTGAGTTCCGAATTATTACAAATCGTATCTATTTGTCACTTCAACAATGAGTTTAAAAACAACATAACGACGTCATATTGTTACAAATTCTAACAATCTTATCTTTTAAGAACGGCAATATTTTACGATTGTTAACAATAGTTAGAAAATGAACAGACCTCTGGGAAAACGCAATGTTAAAAATAAAAATCAATTACAAATTTTCTCGGGTTTCAACAAAGTTTTTGATAAAATTAGGAAACATGAGAAATGTTATCGACCTAATTCAAATTCATGATCATCCTTTTTGTTTTATCAAATGTTCTTTCTGTTTTATTTTTTTTTGTAACTTAAAATTTATAATCCTACCGTTCTTTTTTCAAAGTCATTGCAAACTGTTACTTCGATCCGTTCGGTAGTCTACAATTTTGGAGAAGTATTTTTTAGTGAAAATGTTTTTTTTATCATTTTAAAGTGTAAAATAATTATTGCCTGGTAGTCATTTTGCATAGACTTATTATTGATGATAAACAAAAACGGATACCGGTGTCCCAGTGGACGTACAGATATATTATTTATGACAAATAGTTTACCTATAGTAATTATAATTTTTGTCATTTACTTTAATTTTTGTATTTATTTTGTAGATTATGTTTCGTAGAGGCCGAGAAGTTTTCGAAATTAGGGAGAATGAATATGAACAGATTTTGATGGTGAAGATGAATTACTGCTTGACGAAGAAGATTAGAGGCTTCTCACACAGGATGATGACCAAGGGGTTTTGGGTGTTGAAATTGAAGATATGACTCATCAACTTCAGAAGTCAACAAGCGCATCAGATTAGCCTTCAACGTCATACAGGATTATCTGTCAGCGGTAAGCATCAACCAATTTTCAAGTAGAGCCATATAACGTGTAGCCCAAATGTTTTTCGTAACGTCGATTTTGATTTTGGAGAGGTGCAAATCTTACAAGAAGTTGAGGCCGATCAATTTACACTTTTTGACATCTTCTGTTCAACAATAGTTAAGTTAGTGGTAGAATCAATTCGATAAGCACATCAAAATTAACGGGAATTCACCATCGAAAGTCATGAAATGAATGTATTTCTTGGCATGAATTTGGTTATGGGGTATCATATCTTGCCATCATTGAGGGATTACCGATCTACAGAACCTGACATGGGAGTACCTTTCATAGCCAATGTAATGCCAAGAGTTCAATTTGAAGATATACGGAACAATGAAGAAGACAGAAACCCAAATACCCCAAATTACAAAATTCGGCCAGTGTTAGAACACTTCAATACGTCATTTCAAAATGCCCTCAGCAACACTCGACAGCAATCAATTGACGAACATATGATAAAATTCAAGGGACATAATGTTATGAAACAATACATAAAGAATAAGCCTGTGAAATGGGGCTTCAAGTTATGGTGTAGATGTGATTCAGCAACAGGTTACCTATTTGAGTGTGATCTATATACAGGTAGTAAACGAAGTTCTGGAATTGAATATGGCTTTGGTGAATCAGTTGTACTTCAGCTTACAGAAAAGCTGGTAGGCCTGGGATGCGAATTATACATCGACAACTTTTTCAATTCACCTTTGCTTCAATAACAGCTTATTTATCGGAATACGAAGTCGTGCGGGACGGTTCGAACAAACCGAAAACATCTTCCAAAGACTGCACCAGTCACCAGTTGATACACAAATGAAGAGGGAAGACATTGGGCAGGTTCAGCCGACATAAGGGACTTGAAAGTAAGGCAAGTTTCTTGCATCTGATTGGCCAGCTGCCAAAAAATTGCCTTCCAATTAAGGCAACTTTATTGGAAAGTTGACTGGAAAGTTAGGCAAGAAAAATCTCCCTTACTCTCAAGTCAAGTCAACTTATGTCAAAATGAGAATTGATCATGTTTTTTAATTCAACTAAAAGCTGAACTTTATTACTCAATGATTTATTTATTTTCTGTAGAACTTCATTTAATGTTTTCTGTAAAAAGGTTCCTTGTAAATTTGGAAAAGAAATAAGTAATATTTCTTTAAAATACAAAATACAAATCATGATGGACTTGTAGCTTGTCAGAGGAGTGTTTTGTAGACAATAATGATTTTGGTAGTTTTTGTACTATGAACTTGAAGTAGAGGTTTGTGAAGTTAAGTTCTGAATTTAAAATTCATGACACTTGAAAAACTAACTAGTTGCCTTGGTCAAAATTTACGTTCAAAGAATGAAGTTGACTGCAAATGAAGTCCCTTATGTTGTCTGAACCTGCCCATTTACACCACAAGATTTCAAGGCATCACATATGTCAAATGGGTGGATAACAAAGGCGTTCATTTGTTGACCAACTCTTTGTCACCTGTGGAAAAAGATGTGGTAAAGCGCCGCAAAGCTTCTTCAGCTGAAAAAATTGATGTCGTTTGCCCCAAGATTGTTTATGGGTGGAGTAGATCTCATGGATCAACGTAAGGTTTGCTACGAACTTGATCGAAGAAATCCAGCACTACCTTCGACTATTTTTTGGTCTTTTTGACATTTCGGTAAATAACGCACACACGGTCAGTACAGTAAACTTCATGACGAAAAAAAATGGAAGGAAGTCTGTTGACCAGCCTGCAATTCAGACAAGTTGTAGCTCGGAGTTTGGTAAGTAATTTTTCCCATCAGACAACGAGCACAATTGATCACTCTAAATAGCTTAAAAGATCTTATTTAGTCCCATAATATTATGGTCGTGAGAGGGTTAAAAGGTAATTCAATGCTGGGATTTATCTTCCACAATTCTCAAGAATTCAGTGACCCTTAAACCTCATACAAATCGACTTTACAGTTTTGTATAAATATTTGGAGAAAATCCAATAAACGCTTTACAAGAGTCTTAGGGAAAAGGTTCACTGGGGACATACATATGTATGATTTTCTATGGTATAAGGTGCAAATAATTTGAAATCCTACCTCTTATCTTTAGAAGAAAATTCTCTGGTTATTTCAGAGAATTTTCTTTTCGTGACGCATTGGCAAGTCATACGAGTATTGACTGCTCTGATATTTTGGCTTAATTAACTTCAATAAGAACGATGATGACCGATCGTCATCAAAGGACAAATTATGTTGTTCATCAACCATTGTCCAGGTGTTTAAGAAAAGTCAATGCCGTTTGCGATATGACTGACTTTAATTTGAGTTGCCTTTCATTTAGAAATAACTTCTCGTTAATTTTAAATACACAGTCCTAATTGAGGAATTTTAAATTAGTTGCCAGCAATTTGTAAGAGTATTTTTTCCATTTTTTACTGCATTTACTCACATATGTAAAACAGTGTTTAATTATATATTGTATTATTTATTAATTATCATTATCAAGAAATCACTTGGCACGAGTACGATAACTTTGGCGCCAAGATATAATAACGGTTTTTGGTAGAGGGTCTTAATACAAGCATTTTTTACTATGGGAGGGGGGGTCTATATCCCCCCGTTTAGGCGGGAGGGGCAATTTAAAAAAGTTATTTAAAATGGAAAAATATAATTAAAAAATAACAGTGATACATACAATTAAGTTGTATACATTTTTTTAAAGCCAACATTCTGTTCTATTAGCCAGTTTTTAAATCAAGTGAAAACTATGCGTAGTTTTTGAAAAATTTAATTTTAAACTCAAAATTTGAGTAAAAAAAGTTAAAAAAAGGTTTAAAGTGTAACTTTTTCAATACTTCAAGATTATCTACCATTGTTTTTATTTCAGAATTTATTGCTCTCATTTGTTTTTGATCAAAAACTGAAAACTAGATGATTTTATGTCTTTTAGTTTTTGAGAAAATTGAAAATAACCACAACTACTATTTTAATTTTTTTTTGCTTGAATGGTCTTATTTTGATAGTAATAATGGTATTTGCGTATGCGTAATGCGTGTTTGGGTGTATGCAACAGTAAGGTGTGCGCGAGTTTGGGTGTATGCAACAGTGGCATCTGTAAGGGGGGGGCATGCTGCCCCCCTGCAACCCCCCTGCTTGGGCACACTATAGGATTTGGGGTGGGTGCAAGTTGGAGTGCGTGCAGGGTGGGGAGGGTGCAAGGTGCGGCGGGTGCAAGATGGGGTGCATGCAAAGTTTCTTTTGCATTTAAATAAGCTGGATTTAAGAAAAATTAATTTACCCTAGGTATATCTTAATCCATATTCGATTATTACTATCAAAATAAGACTACGTTAATACAAGCAAGGAAAAAGTAATTTAATTAAAATATTTTGTTTTGGTAATTTTCAATTTTCTCAAGAACTAGAAGACATCAAGTCATCTAGTTTTCAGTTTTTGGTCAAAAACAAATAAGAGTAATGAATTATAAAAAAAAAATAGTAGATAATCTGAAAGTTTTGAAAAATTACACTTTAAACCTTTTTTTTAACTTTTTTTTGCACAAATTTTGACTTTAAAACAATTTTTTTCAAAAACTATGCATAGTTTTGACTTGATTTAAAAACATGCTAATAGACAAAAGTGTTGGCTTTAAAAATAGTTATAATACTTAATTATAAGTATTACCGTTATTTTTTAATTATTTTTTCCCATTTAATGTACATATTTTTTTAAACTTCCCCTACCGCCTAAACGGGGGGAGATAGACCCCCCCTCCCATAGTAAAAAATGATTGTTTTTAACTGTTCTATACAAATCCGTCATTAAACTTTGTCGCCAAAGTTATCGTACTCTCCCCAATCACTTTAACTTTGTTGGATGAAATAAACTAAACTTAACAATTTATTATTAATACACTGTCAAAAGTTGTTTATATTTTTAATTTAAAGCTTAAAAATACACAAGTACAAATTTTGCTCCTCTTTCCAAGCTTTTATTATGCACACCGAGTGAATAGGCGCGCTATTATGTTGGTAGACCAAGTTTATTGCCCTCGTTATGAGTAGCGAAGCGAACGTTCGCTTAAGTTCGAATGTTAAAGCAAATTTCTTTTTTGATAGTATTATCGTTAGCGAGCTTAGCCTCTCGCTTCAAATATCAATGGCTGCGTTCAATCTCAGACAGATAGGGTATCCGGGTACCGTTTTGTTAGTGTTTTACGTGTAAAATAACAGCTGATCAAAAACAGCTAAGGTGTCAAAAAAGGAATCCAAAGGTATCCAAGAATTTCTGGGATATGTAGGTATCTGACAGAACAGCTGATTCAACACATGGTTGAATTTCAAGAAACTTGAAAATTTATTTCAGCTTTTTGTATTTGTTGGTAAACAAAAAGATACAAAGTGTTGGTTGAAGTGTTAGTTGAAGTTGTAGTTGAAGAAGCCATTAATTATTGCCATTATTTTTATTAATTAATTTATCATTATTAATTATCCATTAAATGTTTTATCTTACAACTATTTTGACTTCAAAGCTTAAATGTTTCTCTGCTTTTTGTGAACAGCTTAAAGTTGATTTTATTTTTTGACAGCTATCTCAATACAGCTATCCAACTCGTTCAACAGGTATCTAAAAATCCAACTATCTAAGTTAACCCTATCCAACACGATTGCCATTAATTATTAATTATCTATTAAATGTTTTATCTTACAACGATTTTGACTTCAATCTTCAAAGCTTAAATGTTTCTCTGCTTTTTGTGAACAGCTGAAAGTTGATTTTATTTTTTAACAGCTATCTCAATACAGCTATCCAACTCGTTCAACAAGGTATCTAAAAATCCACCTATCCAAGATACCCTATCCAACACGAGATTGAACGCAGCCAATGGTGCCAACATTATTTCATAAAAAAAAATGAAATGTCAAATAATGACTTTCAATTAGTATTGTATTTCTCATTTATCTTCTGATTTATTTATTAAAAAAAACAATGGGAAGGTTCAGACGACATAAGGGACTTGAAAGTAAGGCAAGTTTCTGGTATCTGATTGGCTAGCTGCCATAAAATTGCCTTCCAATTAAGGCAACTTTTTTGGAAAGTTGACTGGAAAGTTAGTGAAGAAAAATCTCCCTAACTATTAAGTCAAGTCAACTTATGTCAAAATGACAATTGATGATGTTTCTTCATTCAACTAAAAGCTGAACTTTGTTAATCAATGATTTATTTATTTTCTGCAAAACTGCATTTAATGCTTTCTGTAAAAAGGTTCCTTGTCAATTTGGAAAAGAAATAAGTAATATTTCTTTACAATACAAAATACAAATCGTGATGGACTTGTATCTTGCCTGAGAAGTGTTTTGTAGACAATAATGATTTTGGCATTAATGAGTTTTGTTAAAAAGATCACATGCCTAAAATCAGTGATACTAATCTCTTGTTAAAGTTCTTCAGAATAAGTCGTCACATCGGTTGAAAGTAAAGCCTGTGAATGTATGCCAAATCAATTGCCTTGTGGATTAACTGCCTGGCTCAGACCAAGAAGTCTATTTACAGCTTGCTCCAAAGGATACAAAGAAAGCTGGCAGTATGTTCCTCCAAGAGTAGCTGTGGTATTTTTTTTTTATTTTGAGCAATTTTTTGTTTGAGTTTTACATTGTAGTCCAACCAAACCTATATTTGCAAATAAAAACTTCTTTAATGGAAACTACAAATTTTGATCAACACACCTTATGCCCATCTTTTCCTTCACGAAACGGAGGTCCAAGAGTGTTCAGTTCTTCTGCAAAACTCTGCCAATAATCTTTTTGGTTCCTTTTTGATGAACCGAATACTCACTCCTATGCCGCTAGCCATATCGGGATTCGTTTTCATCAATTGCACCAGCCGAGCAAATTCATTTGCATTTGTCCTGTAAAAGATATTTTTTTATTTTCTTTTTTGTTATAATAATATAAAACTTATTTGCAAATACCTTTTTCTTTTATCACTGATTTTAACAAACAAACGCAAAATTCTGAATTCGCTAGGGCTATCACTGAATATTTTGATTCGATAGAATTTGACGTTTTGAGCCGTTGAATTAGCGAACATTCGCTAATGATAATTTAGCGATAACCAAGTTCGATAATGTTTTGACATTTAAAGCGAATTTAATTTAAGCGAATCGATACTCATAATACAAGAAGGTTATCGAATTCGCAAGTTTTTAAGCTAGCTTCGCTACTCATAATGAGGGCCTATAGGTCAAAAAATTTTAGATTATTTAGGATAATTTCTTTCCAATATTCTTTATACCCAATTGCAGTAATTTTTAATATAACGACCTCAACCTAAACTGTTTCATTATAAATTTATAACTTACAGCTTTCAATGTAACAACAACTCCTTCACAGTTGTGATGAGGCTTTTAACACATTTAAATTGTCTCAAATCGTGAAAATTAAAGGCTGACCCATCAGGGCCACCGAAATTAAATAGTTTTATCGTTCGAAAACCCATTATTTTCCAGATTATTTGAGTTTTGGAAAACTTTAGAAGTACAACTATCCGTTGTTCGTCAAGTAGTGGTTTTTTCGTAAGTTGAAGATGGCTTAAATTTTAATAACTCTTAAACTCTGTTGAGAAACTTGCGTTTACGCAAATTTTTTGTTTTACTTTTGCCCCAGAATCAGATGAACACTTTAAAATTGCTCGTCTTCAAGTTTACGAAAACAAGACTCGCAGTTTTATTTGGATTTTTTATTTTGAACATCTTAAGGGAGTAGTTAACATCGACAGATGTCACAAAAACCCTCATTATTTGGAAAAAATGTAAAAAGCATTTTCGAAAATACTTGCGCGTATTCTGTTGAAGCGGAGTGTAAATCCAAAAACTGACACAATTGAAATGGATTTTATTAAAATAAGGGGACGATTATAGGTATCAGTGAAATCCATCAGTAAAAATTGAAACAAGAGGAATCTGAAATAATTAAGAAGAGCGTTTATAGTAATTAGTAAATTAACCTAATTAAATTAGAGGCATTAAATAACCGCACCTTCTTTTTGTTATTGATTTAATCGGTAGTTTTTTAGTAATGCCATAGAAACAAATCAGTAGGCGTTCTTTGATATGCATGTGTTCAGTGAGATATCGGTTCCAAATGGTAATTACCGAGTGCACCCACAGAAACGATACCGCACCGACAAGTGAGGAAAAATTTACTTACCATGATAATATTAAATTATTAACGAATGTAAAAAATAAAAAAAAGCTTAACCAACTTATTTTGTTTATTTTTTTTTTGTTTAATATTGGTATAATATGTTTATTTATATTTTTAAATCACAGCAGTCTTTTTAATTTTTTTTACATTTTTGTTGTTTAATATGGTTTACTTAAAACATAAGTGATATTAATTATGTAATTTTGTTATAATTGAACTTTGAAAAATTACATTCTATTTATAAAATGTTCATTATTAAAGAATATAACAATAAAACTGAAAATAACTGAAATCTAACAAAATGTTTTTTTTTGTTTTTTTGTTTTTAATTTACACTCGTTGATATTTTTATTGCAATGAAATAGTTTTATTTATAATTTTGTATTAAATTTTATCTTACAATACTTTTTGTATTTCAATTTTTAATGAAATAACTTAAGAAAACATTTAAAAATAACATCATTGCACTGGAATACGAAATCTTTTTCGTAATATTTTTTTCCGTTTTGGCGCAATTTAATTTAGTTTTTTAATTAATAAGTTTATTTGAAAAACTACTTCCTATCTTATCAAATACTCGAAGAAGTAAATTTTCTCTATTTGGAATGATAAAATGATTAAATTTATGAATACAATCAGATATACAAAAACGAGTTTTGTATTTTTGTTCTTAATTTAAAGACTATTTTTTTGTATTTATTTTTATATACTCGTATTTATAAAAATAGCCGGAATGAGAAAAATAATATAAATAAATTCAAAGTTAATCGAATCTCATCTCCGAGTCACTATTAATTTGATTCAACTAAAATTTTCATTTACCATTAATCACAAGATTTTAAAATAAAAAATAAAACATTGAAACATTTATAATATGACAAAATTGTATAGGAAATTGAATACTCTAAGATTTTTTTTGAACAAAATGTTCAGAAGTTTTGTTTTTTGTTTTTTTTTTTTTTTAATTCTTCGGACAAACACAATCAAAAGAGGGAAGATAATAATTTGAGTTGTTTTGTATACTAACTCTATTTTAGAGAGTGATTATTTAAAACTAATCTACATTAAAATATTTGATCTAAGACTAATAATATTTTATCGAGTGTTTGTTTTGTCTATAAGTTGAATTTGTCTTTTTTGTGTTGTTATTTTTATTTTATTTCTTAATAAAATGAAAAAAAAATGTATTTATTCGTTTTAGTTGTTTTATTAAGCTTTTAAAATTACAAGCTGTCCAAACTTGTGAATCATTGTATTGCCTCTTTTTGCTACTGCTTGGGATTTGTTCTTAGATTTTACGAAAACCAAGTTAATATTGTAGTTAAAAAAGAAAAACTTGATAGAATTACATTATTATAATATTTCACTTACATAAGTTCGAATGAACTCATTTAGTTTTGTTTTGTGTTGTTCGGAATTGATAAAAAATTACTTTTAGTGAAGACAGAGAGTTTTTTTTTCTTACAAATTTGTTGTTTTTAATTTAAATCTACTAAATATACAAAATGTTCAGTTCAGTCAGTATATGTATATTATTTATTTAATAATTGTGTGATAACATTTATAGTTGAATTCGTTTATAATTAATTTGTAATTTACATAGTAATTTTGAATCTACGAAATAACGACAACAACGATAAAAAAATTGTATGATTGATTGATAAGTTTTAATTTTTAAGAAGTAACTATTAGCTGCAAAATTAAACTTTTTGATCTGATTTCTTGAAACAGGAACTAACAAAGGATATCAGTGAACTTTCAATTTTGTTCATCAATTTTAAGGCATGAAGTGAAATCATATTCTAGAACTTTTATACCTAGAAAAAGAGTACACACATAATATATGTTTGAAACATAAAAATCAGTATCGTATTTCGAAGACCACTTTATTCAGAGGTTAAAACCTGAGGCCTGAACTATATGTAAGCAAGAATTTAGTTGTGAAAGTAAGAAATTAAAATAACTATTGAAGTAATTCTTACTTCGAACGAATTATCTTTTAAGAAATGTCAAAAATTAAATAAAATATAAGTTTCAAAAACGATAGCATTGTGCACATTTCTTGTTTCACTCCGTATTTTAGTGGCCTATAATTTGAATGTTTACTTAATCTAAATCAGATCGATTGAAAAAATAAAATACAGCTAATAAAGAAACAAATAGTGATAGCTACCGGGCCTTGGCATCCAAACATCGACTGGAAATGTTTTCTGATTTCTCAAATAATTTATTCGCCTTGCAAGGCTAAGTATACTATCACCCTTAATGTATTATTTCGAGGAATGCATAAGAAGTCTCTTGTAGAGGAGTTTTCGAACAACTTGGCTATCGAAATTATAAAACTACGTAGTTTTAAGCTTTGACTGAAGGTTGCTTTAAGATTTTAACTTTCTTAAATGAACACGGAAAAGTGTATTCATCAAAGATTATCGATTTTTTAACACATATCTAGAATCAGCTTTAAACTTCATTCGCACTTTAGTATCACTCTAGGACCAATAGCGACACTTCAGCCTAAAACAGATAACGATGTGAACGCACACTCGGCGAATCACAAGTCCAAAAAAACCGCATTAGTTGAATAATTTGGAAAAAAAAATATTATTAAGGAGCTTATATTGTTTGGAGTATATCGACAGAAGTGATGAGATCTTTGAAAGTTTAAAAGAAAAAAGACTCGCCGAATACCCATAGAGCAATTGTGAAAACAATTTTTACCAAAGAAAAGAAATTCAGAAAGTTGAGTTATTTCCAAAAACATGACTTTTATGGTTAAGTTTTACCAAAATCAAACATCAGTCCGCATTTGTGTTGAAAACAATATTTTAAACACAAAACCATTATCACAGCCAGCTTTGTCATTAAAAATACTGCAAGGAAAGTATATCACAACAAAAGATCAGCTCTTTGAAATACAGTTTTGACACCTTTATATACCTGCGATGCTACTAATTAAGTAATTACTTATCAATTTTCAAAGACGAGTATTTTTGATTTTAATTTATTTTCTGTTATTTTATATTTTTTTTTTTCCTTTCGAAGTTGATTGTTTTTTTTTAATAATCAAATTTAAGTTTAAAAGAAATAAATATGATGCCCTTGAAGAGTACATTATATTTCATTGATAAAATATTGACTGTAAAAGAAGACTTTCTGACAGGACATAAATGGAATTTAAATGACTAATGACTAGAAAGACGGTATGATGCTCAAACGCTCATTTTACGCATAGAGTTATCAACAATTGCGAACGATCTGATAGGT
This sequence comes from Eupeodes latifasciatus, assembly GCA_920104205.1. Taxonomy (NCBI): domain Eukaryota; kingdom Metazoa; phylum Arthropoda; class Insecta; order Diptera; family Syrphidae; genus Eupeodes; species Eupeodes latifasciatus. The sequence goes on along the minus strand of OV049925.1, from coordinate 59,283,433 downwards.
ATGATGCTCAAACGCTCATTTTACGCATAGAGTTATCAACAATTGCGAACGATCTGATAAGTATAAAATAACAACAGAAATCACTTATTTAGTTCATAAAAAAAGGTTAAAACATTCAAAGCAATCGACTGTTGGTTTACAATTATTTCGAAAACTCCAAAGCACACCATACTAAATATAAATTACTTAGCTCTGAGTTATTTCGAACTCATACTACATACACATAAGACGTTACAAATTTACACATTTAAAGTGCTTATCAGCTGCTGACATAATTTACCATATTCAAACTGATCACCTGATATTCTTCTTAGTTTGATTCCTTTGTTATCCTTATTTCTACCTTCACAAACTTGTAGTTCAATTTGTAAGCCCCCTGAATATTCTAAACTTAAATTGGAAATGTCAACTGGCACATCTGAATCACCAGATCCGGACGAACTTATGCTCATACCTGTTCCAGATGAAGAAGTACTTGATTTTGCACTAACCCCTTCGTATCCATCGGTAACATTTGCTTTGTTAAGAATGAAACCTTTGGGTGGCATGGTTGAGTCTATTGTTTGTTTAACCAATTGCAGAATCCGTGTGGAATCTAGATTGGAGCATTCGTGTGGCAGTGGGACCTCATAGCACTCGTCTGACATTCGAGAATCACAAATCGAATCCGGACTCATGCGACCCTCAGTTTGATCACCGATTTCCGAATGAGAATCACTCTTGAAACCGGAACTTGCTGAAGGTTCTTGGCATGGTGACAGGTTGTTTGAATCATTACTTAGGCTGTCGTCACTAAATCCTAGCGACTTATCACTTCCTCGACGATTTGACCCACTGGTAGCACCGCAAGCTGATGATGAGGGTTCCGTATCTAGCCTGGAGTTGTTCTCACTCTCAAGGCTTGCCTTACGACCGACTCCTCTTGTTATTGAAGGCATATCACTCGAAGGTTCTGTGATGATTAGACCTTGCAGAGCCAGTGATGGCATGTTTGGTTCCAATGAGTCACAGTCACTATCTCGACTGTTCTCAGATGAGAGTGCTACGAGGGTGATTTCACTTCCTTGGACATCAGTCAGGCATATTTGCGGATGTGATGGCTGACACGCCGATAGTTCTTCATTGGCAAGGCCCATAGCACCGTATGGTAAGCCAGCCGAGATTGTGTGGCTAATGTGACCGTTGGCATTCTCTTCTTGGATTATGCACAGATTTGGCGAAGCGGGTGGAGTTGGAACTATACGAACAGGTTGTGCGGGCGACAAATTCAGTGGCTTTAAATCGAAATACGATGCAGGCATGAACCAGCTTCCACTCGGCTGTTGTTGAGATGTGCAAGCAAACATGTCTGGAGGTATCGCCTCGGGAGAGCACACATCCATTGATAAGTCAAGTGGTTGGTTTGAGGCATTTTCAATAGCTGCGGAAGTTCCTCTAGTGATAGAACCACCGCCTCCACTTGTCGTCAGCCCACTGAATCCTTTGGTGATTTGATGCATTGGCGAAACTGAAGCGGGTGCATTAAACATGTAGGGGTTAGGCGATGAACAACCACTGAAACTGTTATGTACTGGAGATTGGCCGCCAGAATTTTGGCCGCAACCCCCAGTCAAATTAATATTGCTAAACTGTCCGATCAGACTGGGATTGTGTTGTACGGAACTGCAGAAGTTTGCCGCAGCATTCAGAGGGCCATACTTTGAGAACTGTATTCCTGATGCAAATTGTCCAGCATTGATGCCACTAGTATTGCTTGTTGAAGGTAAAGATAGTGGATTGACACTATAGCTGTACATTTGTTGTTGCATACTACATTGCTGACCAGAATGTGCTATAAGACCTAAATATTGCGCTAATTCCAATGGAACTAAGCCCGATGAAACAATATTCTTTGCTATTTCACCACTAATGCGATGTTCTTTGACAAGTCGATTCAGAGCAGGTACTAGATTCATCATTGCGTCTTGAGGTACTTCGATGCTTTGCCCACGATTTTGTATAACATTGATGATTGGTCTGCCATGAATTGGAGAGCCTTAAAGAAAGAAAGTTAAATATCAATAAATATTAAGTAAAATTAGTTGACAGGTGGGTGGTGGAATTCTGATATAAGTGAGATTTTTCTATTCAAAAGAACTCAATTCATCTACATATTTCGAATTTAATTTGACTACAAAATATAAATTTAGCTTTAGATAACTTCATCCGTTATAGGGATGTGTAATATTTTCAGGAACCACACATGTACAAAAATACAAAAAGGAATTCAAAAGAAAATGAAAGATTCCAAATGTGCATCAAAATTAATCTTTCATCTCTTGGATCGATCTGAAATAGATCTTTTAACGTTAACTGTTTATTTGTTTTAATTTAAACCATTTTTCAAACATTAAAATAACACGTTTGTAGCCAAAAAATAAATATGCATAAGTTAAACAAAGAGCTGCGTTTTAAAATAACAAGACCAAACAAAAGGACACTATTTCGAAAAGTGCATTTCTAAGTAAATTAACTAACTTAATTTATTTCAAAAATTAAAATTATTTCATGCAATAAATTTACGCTTATAAAGCAAAATAATAATTTAAAAAAAAAAAAAAAACAAATACATCCAATCTTACGCAAATCTTACCAGGCAAGCTAATTGAGTTCTCTAAAAGCGGTGGACTTGGAGCAACTAAAAAGTTGCGCTGTGCTATACCTTTTTGTAGATACTGACACTCTTGTAATGGTCCTTGGAATTGGGCTTTCGATCCTTCAGATGCTCGACGTACTGGACTATAGCGACCTGTTGATAGAAATATAAAAACAAAAACAAAAATATAAAGTTTAATTCAAGAGTTTTGAAAAAAATAGTTAACTTTAAATGTTGGCTTTTTTGTTTCTACACTTATTGAATTATACTTGTACATATGCTGACACATATACAACATTGACTTGGTGAATAACTATAGTTTATTATTGAGGAAAAAAAATTGAATTACTCGCGATTTTTTTTTTTGAAGCACTTAAAGCACATAAAGGGTTTTCCGATAACAGTTTTCATTTTGTAAACTAAGCTTTTGACATTTGATAAGAAAAAACTATGCAAATATTTAAAATAAAACGATGCCCGCTTCTAGAAGTAAATAAAACTTGGGTGGCGCAACAGTCCGTTGAGAACTAGGGCCTAGTGACTTACAACTCTCAACCATTCCTGTGTGCGAGTACTGTTGTCAGGGATGGAGGGGACCTAAAGTTTTAAGCCGAATCCTAACGGCTTATTTGAGAAAGCACTTTTCATTGACAAGAATTACTCTTGGAGAATTTGTAAATTCCTCGCAAGAGGCAGTACCCGTGAAAAAACTTTAGATGACATAGGCAGGGATCGAACCCAAGACCTCTAGCATGACAATCAAACGCACTAACCATCATGCCACGGGTACTACGCTTCTACAACGCACTATAAAAATGGTTAAAATTTGGCACTTTCGGTCGTCATCAAACACTTTCTCGGCCGACAATAATGAAATTGGCGCAACAAGTTACTAATGTGTAGAATCGAAACCGAGTGCGTCGTTCAAGAACAACAAATGCTTGTGGACTTCTTGCTGACCTTTGGAATTAGACATTCCACAAATGAGATTACACCGTATTTTGCATATGGACTCAGGTTTTAAATTTTGGTTAGCACAAGGACTCAAGCTATTCGATCACTAGCAACATCGTATCTTCGCTGATAAGATCCTTAATATGTATCTAAATGATATGAATTTTTATCGAAAATCATCTTCAGCGACCTATTTGCATCTGAGCATTTGCTATTAATGAAAATAGCAGAATTAGTGCATTATTCTTATTATTTTGCGTTTTACGTTAAATGGATTGCGGTAAGATCAATGATTTTTGTATGGCTTCAATTAGGAGATATACACGTGGATGACGTCTATTTTCAACAAGACGTGCCACATAAGCTACCAAACTATCGCAATTTTGAAAGAAGTTTCCTGATTGTGTTATTTTTATTCTGTTACTCCACAACCACAACCATCATGGAAAATTGTATAGCCCTGTAGGATATTTGGCTGATGAAATGAAACATCTTATTCGAAAACCCTGTATGAGATCAACTATTTGTCATGCAATGACTTCTAATTTTTTTTTAAATAAGAACATTCTTAGATTTATCTAAAGGCTTACACGATAAAACAAATAAGTACACATTTATTAATTTTAAACACTTGCAAACATTTTTGTAGCCTGTTATCCAAACTTATTTTAATAAATCAAGATTGGGACCTTTCGGATTTTACACAAAACAAATTTCGTATTGTAGTTAACAAAATCGAAAAATGTCACCTAAGATATTGAAACAAATGTTAAAATTGTTAAGCCTCATTATTCCAGTGAAGGGTATTCAAAAGCTAGGAACTCTTTTAATATAAAAACATTTAACACTCTCAATTTAAACAAAAATTACTACAAATTGTATTAAAAACAAAAACAAACTCAATTATAAATGATTAAAGAAAACAAAATGTCAAACAATAAATACATAGAAACAAAATTAAAAATAAAAACAAAAGAAAACTCACCAACTTCTTGTACTGTGGGTAGTAATTTGCAGGCTCTAGCAAAGCGTCTATTGCTTAGACTTGCCCCTGCTGCTGGTGGCGTTGTTGTTATTGCAGAGGAACAAGATGGACTTGGGCCACATTGAGTGCCCGTCGGAGGACTCTGACTAAGTCCACTGCTCGTGCATTGCATTTTAAGAGCCGGTGGCAGATAATTGCGATTCATGCGCGATTCAACTTCTCTAATCAATTCCGGGCTAATCACTAAGTGATCGCAATAAGTATTAGGAGTATGGATAAGGATGAAGTAAAGGCATTTATAAATGCCAATACGAAATAGAGAACATTGAAATATGATAATAAGGATAAGGAAGAAGGGGGTTCAAGTTAGTCGCAGGAATGAAGGTAGGTAGGATTTAATTCGATTTTCAGTTTCGTTACCAACAAGGCACACATCCAAGCACAAAATCAAATGTAATACAAAAACCGAAAAGAAAAAAATAAATAAAAATACAAAATAAAACTTTTTTTAAAAACAAATAAAAGAAATAACTTAAAAAAAGCTATAATTGTAAGTGTATGTGAGAAAAAATAGGAATCACATACTGATGTATACATACATTTATATAGCATCTACATATAATTGTAATTAATCTTTAGCTAATTTAGCTTTTCTAGTCATGCTCAGCTCATGCGTTCGCTTCGTTTATAAGATATTTTCTACCAATAATATGCAAATATTTCATACCTGGCGGACGGTCCATAACTGTAAGAAGACCTGTACGTCGAGTGCGCCCACCCCCACCAGACTGAGGCGCCGGTGAATGTGATAGATTTGGCTGATCTATCCCAATTGCTTCTGAATGATGAGACGCTGATATGTCATCTGTACATCCAACTGTATGCCGTTTCGTGCAACCTCGAGCTTGCATGTACCTTAAACCATAAAATATTTTCATATAAGTAAAATAATTTTGAACATTTATTTTTGATAAATTTTAAGGAATACCGCACACAAAACATTTTGCCATCGAAGATTCTCGAAATAACGAAATCAATGTCTCTGGTTTCCAAATTGTTTTCCGTGGCATTTTTAAGGCCACAATCAAGTCTAATAAACTTATATGACGAATAGTTTCGTGGCCTTAGACAAATTTTGAAGAACACTAAGAACTTTTTCAAACTGACCTTTGAATTTCATCGCTTGATTCTTCATTGACTTCAGGTGTATTCGAATGACCCATCATGGCTTCTCCCATCATAGTCAAATGAGCTTGTTGCTGTTGCATTTGTTGTTGTTCCAATACCATCTGATTTCCACTAACATGGTCGATACCTGAATTGCAAACTCCACCGGCAATACTTGTATTTGTATAATATCCCTCCATTTGTGGTTGCGTTTGTGTTTGTTGGACATTATTCATCGAAGATGGATAATATATTCGAAGATTAGCTCCACCATCTGAAGCTCTTCTTCCAAATGCACCAGCTATATAATTTAAAAAAGAAACATTTGTTATAGAAAATCAAAGCTATTAAATGAAATATTCTACTTACTTGCACCCATAACTGTAGGTGGCTTTAATAAATGCTGATCCTTAATTGTAAGGTTGTGCAGTGGCTGATTTTGAAGCAAAGGCAAATTCATTGGCAGATAGGGACCGGCCTCGTTTTCCTGACACTTGAAATTAATTGGATTGATGGGATTTGGATTGGCAAGAGCTTGTTCATGGGCCACATCACCTGGCCCAACTGTATGTCGTCTTGTATTCGCTCCATTTGCTGCTGAGTTGTTAGCGTTCAAGTGGTTTTGGTTGTTTGCTTGTTGCTACAAGAGATGCATTTTTTAGATAAAATAATTTAAACAAAAATTATTACATACCTCATTGGGACGTGCCAAACACTCTAATTCCAAATCGCCGAACTTTTCCAAATCCACAGAGACATCAGTCCAGCCCAATAATCCTGCACCTGGACATGCGGAATTTGTTAGCGGACTCAGTCGATCTGCTGATTCCTGTTTCATGGGCTCCGATCTATCCACAACGCCCGTTGTTATGCTTGTTTTTCGTGACCTGCAAAGAAGACACATTATTTCCGGTAAATAGTACGTTCAAGTAATTCCACACAAAAGTGAAGGACTGAATAATTAATTTTGCAAAAGTTCATTTAAAATTATGCGCGTGACCATTCATTGCCAATACAAAATGCCACTTCATCTGCAACAATGCCCAAAGCTAAATAGTGTAAGCCATTTTTCTTTTTAAATAAAATTCACCCTTTTGAAAGTTATTTCAATGAAAGATGACCTTTGGCTTATTACAATTATTATTCTTCTGCCAGCCACACACCTCACATACCACAAACAAAAGCACATACATATGTTTTCTTCATTGTTGGGGCAAAACAATAGTTTTGTCACCGGAAGTGATAGTGTCAAACCGGTCAACGGCAGTAGCGACGGCGGAGGCGAGTGACAGCGACGATAGAAACAGGCAAAACTAGAAATAGCCAACAAAGGCACACTACTGGACTATATTACATATTTTAGTGGAACATCATTGTTGTTGCTTGGTAAAGGCAAACTCATTTTATCGATTGTAACCAGAACATAATGATGGTACACACATTCATAGTTCCTACTCTTGACTGAAAGATGTGCTGTGGCTTGTGACCCAGTAATATAACAAAAACTCACCTAGAGTAGGCCAAGTTGGCATGATGTTGCAGTCTTTGCTGTTCTCTTCTTTTCTCTTGGAGTTTATCGTTTAGGAGGTTATATATGGCATAGATTTTATCAAAACGATTCTCATGCACCGATTGTGCAATCATGTCAGCTGTCAGGCCGGGCAATTGCAGCATGTGTGTCATTACCACCGAATCCAGATTTGACGGTTCGATGACTGATTGAGTGCGGGTGGTGGCGGTGGAGGTTGTCTCAATGTCGCCAGACCATTCACTGAGCCAGCGATGTTTGATAATTTGTTTGAGAGTATAGCGACGATCTGGTTCAACGACAAGCATGTTACGTATAAGACTTTCGCAATCTAAAAAAAAAGAACATTTGTTTTTAATGTGAACTTTACAACAAAATATGTACTTTATTGCTTAGGAAAGGAAAGTAGATTAAAACAATTAGAGCTTAAAAACAAGATAGGTTTAGAGGTTGAAGGTTTTATATACACGGTAAAAAGTCAAATGGAATCAAATGAATATTTTTGTATTCAAATACATGGATTGATAAATGTGGTTGTCATTAAAGTTCCTCTAAAATGATCTGAAGAAAATTAAAAAGCAGTTATGGCTTTCACCCACTTTTTTAGTTTTTTTGTCGGTTCAAAAAAGATGTACATACATTACTTAAATGTTATTATCAATCCAACTCCAAGAGTCAAATAAGATCAGGATTGTCATTCATGAGCAATCTTGGATGTCCATATTAAGATAGCACGTTTAGATTTAGTGAAATCTTTTTACTTTCTAAGACTATCAAAAACTAGAATTTTTATTTAAATTCTTTCAATCCATATATTTTAATATTGAATGATGATAGATCATAGATGAATAAGTTAAAACAAAAGACGTAAATGTTTTCTTATTACAAGTCGGGAACTCCTTAATCATTCATTTGAATCCAAAGCTATTTAAGTAATTTTAAAATTCAATTAAAGTCTAATACTGCTTGGATACATTTTCAACACTTTCGTTTTCACAGAGGGAGAGATGGTGGTAAATTGATTAGTACCAACTCCCGCGGAGCAAGAATTTATCGACAAAACCTCATCGTCAAGATGAAATTCAGTTGTAGATTTAGTATATAAATAATTTTTTTGTAAATTATACGCTATTTTCTGAGATCTCGTTCTGACAATTTATAATCGCTTTTTTTTTTAAGAAACATTTTAACAATTTAGTTTAAGATTTTCACTCATCTAAAACAAAAATCGTATACTTTTCTTTCATATCATACACTCCAGTGCTTTGTAGAAGTTTAAATTGGGTTTTCTTAGGACACTTTCCGTTTATTAATATGGGACCGTATATCACTCTAAAAATTTTCTCTCTAAAAACGTTTCTCTCTAAACGACCCATTATGCTTCCACTCGCTTTTGTCAGCTAAATGTTTCTGCGCCGTAAAGCAGAATGAAGATGATGTGAGTCTTATATAGCGATACTTTGATTGTTCGAGAGGGCTTTCCTTCTCAATTGCTATTTTAGCCATGAGGAACAACGGTTAGCAAGAATAATTCTTACTATGATCTCAGTCCTGGTGTTTTTTCCTGAGTTTATAGAAAAAATTCAAGTAAACAAAATTGAACCGCCTATTTATCTTCTTTGTTTATGACACTATATGCTTTTGCTTTTTTGATGGCATCAATGAGCCTTTTTTTGGTATTACATTGTTTTTTTGACATTTTCTATAGTATTTTGAACAAGCTAGTGTGGGGGCTACTCAAGTAGTGAAAATTTAGATCCTTGATCCAAACTTTTGCTACCCGATTCATATGGACTTACTCATTGTCTTGTTTGTTTGTTCACGAAAAATCTTGAAAAATGTTCTGAATTTCTACAACTCATGAAATACTGCTTGAGTGACTACTGCAAACTATGGAACTTGACTATGAATTTAGAAAAATTAAAAGTTCTGATATTCAGAAATAGAGGAGGGTGAAACCGCAGTTGAGAGAGGTGGTGGTAAAATGGTGAGGCAATCAGAGTTGTTAACAAATGCAAAAACAAATGCAAATACCTTGGTGTACTTATGACTAAGAACCTTGGCATGGGGCACCTATTGAAGATAAACTTGTAAAAGCTAAGACTACAATCAGTGCCTCGTGGAAAAAGTGTTTTTTTGAAAAAAAAATATTAGACATAGTGCCAAATTTCTTGTCTTTCAGAAGTCATCATGTTGTATTCGGCTCAAGTGTGGGACAACACACAGTACGAAACGGTGAAAAAGTTCCTGAGGTACTATATCAAATGAATCTTCCATATCCCATCCAACGCCCCGAACTATATGGTCATTTTGGAAACTGGAATTTCACCTCTATTTAAACGCAGCCTACATGTAGACTATATTCTTAAAACTCTCAATATGCCTGATTAAAGACTTCCAAAGATAGTAGTACTGCACAAAATAAGGAAAAGCCGTCTGAGCCATAATCTCAATAAGCGGAATTATTTTCGGGATGAATATAGTGTGGAGGAAATCTCTATGATGGGAAAATTAAGAGGCGAACTTCTTTGCCTTCATCATATCCCACATAGAGACCATGTACCTGTAAATTGTGAGTTTTACTTACTTACTTACTTACGTACTTACTTAAGGTGGCGCTACAGTCCGGGGCGGACCTGGGCCTCAACCAACATGCGTCTCCAGCCAGCTCGGTCCCTAGCTAGCTGTCTCCAGTTTCGCACGCCAAGTTGGTTGAGGTCCTCACCCACCTGAGTGCGCCACCTGAGTCGCGGTCTTCCTCTACTGCGCCGTCCCTCGGGATTGGATTCGAAGACCTTCCGGGCTGGAGCGTTGATGTCCATTCGCTCTACATGACCCAGCCATCTAAGCCGTTGGACTTTTATTCTGCTAACTAGGTCAGTGTCGCTGTACAGCCCGTACAGTTCGTCGTTATATCTTCTCCTCCATTCTCCATCTATACGTACGGGACCAAAAATCACCCGAAGAATTTTTCTCTCGAAGCATCCTAAGACGTTCTCATCTTTCTTTGACAGGGTCCAGGCCTCAGCGCCATAAATGAGAACCGGGATGATGAGTGTCTTATAGATGGTGATTTTAGATGCCCGAGAGAGGACTTTACTTCTCAATTGCCTTCTAAGTCCAAAGAAGCAGCGATTTGCAAGAGTTATTCTTCGTTTGATTTCAGCGCTGGTGTCGTTGCCTGTGTTTATAGCGGTGCCTAGGTAGACAAAGTCCTTAACTACCTCGAAGTTATAGCTGTCCATGGTGACGTTTTGTCCAAGACGTCGTTGTTCAATGTCCTTTTTTGATGACAGCATATACTTGGTCTTGCCCTCATTGACCACTAAACCCATCTTCTTCGCTTCCGTCGCAATGCTCAAAAACGCTCCACTGACATCACGCTTTGATCTTCCAATTATGTCAATATCATCTGCGTATCCGAGTAATTGGATGGACCTTTGGAAGATTGTGCCTCTAGTGTTGACGGTTGAGTTTTGCACAATTCTTTCCAGAACGATGTTGAAGAAGTCGCATGACAGTGCATCGCCTTGTCTAAAACCTTTTTTGACATCAAATGCATCGGTGAGATCTTTTCCGACCTTGATGGAGCAGCGTGCATTCTCCATCGTCATTCTGCACAAACGGATAAGTTTGACAGGGATGCCAAAACTAGACATTGCTCTGTAGAGCTCTTCCCTATGGATGCTGTCATACGCGGCTTTAAAATCGATAAAGAGATGGTGGGTATCGATTTGAAGCTCCTGGGTTTTTTCCAAGATCTGCCGTAATGTGAATATTTGGTCGATAGTGGACTTTCCTGGTCTGAAGCCACACTGATAAGGACCTATCAGGTTGTTGACGAACGGCTTCAGACGTTCACATAGTACGGCAGAAAGGATCTTATATGCAATGTTAAGGAGACTGATCCCTCTGTAGTTGGCGCAATTTAAAGGGTCTCCTTTTTTATGTATCTGTAACCGAATTACACTTTTTATGTTTTTCCTCTTTAAAAGAATTGCGACACGATTAAAAAGGAACACAAATAACAACGACGACGACGACATTATGTTTGTTTTGAAAAGTCTCGACGAACTGAGCTGTCAGAATGATAGGAGGGAAATTGGGGATGATGGGAAATTTAGAATTTAGAACAGAGAAAAGCTTTTCTAGGGATATTCCTCGGGGGTTTGTTCGCAAAGTAGAGTCTGGGAGCGGGGCAAATAGAGAAAGAGATTTTCGATCTGGCGAGAGCATAAGACTCGAATCCGATATCTCACGATCGAACGGTAGGAAAAAGTTTGCGGAATCTTCTCCGGTATGAAGGCACTAAATGGATAGGCTGCGGAAGAAGTTTGAAAGTGAAAGTCTTTCTTTTCAAAGTAAACCTTCACAGCCACCACAAGGGCATTCAATACCAGACCGATATTGTTAAGACAGTTAGCGAAAAACCAAAGTTTGAAAATCGCCTAAAGTGATTGTGGATATTGCAAATTTTTTTATAACGAGAGTGAAGTCATTAAAATATACCTACCCAAAAGGAAAACAAAATAAACAAAAAGAGGAATTCCAGGATAATTCCAGGAATTTCGAGGAAAAGTCCCACATTTCCGACTGAAGAGGCACAGGCGCACAGCTAATTGGGAAATATCCCGATCGCCTGAAATTATACTTCGGCCTATAAGGAAATTCCAAGTGCTCATTTTACGCAAAAAAATCATAGAGGCTCCGTGGTCGTGATCGTCTAGGCGACGTATCACGTACCTCCGAATCTAAAGGTTCCTGGTTCGAATCTCATCGAAGACTTAATATAAATTTTTTTAATTTTTAATTTTTTTTAAAATTGCAATTTTGAATTAGGGGCCGTTCATAAAATACGTCACGCTAAAATCAACTTTTTCTGACCCCCTTCCCCCCCCATTGTCACGCTATGTCACGCTTTCTGTGACCCCCCCTAGAAATATTTCGTCACAAAAACGGAGTAAGCAAGTAGTAAGTAAGTAAGTAAGTATTGGAAAAACAAAGAAACGAATTGTGACGGATCGCAACGCCGCTAGAGCCAAGTCAAAAGACTAAACCCGCGCCACAGAGCCAGCGCTCATGTCGAAAAATAAACAAAAGTAAACATATCAAGTTACAATTTATTGTAATAAAACTACATATGTATATACGTTTGAAATTCTATATATTTACTACGAAATAAATGTGTTTCTATCATGATGAAAATTTAAAAAGAAAACTAGGCAAAAGAAATACTAATTGAAAATGTTTTAATGAATGGCGAACATCACGTTACCATAGACCCCCCGTCCCCCCTTGTCCCACCTTGTCACACTCAGCAAGAGCCCTCCTCCCGCCTTGTGTGCGAACGTATTTTATGAACGGCCCCTTATCCAATATTTTCTTTTCGTAAGCTTTTGATTAACTTTTGTTTGAAATAAGCCTTGCTTAGTGCGAACAAGGAAAGAAACTCATACTCAACAGCATACCGCATAAAATACATGAATTGATTGAAATTGGTAATAACACCATAAATCGGCAAGTACGAGGATCAAACAAAATTTCAAGTGAAGTAGAAAGAAGATATAATTACAAAAAATAATATAAAGCTGATTGTAACTCCAAACGAAACTATTAGCAGCAGTGGCCACTCCTTCGAATAGGGTAAGTTTGTTTGAGCAAAAATTTACATATATACATATATATATGTATATATATTTTATATTTTATTTGAAATTTAATTTGTGATCTCGATACTGTCGCGACTAAAAAAAAACCAAGTGAAAACGTTAAAACAAGTAAAGGAATACAATCCTTCTACTTGCGCGAAAGCTAATCGAATAGGTATAGTGGTTGAGATAGATTTTCTTTGTTTTATCGCTGATTGCCAACTAATTTAAAATATACCTTAAATAATTTGTTTGCATATCTGGACATGCATTCTTTTTTCTGATCATTAATAATTTGAGTAAAATTTTAAAAGTAAATACTAAATAACATACATAAAATTGATATATCATTTTGAATTACCCTATTAATTATCACTATTTATGAGTTAAAATTTATATTTACATCCAACCAATAAAATTATAATTGTATTATGAAGATGAACCAACATTGCGTAATTTATTGAACATTATGAGAATTATTCGCACAATGTGCAGGAACTAATTTTTTAATATTTAGGATGAGGGTGAGGAACTAAGAAGAGGATATAGGATGACAGAAAGGTAAGAAGAAGCCTGGAAAAGGGGTTGCTCTGGCGAGAGTAGCAACCGAGGTAGGGAGGGTTGAGGAAATTTACTCGCGCGTCGGTCAACATCGTGACGCATCAGGCTGGATTTTTTTTTGTAACTTCTTAAGGTTCAAGATCCCACGGCCGAGCTAGTCTGAGGGAATGGTTCCAGCCAACCGAACCAAGGCAAAATAGGAGGTTACAAATGGCGCCCATAACGTGGAGCCCTCTATCTTTTAGATAGAGTGGCTGATTATTTTTTCTGAGCCAATTCATCTTAATTCAATAGTTTACTTTTAACTTTCATTTTAATTTCAAGTCTTTTCATTTTTGTACAACTTTTTTGCTTTTTTATTTTTTTATTCCATTTTAAAGTCAGTTTTAACTTCAAATGCAGCTTCGCTTGCAGTTTTTGTTGTGAGTCCCGATAACTAAGTTGTTTTAAACTGGTATCGCGTTGCCACGGGGAAACGCATTCGAACAACAACATTTAGACAATTTCGTGCAAGAATGGTTCGAGTCTTTGGGCATCCTCGATAAGGATTCCCAATTGTCCGAACCAACCGAACACTAAATTATAATGCTGAAAGAGACCCGTCGATCTTAAAGAAGGCGTCTTCGGAGGTCCTTTCAGCAAGCCCTATCAAATTCTCCGAAGGTTGCAGATGCCTTCAAAGATGAAAGGTTCGTCTTTCGAAGTCCTGTAACCCGAGGAGAATATATTTTTTTTCAGAAGTCCTTTCCAACAGTAGTATGCTTTATTTTTTTTTCTTTCGCTCGTCGGCTCTTAGAACAACGGCTTCTTCGTTCCGTCTGTCATCCATTCTTCTCCAGAAAACTCATCCTCATCCTAAGCTAATAAAACATTTTAAAAGAAAACAAATTAGATTCTTTTTCAAATTTCAATATACATATATTGTTCAATAAATTTCAATTTACTTACATACATACATTTTGGTACTGAACAAAAATTTCGAAATTTTGTTTCTAAAGCCAAATCCTGATCGTCGAAGTGGACACCTCTGATTCTGAATTACATCACGGGGTCCGATAATTTGAATTTTGTTTTTCGATTAAGAGGCACTGGAAGAGAAATTTCTGGATTAAGATACATTTCTTTTATATTTTTTTTTTATCCTCACTTTCAAATATTACCTTGGAAAATCCTAGTATTTAATGAATTGTGGATTTTATTTTTTTTACTTTTTTAAGTACATTTTCAAATTAAAATTTTTTATTCTTTCCTGTTTTGGTAAGAAGAATTGCATATAATTTTTTTTATTTCATTTGTTTGAATTCAAATACCATATAGTTAAAGAATTTTGAAATTGAATTTTGTTGAAATTCTTTTGGGATACGTACGACTCACTACCTTTGTTTTGGGATTTACCTGGATTCTAATAATCTTCACCTTGATTTCCTTAAAGTTTGTGTGGTACATTTTTTTTTGAAAAAGTATTTCAAAAATATACCTTGTTTCGTTTGCACTTATATATTTTCTTGCCAAGAGTTAGAGTAGCAAAGACCTAACTGTAGAAAGCGACTCGCGGGTTAATTATGAGTAGTGGGCATAACCTATCAAGTGCAGAAGACAATATATATAATTTTAACCCTCAGAACGAAGTTGATTTCGAGGAATTCTACCGAAGGTTTCATACTACTATTGATAGGTTTAATTTAGACGCTTCATTTAGTTTTTCTGAAGAATTAAACTCCGTCATCTCCAATTCTACCTCTAACATGGCTGATCAAGAGGCAGGTCAGGATCGTGACCATAATGCCGGTCAGCTTCCGGAAGGCCTAGAAAGAAACAATGAAAGGTGGGAAAATCAAGGTGAAAATAACGGTGATCCAAATGAGGATCTTATCTCTAGGATGGAAAGAACTATGGTTCGATACCAAACCCGAATCTTCCAACAAATGAATGCGTTCATGGAGGATGTGTCGCAACGGCTTGAAAGTTTGCGCTTACAGCAGCAACAAGCTAGCAACCCTTCCCCACTAGAATCGCAAAGATCGGCAATGGACCAGTTTCCTCAACCAAGGAACTCAAACGGGTCTACGACGTTTGTTGCATCAGGGCCTTGTAGGTTAGATCGATGGAAGATCACCTACGATGGTTCCGAAAATATTTCTGAATTTTTACTGAAAATAAGCAGGATGCAATCGTCATCAGCGTATAGTGATGAACAGATTGCCGCCAACTTCCACATGTTGCTGGAGGGTAAACCTAATAAGTGGCTTTGGCGTTTCGTCAAAAAGAATCCTAACGCGGATCTTGCAGCTATAAAAGTAGCTATAAAGAAAGAGTTTGGTAGGTTGGAGTCTGAAATAGACATATACATGAAATTAATGTGTCGAAAGCAGGGTGCGAAGGAATCCTTCGATGATTTCTACTCCTCCGTGTGTGGGTTAAACGACCGTTTGAAGGACTCTTTCGATGACAAAAAACTTGTCGAAATTATCAGGGGCAACGCCAAAGAAAAATTGGGAGAGATTCTTCTGTCAGCTGAAATTAGAAATCTGGAACAGCTTCGGCAGAAGGCTCGCGAGGCTGAAAGATTTTTAAATAAGCGAGCAGTCGGTCATCGAACCGTAAATGAGATTGCGGTAGAAAATGATTCTCTCGATGAAGAATCGGAAGTACATGAAGTCGCGGCAATGTATTCGTCTAGAAAGCCGGGGTCAACAGCCAATTACATCTGTTGGAACTGTGATCAAAAAGGTCACGCCTATCACTTTTGTCCAGCGTCCACCAGAAATTTATTTTGTTTTCTATGTGGAGCGAAAGGGGTTAACACTATCCAATGTGGTAAACACCAGACGGGAAACTTTTCGAGGGACGAAGCGAGGAGTGGAGAGATTCGTTCCTCAAGGAATCCACCGAACCACTCGCAAAATTAAACACCCCGCGCCCTGAAATTCACTTTGACACGACAGAAGTTGTCGGAGAATTTGGACAGGGCATACGTTAAGTCAAGAGATACATATAATAAACGTACAAGAAACGTAACTTACCAGGAAGGACAAGAAGTGTTCCACCGTAACTTCGCTCAAAGCAATTTCGTACAGGGAATTAACGCCAAATTGCTTCCAAAATTTCTTAAATCCCGCATTAAAAGAGTGGTAGGAAATTGTATGTATGAACTGGAATCACGGTCCGGTAAACCCCTTGGCGTTTTCCATGCCAAAGACATACGGCAATAAAAGCTAGAAAGAAATTATAACATCTCACAAAGCATCGAATTTTGTTTTGAAAAATTATAAATGTACTTATCTGACGATTTTTAAATCAAGTGCCCGTCTAGCATAAGTGGGTTCGCGTCCCACGTTGATTGTAAATGACAATATCCTATTATTCGGTTGCCTACTGACGAACAATATACCGGACCGACACATAATATTAACGATATTCGCACCATAGGACAAATTAGGACACTTTTTATTTATTAAACAATTCACGAAAAACTGACATCACAACAACATTGAAGACGAAGAGAATTACCTCTGAATATATTAAATGTGATACACTTGACATTAGAATAATTGACTTCCACGCATTTATTTCCACAAAATGACACTCGTCCTATTTATTTTATTTATTCATACTTTTAAATGCGATTCATCTATTTCTATTAAACGATTTAAAACGAAATACCTTCCCGACGATACTTAATTAATGTAAGTGAAAAATCCCGACGGCAAATTGCAATATTTTGTATGTTTTTTTTGTGTTGTTGACGTTTGGGGTTGACGACCTCTTTTTTTTGATTACCGAATACCGATAGATTTAGGAAATGCAAACGGACGTGCCGTTGTTTTGTTTATAAATAAATGAATAAACCAAGTCGATGCATATATGACCGTCTCTTTTGCACATCAACGATCCCATTTTTTGTTTTTTTGTTTACCGTTTTCTTTGAAAATCTAATAACCATATTTTTTTTCACATAACTTTTCATTAATTAACACAAATAACTCCAACATTTGAAATAAAACTGAATTGCATTTTGGACGAACGAACATCACGGGAATTGCATTTTAAAACACTGCAACAATTTCCACTCAATCACTCCTAGAACTAAATACCAAGATTGGTGGTGTATTATGGTATACCGCCCGCACGATTTCCTTATGTGCCCGAGATTCATACGTGGGTTCGTTTGCATATTTCTGACAACGTTTTTATCAGAAAAAAGCAAAGCCCTGTAACCGAATTACACTTTTTATGTTTTTCCTCTTTAAAAGAATTGCGACACGATTAAAAAGGAACACAAATAACAACGACGACGACGACATTATGTTTGTTTTGAAAAGTCTCGACGAACTGAGCTGTCAGAATGATAGGAGGGAAATTGGGGATGATGGGAAATTTAGAATTTAGAACAGAGAAAAGCTTTTCTAGGGATATTCCTCGGGGGTTTGTTCGCAAAGTAGAGTCTGGGAGCGGGGCAAATAGAGAAAGAGATTTTCGATCTGGCGAGAGCATAAGACTCGAATCCGATATCTCACGATCGAACGGTAGGAAAAAGTTTGCGGAATCTTCTCCGGTATGAAGGCACTAAATGGATAGGCTGCGGAAGAAGTTTGAAAGTGAAAGTCTTTCTTTTCAAAGTAAACCTTCACAGCCACCACAAGGGCATTCAATACCAGACCGATATTGTTAAGACAGTTAGCGAAAAACCAAAGTTTGAAAATCGCCTAAAGTGATTGTGGATATTGCAAATTTTTTTATAACGAGAGTGAAGTCATTAAAATATACCTACCCAAAAGGAAAACAAAATAAACAAAAAGAGGAATTCCAGGATAATTCCAGGAATTTCGAGGAAAAGTCCCACATTTCCGACTGAAGAGGCACAGGCGCACAGCTAATTGGGAAATATCCCGATCGCCTGAAATTATACTTCGGCCTATAAGGAAATTCCAAGTGCTCATTTTACGCAAAAAAATCATAGAGGCTCCGTGGTCGTGATCGTCTAGGCGACGTATCACGTACCTCCGAATCTAAAGGTTCCTGGTTCGAATCTCATCGAAGACTTAATATAAATTTTTTTAATTTTTAATTTTTTTTAAAATTGCAATTTTGAATTATCCAATATTTTCTTTTCGTAAGCTTTTGATTAACTTTTGTTTGAAATAAGCCTTGCTTAGTGCGAACAAGGAAAGAAACTCATACTCAACAGCATACCGCATAAAATACATGAATTGATTGAAATTGGTAATAACACCATAAATCGGCAAGTACGAGGATCAAACAAAATTTCAAGTGAAGTAGAAAGAAGATATAATTACAAAAAATAATATAAAGCTGATTGTAACTCCAAACGAAACTATTAGCAGCAGTGGCCACTCCTTCGAATAGGGTAAGTTTGTTTGAGCAAAAATTTACATATATACATATATATATATATATTTTATATTTTATTTGAAATTTAATTTGTGATCTCGATACTGTCGCGACTAAAAAAAAACCAAGTGAAAACGTTAAAACAAGTAAAGGAATACAATCCTTCTACTTGCGCGAAAGCTAATCGAATAGGTATAGTGGTTGAGATAGATTTTCTTTGTTTTATCGCTGATTGCCAACTAATTTAAAATATACCTTAAATAATTTGTTTGCATATCTGGACATGCATTCTTTTTTCTGATCATTAATAATTTGAGTAAAATTTTAAAAGTAAATACTAAATAACATACATAAAATTGATATATCATTTTGAATTACCCTATTAATTATCACTATTTATGAGTTAAAATTTATATTTACATCCAACCAATAAAATTATAATTGTATTATGAAGATGAACCAACATTGCGTAATTTATTGAACATTATGAGAATTATTCGCACAATGTGCAGGAACTAATTTTTTAATATTTAGGATGAGGGTGAGGAACTAAGAAGAGGATATAGGATGACAGAAAGGTAAGAAGAAGCCTGGAAAAGGGGTTGCTCTGGCGAGAGTAGCAACCGAGGTAGGGAGGGTTGAGGAAATTTACTCGCGCGTCGGTCAACATCGTGACGCATCAGGCTGGATTTTTTTTTGTAACTTCTTAAGGTTCAAGATCCCACGGCCGAGCTAGTCTGAGGGAATGGTTCCAGCCAACCGAACCAAGGCAAAATAGGAGGTTACATATCGGACAAACTATGCTGAGATTCCACTCATCGGGCATGCTTTCTTGCGACCATATTTTGCAGATGAGTTGGTGCATGCTCCCTACCAAGTCATCGCCTGCTGCTTTAAATAGTTCGGCAGCTATGCCGTCAGCTCCAGCAGCTTTGTTTGACTTCAGTTTAGATATAGCTATCTTCACTTCGTCTAGGTCGGGTAGGCGGAATTGTTGATCTGCGTCGCCTAAGTTGAGTGGTTCTATCTCCCTTACAGCGGGATTCGGTTCGTCATCGCCGTTATATAATTTGGAGAAGTGGTCTTTCCATATTCTCAACATAGACTGCGGTTCTACTACGATGTTCCCCTGATCGTCTTTACAGGCTTCGGTTCGTGGCTGGTACCCTTGGGAGTTTTTTTTACCTTTTGGTAAAATTTACGAAACTCATTCCTGTTGTAACATCCCTCTATCTCCTCGATCGCGCGCGTCTCGTGCTCTCTTTTTTTCCATCTAAGAAGCCGGTGTTCCTCTCTCCTCCTCTGCTTGTAGAGCTCGCGAGCAGCTCTGGTCCTTCTGTGGAGGGCCATTTTGTATGCCTCTTGCTTCGCTGCGTGCGCTTGCCGGCATTCGTCGTCAAACCAGGGGTTTCGCTGTTGTGGACGTGTGAAACCTAGCACTTCAGAGGCGGCATCTCTGATGGCTGCAAGGCAATGTTGCCACTGGTTTTCAATGCTTAATGCATGCAGCATAGGACTCCTTAAGAGGTTACTAGAGACTCGATCGGAAAAGGACATGGCAGTCTCTTGCGATTGTAGCCGTCTAACATCGAAACTTCTCACAGTACTTCCTTGTTTTGGCTTGGACCGGGATATCCGTAGCCGTACCTTGGCTAAAACGAGGTAGTGGTCCGAGTCAATGTTGGCCCCTCGAAATGTTCGGATATCCTGTATACTGGAGAAGTGTCGTGCGTCGATCGCAATGTGGTCAATCTGGTTGACGGTTGATTGATCAGGAGATTTCCATGTCCCCTTGTGGATATTGAGATGTGTGAACTGCGTACTAGCTACCAGAACGTCTCGCCCCGCAGCGAAATCGATCAGCCTGAATCCGTTGTCGGAGGTGGTGTCGTGCAGGCTGTATCTCCCGATTGTGCCACCAAAGATGTCTTCTCTTCCTAGCTTGGCATTAAAATCTCCTAAGACAATTTTAATGTCATAGCCAGGGCACTGCTCATATGTCTTGTCCAAGAGCTCGAAGAATATGTCTTTGGTGTCTTCATCTTTCTCCTCTGTTGGGGCATGCGCACATATTAGGCTTATGTTGGCGAATTTAGCCTTGGTGCGGATTGTCGTGATGCGCTCGCTCACACTGTTGAAACTCAAGACTTTTTGCCTGAGTCTAGTTCCAACAACAAATCCACACCCAAATAGACGCTGCCTTTGTTCTCGGTAGCAGTCGCCGTAGTATATATCGCAATCTTTTAGTTTGCGTTTGCCCGGTCCATCCCATCGCACTTCTTGGATGGCGGTAATATCTGCCTTGCAGCAGTTTAGGGCTTCCGCTAATTGTTCGGCTGTACGTGGTCTGTTAAGGGACCTAACATTCCACGTACAGATCCGAAGTTCGTTGTCCTTATTTCGTTTGCTTGGGTTGTCAACAGTGAATCCGTCCGTATCCGAGGCTTGTTGGTGCTTCGCAACTAGAACATTTTTACGTGGTCAGGAAGTCACCCTGACGGCACATCCCCCAACCTGGAGGGCCAGATCCTTAGTATAACTCCAAGGACGGGGAGCCGGATAAACCGCTCCTTATAGGCCTGGGCTCCGAATAAGTCGTAGAAGCCCTATAATGTGTTCACTAAGTAGTTCAGCCTTACTGGAACTGTAGACGCCACCGTTGATTCCATCTCGAGAATTCGTCCGCTGCCGTCTGGATAAGGAGAGGTGCCTTAGTGGAAACACCTCTCCCCCCTCTCTCGTTTGCTGCCCCCAACAACTTTCCACTGGGGTTAGAACCCAATCTCCAGTTGAGGTACTAGGCACCCGATGTTCACCACGGGGAGGTGAGAGTAGGAGTTGATAGACAGAGGTGGGTTTTGAGAAGAAACCTGTGGACGCTTGTGTCCTCTTGAATGCACATGTCTACCATTTTAACCATTGTGAGTTTTAGGTATGCATTTTATAGTTCGGTGTCCAGTCTTAGCTGAAACAGGGGGCCAATAGCTTATCGTTGATCTAGATAATGTCTCTCCTCACTGAGATGGACATCTTAAAATTATTTAATTACTGCAACGCTGCTTTAGGGTATCGACAAAACATAATAAATGAAGACTTTTAATAGTAGTGTAAATATTGTTTATGCTTATTGCAAGTTGTATTTTAATTATTTAAATGTTAATACCAATATTTTATAGATATTATGTAATTTTTGTAATTGCAATTTCATTTTGAATTAGATTTGGAATGCTTGAGCGTATTCTGTTGTACTTCAATGGTTAAAATTGAATATTATCTGTTAAAAATGTAAGTGGTTCGAAACAGGTGTCACTAATGCGTTGGGAGAAATCTCAACTTAATTTATGAAAAAGTAATGAATTTATTCAATTGAGCGGGAGCGTTTGATCAGCTTGAGATGAAACATTTCATTTTTGACTTCTTTAAATGTTCAAGACTTGTTGCGGCTTAATTTACGTTATACGATTTTTTCTTCATTGGTTCTAATTATGAAAAACAAAAGAATTAAGTAAGTAAATGAAATGTTACACTTTTGAATACAGAATTTGATAACTTAATACATATTATCATGACTTCAGCTCTCATGGAAAACAAACTGACATACTCTTCCGACACCCCTGAGGCTGATGTCAGTGCATTTCTGTGACAAATTCAATTACATCACAGAAGGTAATTATATAGTAAATGATGAACATTGTACACATGTGAATTGTTTAATGATTTGCACATGTTTAAGGTGACTTCATAAATTAAATCTTACCTTGGGACATAAAGTATGGAATCCTAAATTTTCCTAGTACTACTTTACTCTTCAAGTCTAGGAGTGTTTTACCATCAAAAGGCAACGCCCCACACACCAAAGCATAAAGCACCACCCCCAGACTCCAAATATCTGCTTTAGGTCCATCATATTCCAAACCCTGAAATACTTCTGGTGCAGCATAGGGCGGTGAACCACACCAAGTTTTTAGTGGTGTTCCTTCATTATATTTATTACTGAATCCAAAATCAGCAAGCTGCTCAGGATAGAAAAAAAGAAGAAATTAAAAAATTAAACCATAAAAATTACAGTTCATAGATCATACCTTTATGTTCATATCTTTATCGAGCAGAACATTTTCTGCTTTGAGATCACGATGCACCACTCCTCTGGAATGACAATATTGCACAGCGGACACTAATTGGGTGAATACCCTGGCCGCTTCCGGTTCTTTCATTCGACCCTTTTCAACTAAATGGTCGAAAATTTCACCTCCTGACGCATGTTCCAACACCAGGTAGATCATGGTCTGAGATTCCATAACTTCGTACAAACGTGTGATGTGCGGGTGTTGCATTTCTTTGAGTATTGCGATTTCTCGAAATGTTTTCGCTAAATATTCCTCGTTCAGGCATGTCTTATCGATAATTTTTATTGCCACCTGGAATATAATAAAATATTGTTTATTTTCGTATTTTATCACGTTTAATAAAATAATGATTAAAAAAATAGAGGTATGTAGTTTAAAATTACAATTATTATAAAATTTAAAATTTAGCAATGGACCGTTTTGTTTTTTATTTATTTTTTTTTAATTTGAAAACAATTTAATTACTTTTTGATTCACGTACATCGTACATGCATATTTTTCATTAGCTGGTTTGAGCTGGGTTTTTAAGAGCTATACAATATACATTGTACATATACATATGTATACTGTAATGATGCTATAAAATTTCTTTGGGAATGAGTTTTAAGGATTGGATTTATGTGAAATTTGTGACTCTTCTTAAAATTGGTTTAAGTAATTATCAGCAAGACTGAAAGCATGTTTAATGGAGTTCAAAGACATTTCAACAAAAATGTCATTGAAGTCATGTGTAAAAAGAAATCAGTGACGACAATCTTAAGATGATTGTTTGTTTAATATTTGCATAATGACTAATTTTAATACGTCAGTCTGTTGCTTATTTTCAGGTATTGCTTGCGTATTTCATTTAAAACATTCACAAGTACATACTCAAATACATTTTTAAATGAACCTTAATCAATTTTGGAAAATTAGTGTTAGACAGACAGGCGCTGTGTAATTTAGTTTTTTTTTTAATAAGCTTTATAAGCAAAAGCTTTAAGATTCAAGTTATTTGTTTTTGAGATTTAAATCATCATGTGCTATCACAATTTCTAGAAGTAATGCGGAAATGGTTTGAAAATCGGTCTATTTATTTGTTAAAGGTACTTTTGAGGTAAGCGACAGGGGAGAAAATATGAAAGTAGAAAGATGATCAGTAGATAAGATAACCGACTCAAACTACACTTTGAAAGATTTAGATTTTTGGAAATATAAATATGAAGCTTGGAAAAATTTTAAAAATAGTTTTTGTTATATACCTGGAAAGAGAATACTTAATTTGAAATATGAGTTCGAGATTAAGATTGAAAATCATTTGAAGAAAATTTGCATAACACATGTACATAAATATGTAGAAGAATTTCTACAATCTATTAAAAAGATTGGCATTATTATTATTAAAAATAAATATCAGTGATTGAATTTAGAAGTAGAAAAGGCGAATCTATATTTCAGAAAGGAAATCAAATCAATTGTGTTCAATTCCTAAAATGAATCAACTTTTACCTAACCAAGTCTCCAACGATAAGTAAAGACTAATTTTCTTTTTTTTGTCAATATGTAGTGCTTGCAAAATAAGGAACGTTTTAATTGAAACATACTTTTTAAATTTATATTATACGCGTACACAAAGGTTTTTGAATATCCTTATAATGTTAAACACAATAGTGGGAAATATTGTTAATATTGCATTCTACATTCGTGTAGTGCGGTAAAAAAAGACTCTCTGTACTTGACAGTTTGGCCGAAATTATGCTTAATGGTAAACTGAAGTACAGATATAACCACTGAATTAAGGAGAAGAATGTAACTTAATGTTTCGATTGCACATTGTTTTTGAAAATAACGGTAGAATAATGACAGATATGAAAAATTGCTGTCATTGTTCTTCTAGATATGAACTGCTAGTAGCCAATTTCGCGTTGGTGTCATCTATTCCTTAGCGTTGTAGGTTCGGCGGAAATATGGAGACGCTTTTGAACTTTATGTTCGTATTTTGTATATTTTGTCAAACTTTATAATAACAGATGTCTTTACTTTCTTTGACAAAAAAGCCTTTTGAATTAATACATACATACATACATATATACTGAATTAATTATAATTTTTTCCGCCAAACCTACAAGAGTTCGACCCACTTCTAAGGGGGATTTTTTATGAGAATTAATATCAACTAGTTGTCCATATACATACATATGTATGTATACAGTATATCAATAAATTGCGATGGTACTTGAGAGATCCTAATGATTCGGTTAGATGATCACCTAGGTTGCCAACATCGAAGTCCAAATTGAAAAGTATTTTCAGAATACTATTTTTTGATCCGAATACTTTTCGAAATCACTTTAGATAGGGATCGAGCTAGATGGAGAAGTTTGTTGGGTGAGGCCTTAGTTTACACAGGACTGTAGCGCCACCTTAAGTAAGTAAGTAAGTGAAGCTTCCTTTTCTATAATTGAAATTACTGCTGTCTTCATGTTGAATTCAAATCACACCGAATTAATCTAACAGAATTGAAATCACTTGAAAATTGCAAAAATTGAAATACAGAACTCGTAAACTCACTTACTTTTCACTTCGAAAAAAAAAAGAAATTCATATCGATAATAGTGAATTTCAGAACTCTAATTTTTATTCTGATTGTATTTTTGTATTTATTTCGAGTGAAGGTTAAATGTTTTCTGCCCAAGAAACTCAAGTGAGTTATTGAGAAATATTTCCAAATTATATTGGAGTATCGGACAAATGAAGGCTTTACAGATTGCTGAAGAAAGACAAAACTTATACTCAGAAACCTTTAACAGCATTTTTAGCATTTTGGCAACGTCAAATATGTGATCACTTTCTTTATCTAAAATCACTTTTAAGTTTCCTTTCATGCGAGTAACACCCATGAATAATGGTATTGTCGCTGAAGCGTTAGATTTTCGAAACATAAAATTCCACACGACTATTGATTCCCCATTTGAATTTGCTGTCAAGTTCAGAAATCCATGGACGTATCATATATGTACGTTTTTGTTAGCATTCCACAACCGAAGGACAATTCTGTGAATCTTGAAACCAAAATAAAAAGCTGGGGGTGCTTATATGAACATTAAGAAAAGCTAGATATACATACATATTTGATAGCATCGAAAATTAATTTGGTAACATTAACTAAATGAGTGTAGAAATTAAAAAAAAAAACAATATTCGTCATATCAAAATTCGATTATTTCATTTATTTAACATAAAACCACAAAGACACATTCTTAATACGAATAAAGATACAGTACATGATATACACAAAATGCATAATCATTTCAAAAGTAACTTGGTATCCTTTTCGATTTCTAAAATTTTCTGTTGAAGTTCTTTCAAATTCTGTTCATTATTCTCCGTCATTTTGGCCAACATTGAGTTTATCGAAAGAATTCTGTCCCTAATCGATTGCACAGAATATTGTTTTAAACGTTCTCCATCGAGAACATCGTCGCGTATTGCATTGACAAAAATCCACATGTTTTCAACCTCACGTTTGGCTGACATCTTTTGTTCCTCCAAACCTCTGGTCAACGTGATCTTTAAGTCTTCAATCTCACGAATAATTGACCCAACACCATCACCATTACCATCATCTTCATTGGAACCATAATTATCAGGATTCAATTTGACTTGGCTGCATTCGAGATATTTTCGTTGGGATTTCAAACGTGTCAATTCACAAAGTATCGTTGTACAGGACTTCTTTGTAACTTTATGCTCGTTCATTGTTGTTGTTTTAATTTATTTATTTATTTAAGGTTATGTTGCTTCTGTTTTTGTTTTTTTTTTGTTGTTGGTGTGCCCTTTGTTTTGTGTTTATCGTCGTTGTAGTTGTCGTTTGTAGTAGTTGTCGTCGCTAACTAGGGAATCGAAGTCCTTCGAGTTTCAAGGAGAATGTGACTTGTTTTACGACTTGCCCCTTGTTTACTATACGTAATCAAACGTGTTACTAAGTCGAACTGACGTCGTCGTCCTCGCAGGAGTCGTTTAATCAATACTCCTTGGAATGAATATAGTATAGCTAGAAGCTATGTTGCAAAAGGTAGTTACTATAGAACATCAGTGGTGCTTCTTTGGTGTCCTCTTGATTTTATTTTTTGGTTCCTTCGTTTTATAAACTTATACTTGTCTAGAAGTATAGCTATTCACTTTCAGCTTTTACTGACTTGGAATATATTTGCTCCGAATAAATAACTACCCAGGAGATGCAAAATAGCAGTACCTATAAGTATAGAACTGTAAAAGTCGAATATAGGAAGGCATGAAGCATAAGAGAGGGTGAGGACATGTAGGCTTTTTGGTGGTAGGCACTATTTTCTTTTTCAGGCTTTTGTTTTTGTATATTTTCATTTGTGGAGGACACGGTTTTATGATTGTCCTTCTTTGTCTGAGAAAGCTATTTCAATATATACATTTATGCATTTATTTTAAGGACGACAGTGGCAGAAGCGAGGACACAGGAAGACTGAAAATATAATATTTTCATTTATGAGTGCGCTGAAATGGATTTTTGATGTCTATCCTATCCACAGTCTAAGAAGGAAATAGTTTTGTGAATTGGGTTTTGGTGGTGATAAGAAGAACTAGGTGACTGTACAAATACAAATAAGACGAGTATACATACATATGTAAGAGTAGATATAGAGGAGAGTGTCGTTATTTTTAGGTGGTTTTATAGTGATTTGAGAAGTCTATTTTGCTTTAGAAGAACTCATTACCTTGGCAGTTCCGCCCTAGTTCCTTTAGGAATAATAATCACGTTAGGGTTAAAACCAATAAGTTGAACATACATACGATTTTATTACGTAACTTATACACAAAATAACTTGGTAACGAAAATAACTGTCATGAAAATGAAACAAGGATACATTATAAATAAATATGTTAATGTACGTAATTTTAAAAAAAGAACTTAACTTAGAACCAAATAAATGAAATATTCGAAATATTTGCTGAACAGATCGACCAAAGGCAACAAATTCTTTGAATTTTTGAATCGGGTCTTAAAATAACGCGGTTCCTGAGTTCTAAAGGCAGGTTTACACTTCTTGCCGAGACGGATATTAAATAAGGCGAATTTTAAGTTACTGAATAGAATCTGAGTTTTAATGTCGAGTATTTATTCATTCTAGTAAAGGAGATGAGCTAGGAGTTCTATCAAGTAAGATCTCGAGTTAATAAGACGGATCTGGAGTTTTTAAGGCGCTTATATTTTTCTTATATCATTTTCACGCACCTAATTTTTTCTTAATAATTGTAACATATTTAAATACAGTGCAAGCGTTAGGAAAATAAAGAACAAAAAACAGACTGTGGTAAAGCATTTACAAGTAAGATCTTTTTACTTTACAATACCCCTGAAATTGAGTTTACCTTAGGGTAAACTGCTGAGCATTACTAGAAGTTCAAATATTTTTACAGAATATTTGAAACGATGGAATTCATCTGGCTTTTAGCATTAGCAGCTTTTTGCATCAAGTCGAATATTTGATCATTTCATAAGAGATAATATGTGTTACACATAACGAGTTCTTAAAGCTGGTTATTTTCCTCGATGCATATCCCGCTTATGGAGGACGGCATTGGTTGTGTGATAAGCTTAGACAACAAGATACACGAAAACAGGTTATTGAATTTAAAATTGCAGTCAAAATATCATTTATGAATATAAAGGAGAAATCTGAGACAAAAAGGAGCCTTGGGAATCCTAGAGTTTATTTTGTGGATATCAGATTTGAAATTATCCAATACTACTTGTAGTGAACGGTCTGAAAGACAATTTCTAATTCAACGAAGAAGAGATTCGCCGGTAATTAAGAAGCTTTCGTTCTTAAAGGTATTTGTTCAGCTGATGATTGGTCAAGAGTGTCCATGGCCTTGGAAAAAAGGAACGAAAGTGCGATTGGACGAAAGTAAGAGTAGGGAAGAGATACATAAGTTTTAGGGAAAGATTAGACAAATTCTGGTTCCTATACACTCTCCAAGAGACCTGTCGAGTATAGGACAGATGGCAAAAAAGATTGAGCATACTTAGTTTCTGACATGAATTTTAAATTTATATCATTTTGGTACCAAAAAGGACCTTTTTAACGTCTATATACTCGAATTATTCGAATATATATTTATTAACACCAAGCATTTTAGAAATATTTCAAGCATAATTCATGACAACTATTAAGTCACGTATGAAGACGAAAAACAAATAAACATTTCAATTTGCAACAAGTCCCTAGTTATCGCTTCCCCTGCAGTAAGTACACGTTCAGTATACATAAACTTAATGCTAATCTGATTCTCGTCTTTACCACATAACACATTACATATATTAAACTATAGTTAAAGATGCGTGTGTGAATATACTTTTTAAATTAAAGAACACGGAACATTTGCAAATTTACTAATAAAGAGAACATAATCTCGCCATAATGAAATAGCTCTATTAAAGTCTGACAAGAATATAAGAGACAAACAACAAAAACAACACTCATACTAATCATCCGGCTAAATTAGAAAATCTGATTTGTAGGTCTAATTTTCCTTAATCAACGTCCACGGCCAATGTAGTTGTAGATTATTTATACTTGTACATATTTTTGCCAAAGAACCAAACAGTCTCTAACTCTGAAGTACCTACCCGCATAATTCCGGACATACAGCTATGGCCAAAATAATAGTAACATTTCTTACTTTTGAGTTTAACTGTTTTTTTTTATTTTTCATTTAAATGAAGCTAATACGTAAATATGTAAAAGCTTTATTACACTAACGGTAAATATGTTGACAAACTGTTCAATACAAAATTTTATGAGTAAAAACGTGCCAAACAGTGCGCGTAGCTGAAAGGGATTTTTATTGGAACACTTGAAGAAAGTGTGTTGCTTTGTTAAAGAAGTCAACATTTTGGCGGAATTATTAATTAGGATTGATTTGAAAATTATATCTTAGTTTTCTTTAAATATTTAACATAACAGTAGATGCAGCAAAACACTGCCCTTAAAAACGTTTTTAAGTCCATAAGTTCTGTTTGAATATTACTTTATGTCATACAAATCGACAAAATTCAAAAACATGTCTAAATAGTGACAAATTATGAAAATAAACGAAGCAAATATACTTAAATTGGAATTTCAAGCTGTAAACTGGACTATTCCATCCACTGCTCTTATAATGGGCTGATTGTTTCAGTTAAATTCATCAGTAAGAATTATACAGGAAGGATCTGAAATATTTTACTGATGAATGAATAACTAAATTAACGTCATTAAATTAGATGTATTATATATAATAATAATAATAATTCGAAACTTCGCACCTTTCTTTTTGTTGTTAATTTCATGAATAATTTACTTATTGTTGCTATCAGTAAAAAAATTGGAACGTCATCAGTAAAACGAAATTGAATTAAGTTGGCTGTACAGTTAAAATTAAATTTTATCATTCAGATTTTTAAAATGTATTTGCAAAATAAATTCAGCTTCAAAGACACTGTTTCTTTTTGAAAAAAAAATGTTGATATAAGAATTCGTCTTATCGCATTTATGTATGTATGTATGTTCTGCTGAAAATAAATCTGTGACATTTCCAAAACCGTACAACTAAAATTTTAGGTGAAAGTCATAGCTATTATTGGTTTTTATTATTGAAACATATTATTGGAACTTTTTCGACAGGCTGGAAGTAGATTTGAATGAAAATGTTTTGTTATTGAATAAATCGTCCTTGATTTGAATCAAGCATTTCTAGATTGTAATCAGGCGTTTTAGTTTGATCATTGAAAGAAAAACTGACAGGTTGAAAATAAAATGCAATGCTTTCAGTGTTAAATCAACAATGAGCTGTTACTGTTCATTGAAAATGATTTCATCATTAAAAAATTAAACGTGAACTAAGAGAAAAGTTAAAAAAAAAAGTTGTTATAAAAGTACTTAAAATTCTGATGAAAACTAAGCCTACGATTTGTAATTCGGTCTTAGGTATTTAAGTTATCAACGAAGAACTGAACTGTTACCTTGTCAAACGTATATCCACAGTAGAATTCTCTATTATCTTGCTCTTCGAAATGGTTATTACAGTTTTTCTCTTTAAAATCTTCGTCTTGAAAAAACATTTTCTTAATGACAGAAGCCATATAGATTTAGCAAATTGCTAAAAGTTTACGTAGCCATTCAGTGATTTTAGCTTAAGCAAAATGTTAAGAGATAGTAAGATGTTAAAATCGTTTAAAATTAGCTAAATCATCTTTTAAGATTAGTAAATTTCTTAAAACTGAAAATTGCAGTACCCGTGGCATGATGGTTAGTGCGTTGGGCTGTCATGCCAGAGGTCTTGGGTTCGATCCCTTCCTCTTGCGAGGAATTGACAAATTCTCTAAGAGTAATTCTTGTTATGAAAAGCGCTTTCCTAAATTAGCCGTTCGAATTCGGCCTTAAACTGTAGGTCCCATCCATCCCTGATGACAACAGTATTCACACACAGGTTCCTAGTTCTCAACGGACTTATCTATTTATTTATAAACTTCTTAAAATTTTTATTAACATTTTACTAAATCGTTTCAAATTTTGCGTCTATAAAAGTCTTTATATCATACAAAAACTGCAGGGGGTTTTATACATGCAGTTTTAGAACGGTTCTTCTTATGTTACAGGAGGGTAATCTTAAAGCACAATCTCTATAAAAGGTGCAAATGCAAAATTGCGGGTTTATTATGCAAAAATATGCTTTTAGGAAGCTTATAGGTTTTAAAAATAACGTCATTCAGATGATCAGTCCTCCGTGGTGGTTAGTTATAGCAAATAGACTCAAAGTCTTGACAACCAATGTAAATTTATATAAATCACCAGATTAAGAAACATTAACAAAACATTTACCATCAAAGTTAAATGATTGAGATTTTTCACCTTACAAAAGTGCTTAAGTGATTAGTGAGTTCTTACAAAAATTTAATATTTGTAACTAATATTTTGGCCATTAATGTATATTTGTGTTTTTTCTTTTTGTCACACATACCTATCTACAGATGTACATGGGTAATATGCTCGATCGAATGTAACTACCGCCATGCATAGATAGTTTTTTTTATTTGTTAATAAACAAAAATATCTTCTGGTCTAACTACTATACAGGAAAATTTAATTCTATTACTCGAGTATATGCACTGCATGACTGTATTTGTTGTATCGACTCTTGCTGAGAGGCTTCATTTCCATACGCTCTACAGCTTTTATTTGCGATAGAGTATAGGCAAATATTAAAAAGTTATGGATTTATAAAAAAAAACTAAATTTAGTTAAATATATTGAATTATTAAAATAATGACAAAAATAGTAAAAGAAATAAATGAACGAAATGAATAACAATTAACGAAGTTCAGTAAATAAATGAACGAAATGAATGAATGAATTTAATTAAAAATATACGAAATGAATAAATTTAATGAAATAAATGAAATGATGAATGAAATGTATACATGATATGATAAGAAATAAATTAGTGAATGAATTAAATGAGCAAAATAACTTTAAATTATGAAATTAACGATAAATAAAGTAAATTAATTTCAAACGAATGAATGGATTCAATGAATAAAATGAATGAATTATTAAATAAGTGAAATTAATAAAATTAATGGTTTTTATGTTCGTATTAAATTATGAACGAATAAATTAAATGAATAAAATTAATAAAATGATGGGAATAAATAAAAACAAAATGAATGAATGAACTTAATGAATAAAATGAATGAATTAACTTAATGAATAAAATGAAAATGAATGAAATTATTGATATTATAAAAATGATTGAATTAATTAAGTAAATGATATGAATGAAACGAATGAAATGAACAAAATGAAATGAACGAAATAAATAAAATGAATGAAAGAATGAAATAAAGTGATGAATAAAATGAAATTAATTAAATGAAATAAATAAAATGCATGAAATTAATGAAATTAATGAAATGAATTAATGGAATGGAATGAATGGATTATATTAAGGAAATAATTAATGAACAAATGTATCAAATCCAGCATTAAGCATGTAACTCGAAAGTATTCAGGTACTTTGACCTTTAAATTTAACTAATCAGAGGTTTTTGGAATTCCTAAATCAATTCATAATTTTAATCAATTATAACAACAACGTGCGACCAAACAGTAGGTACCTACATACATTTTTAGTTACTCTATACAAGTTAAGTATTACAAACAATGTAATGCTTTTCGAGATAAAAAAAAATACTAAGCTAAGCTTGACTTTTGATTCAGACATTTTGCTATCAACTATGTACATACATTTTGCTGAAAGTTCTTCCCTGGCCTGGTGGCAATCAAATACTATTATCGCACTCTCTCCGTCTGCCTCTATTCGTGCATAACATTATGCTATCGCTACTTTCAAGATAAGCCTATATTAATTCAAACCAGACAAAATAATAGCTAGACAAATAATATTGACACAACTGCTGGGAAGCTGACAGTTAACTATGTTTGTATTATGTTTTTGTCACTCACACCAAAACAGGGTCGATTATGTTTTATTTTATTTTTTTTTTTTCAAATTCCTTAAGATAACAATTTTTGATGTTGTTTATTGAGAACAAAAATGACAAATAAAAATTAATGAATGTTTAATTTCGCGCCGAAAATTAAGTAGGTATATGAAAACTCTATTGATATCATCGCACAATGACGGAATTCCGTCCTTGAAACCTAAAGCTTAATCCAATATTGTAGAAAAAACAATATACAGAAATATATCGAATTAAATATCCAAACCTTCATTCGATAACACTAACTTACATTATATGTAAATATATGTTCATGTATGTATATGTATCTGTAAACATTTTTATTTTCTTCATATCATCCTCACTATTTGTTGAAATGATTAAACTTAATTAGCGAAGAATTCTGGGATCTAGGCGCAAAAAGAGAGCCATAAAACACTTTTGCATAGGGGTTTTCAGTAAGAGGTTTCATTTTGAATAGGTCGACATTTCCGCAGCTGTCACTTTTAAAGTTGTCATATTTTGACATTTGACAAGTTATTATGCTTTTACTTAATAATTTAGTAAGATAATTTTAACAAAATCACAGTTCACAACTTAACAACTTTACAAGAAAATTTTAATGATTATCTTATTTCTCGAAAAACTATACCTTTAAAGATTTTTATTTGGAGCCACTTGAAAGATTACGTCTATTTCAAAGCTTCACCAAGGATTAAAGACCTTAAAGATGGAATAGTTAAAGTTATCAAGAAAATACCACTCCAAATTCGTGCGAATTTTCAATTGATTTTTTTTTGTAAAAAGGATACCTTCCTGTTTACAGTACAATAATACTTTTTGTTAAATATACAAATTGAACCTTTTATTGGAAAACCCTATATGATAATATGAGAGCAAAAGTATAACAGAAAAGAAATCAGATTTTATTTGTAGATAACTATGTATACGTATACAATACAAATTGTAAGTGTGTTGAAAGCGGAGTTTTGTGATGCGCCGATTTTTGATTGTAGATGTTTTATGGGTTATTAAAGTCACGTGCAATTGTTAAATGAACTGAAACTGATAAAAAAAAAACAACAATTTCGCTTCGGTGGCGTTGTCGGCGGCGCGGCGTTATGATATTAATTTACGACTTATAGATTTACATCATACACAATCAGCAATATTTCAGAATATTTGTATACGTAAATTGTAAACAAAAGTTACAAAATGACACAATAATAAAATCAGTATTGAATGATCGTATATATGATCATAAAAACATAAACACTTGTTTATGATCAGTTTCATTGATGTATTTAAAAATGGATTGACTATTTTCAATCATTCAATCAATCATCAAATTTCCGATGTTTTCAAATAGTATATTTACAACATTAACTTTGGTAAAAATAACATTTGTCTTAAAACAATTACAAAATGCATAAATTAAAAAAGTGCCCAACGCTAAAAATCTTAATTTCGAAATTTTAACCCAATCGACCCAATGGTGTGAGCTGTAAGGGCAAGGACAGGCAGACGGATGGAATCGAGGGACCCACTTTTTTCGACTCCTCTACCACCTTATTGTCATGTTTGATTAAAATCTTGAGTTCAAATTTGTTTACGAATGCAAAACTTGCCATATACATAATTCATATATGTATGTCGCAAGTAAAAAGGAATGTTATATTTTTTGAATTCAAAGTAGCAGGATGCACAATTTTGTAAGATAATTTTAAGAAGTAGTTGGACAAATGAACACACTTGGTTCGATTATCTTAAGTCATCAATAGTGAAAGGTAGGCGACTTCCTGAAAATTAAAAAAAAAGGTTAATACATTTTTCCTGGTAGTTGGTGGTCGATGAAAGGTTGGGGTTGCGCTTTAAATACGTTAATGCTACATTGGCACCACTGAATGATATTCACAAGAA
This sequence comes from Eupeodes latifasciatus, assembly GCA_920104205.1. NCBI lineage: Eukaryota > Metazoa > Arthropoda > Insecta > Diptera > Syrphidae > Eupeodes > Eupeodes latifasciatus. The sequence continues at coordinate 59,248,037 of OV049925.1, read as the reverse complement.
CTATAAACGATGTCAAACAATTATACAAAATGCTTACATAATAGTTAATTTAAATTTGTAATGATTTGTTAAGACAAAAATATTATTGCACAGAGGATCTACAAAAACAGTTTCCTCAAGACACCGGACAAATGCTCGAATACTCGTTTTTTTTTCGTTTGACTCTTATTCATACTTTATAACTTGCATGAATGGAATTTTTTATCTTCTCTATTAAGATATGAAAATGATGAGTAAACATAAAACATTTTAAATAAATATTAGGCAATTCATTTGAATTTGACCCAACAATTGAAGAAAATTCTTAAGGCCAATGCTAGTATATTTCCGGATCATGCAAGTTCTTATTTAATTGTAATATCGGGCTCAATCCAGTATCAATTATTATTTATTGTTTTTGTATACCACCGTTTATTTTCATCAAGTCAAACGAATTAATAAGTGCTTTTATATCATCTGTACAAATTAAGTTAAGCTGGAAATTTTCAATTCTATTTCAATTATAAAAAGCTCAAGTTCATTATGGTCTTGAGCTAGTCAATATAAACGTATGATCTGTTTGTGGCACCATTCATATTTCGAAATTTTATAACTAAAAACTTCGCAATCACTCAAAATTAGAATGCTACACGCTTCAACAATGTCAAACTGAAAATGTTAAAATTCGCTTCAAAAATAATGACAATTTTGCAAGAAAAGATTACTGGCCGTGTTATTCTTCGAAGAAGTTATCGGGGACATAAAGCGCCAAATTTGAGAAATCGGAGCTGAAAAATTTCAAGTAAAGGATATGGTGTTGCAACCGTTGCCGTGTGGGCCATTATTGCTGATATTGTTTTGTATTGTTAATAGCACAACTTTCTCTTTACAATGAAATAAATATCGTTTAATGAAACGTCTTAAAGGAAAACCTTGTAGATGAAGTTCAAGTCTACAGGCTAATAAATATGAGGCACGGGGTGATTGTTTTTAAAAAATTAAAAAGATAATTATATATTTTTGAACTGACCTAAAAAGGGTTTTATGTGCAACCGTGTAGATTATTTTATGTGCAGATCTAAAAAAACTGTTTTTTTTAATTTAAAAAAATTCACTTAATTTTGTAGACTGTTCCACAAAAAAATTCTTGTTTTGAAAACTGTGAGAAATTCTTAAATCAGTAATACAAATTAAGATTTCTTGAAAAATCAAGTAAGAAAAGAGTTTTGAAAAAAGTTTTGATTTTCGATCCCTACGATCAAATGCATTGAAACTCATATTATTCGTAGAAAGAAAATACGAATTCAGGTCGTATTCTTACAAGCTGACGAATTTTCAAAACTAGCGTACCCGTAAGGAAGCAAATTTTGCTTCAAAGTTCAAAATTGAGCAAAATACCCTTTTTTGAAAAATATACTTCATAAAAACGTTGATAAAATAATTTATTTAAATTTATTTATTAAGTACAGAATAGCAAGTAACATAAGTAACCAAAAAGAACAAAAAAAAAAGTAATTGTTTACAGAAAAAATGCGTTTTAAAAAATTGCTTCATAAATTCATCGAACAAGTGTATAGGTAACCTCTAAGTAAAACATGTTTTTTAGACAATTTTGCACCCATTTCTTCCTCAAAATACTTTACATTTACGCCTAATACTTGATTTGGAATAATTTTAATTTTCTTCAAAAGTTTTGTCATTGGTTGGACTAGTTTCTAAGCCACTTTAAAAATATATTTGTTGTCATTCTGTAGGAAATATTCCTTTCGATTGAGTTTTATTTTTTATCTTGTGGTTCCCCGCTTACGTTTGAGAATGAGGTATCACAGGAGCTTGATAGGATTAAGTCAAGACTTTGAGGTGCTGTTTGAAGCATGTGGTAAGTATTATACGCGGTCCACATCTCCACATCTAAAGAGGTGTAATTGGGATCAATGTCTTGTTGACAATAAAACTAGTCCCAGATCCCCAATTTGTCAGCCTTTCTTTAAAAAGATTTAGTATAAAATTTGTATTAATTATTATTATAGCAAATTATCAATACTCCCAGATCACACACACCCACTTGCCATTACACTACCAGATCCATTAATTTTTCTTAGGATGAGTTTTTGTTTGCCTTAAGAGGTGTCCCGGAGGTACGGCTCATACCTCAGCTAACGGTCATTCTAAGACCGCTCATAACGGAAGAAAGAACACGTTCAAAAACGTATGGAATACCGGGAAACTAACTTATCGAATATCAATGGTTTGTTAATTCGATTAGTTCATTCACATATACACAAGCTTTTCCATTTGTCCTATTCTGCTTGTCTCTTTCCGAGTGGATGGAAAACTGCATTTGTCCAGCCTGTCCCTAAAAATGCGAATCCTCCTCTCCCTCTAACTATCGTCCAATTGCACTTAAGTCCCTTCTTTCCAAGGTCATGGAAACGCTGATAAATTTTCAGCTTAAGAAATATCTTGAAGAACGGAAGCTTCTTAATGACCGGCAGTATGGCTTTCGTTGCAATAGGTCCACTGGTGATCTCACGGTTTACCTTAACGAACAGCGGAACAAATCTTTACATCGTTTTGGAGAAAGTAAGATTATTGCACTTGATATTTCAAAGGCATTTGATAGAGTTTGGCATCAAGCTCTTTTATCGAAAATGCGTGCTTTTGGTATTGATGAATCTCTTCTTTGTTGGGTTAGAAATTATCTGTCGGACCGTTCAATTCAAGTAGTATTGGACACAAAATAAACGCTGATGTGCCCCAGCGCTCCGTTTTGTCTCCGACGCTCTTCCTTATTTTTATAAATGATCTTTTGTTTGAAACTTCTAACCCACTACACTGTTTCGCTGATGAAAGTACCCTCTGCATTTTATATTCATTTTTAGATTCTCATCCTTGTTCTTCGGATGTGGACTACAAACGGCAGCGTATGATAAGCTCTGATCTTGACAGTATTGTTCAATGGGGATTTAAAAACCGTGTAGAATTTAATGCTTCGAAAACTCAATGCTGTCTGCTGTCACAAAAGCGAAATCCTCCCCCAATGCCACTATCCATGGGTGGTAATTGCATCGAGGAGATTGAACAACTTACAGTCCTAGGTATGTGCATCACAAAACACTTGTTATGGAGTGATCACATATTTGACATCGCCAAAAATGCTGCTAATTGTTTAGGTTTTCTCCGACGATGCAAGAAGTTTTTTACCCCTATATATCTGGCTATAATTTACAAAACTTTTATTCGTCCTAAACTCGAGTTAACTCTCATATTTGGGCTGGAGTCCCAATAACGTACTTGAGTATTCTGGATAGAATTGAAAAAAAAGCTCTAAAAATGATATGAGATCGTTCTCTCACCGAGGCATTTGCTTCTCTTGAACACCGCCGCAAGGTCTCATGCCTGTAATTGTTTTATCGTTATTTTTATAAACAATGCTCTAGCGAAATAGCCAGTTGCATTCCTCCCGTTAAACAATTCAACCGTAATACCTGTATTTCTAGGAATGCTCAACAGTTTACCCTTGAACCCAATTTCGGACGTACTGTTAAGTACAGATATTCTTTCTTTAGCCGCACTACGCGAATGTGGAATGCTTTACCTGACTCAATATTTCCCACTCATTAAAATGTGTAGACATTCAAAACCAATGTGCATCGGTTTCTCCTTTCTAATCCTATCCTCCTTTCCTAATTGCTCGCACTATGTTTAATCATTATAAGGGTATTCATAACCCCTTTAGTGCGCGCACAGTTAAAAAAAAAATTCTAAGTACATAGTTCATAGTTTTATTATAAGTTAAAATAAATAGTCCCCGGCATTAGATTTTCGAATGGAAATCTTTTATTACTTATTTAAAACCGATCAAGTTAGAATCAATAAAGTAGCATCTTCGCATACATCATGGGTTTCAATTCGAGTTCATATAGCAACAACAATGTTGTTGTCAGGTGGTTCTCTGGAAGTTAATATTTATATTAACAAAATCAAACGGGTGCTTTATCGTTAAAATTCAAAAGATATCAATTCATTTGCACTTTTGTCGTTTTATATTTATGCAAAATTTGTTTTGATTTTGTTTTGTTTATAGTATGCCATGCACGAGATTTTAACTTGTGCATTTAATTTAATGAGATATTACAATCACACGCCATTCTAATCTACTTGGCTAGACACTATTGCAATGGACATATGTATGTACTTTTGTATATTATATATTTGTTACTGTTTATATAAACAAATTATATATAAGATAAGCTTTATTAAAATTTCACAAAGTATTTCACAGTGCACTGTTTAAACTTTTGATTTTATCAACTATATAAATGTTATAAATTAAAAGCAAAGATTTATACAGTCGTGAGAGTAATTATGTTGTAAATTTATTTTGTTTTTATTTGTTGTTTTAATAAAATACCAACATTGCTATCACAAAACGTGCGTCTTTAATAATTTTGTATACAGCAATTCAAAAAGTAAACCATTTTTTGAGGTTTCTTTGCCTTTACGGAGACAGATTTTTGTGTGAAATTTTATAGTTCGATGATAACTCGAGTAATACACGTGTTTAGTTCTCCATTGGTAAAATATAATAACGAAGATTTACCCCCATTTTGCGTACCATTGGGCAAAATAAACTTGACGAACAAACAAAAATATAATTTTTATCTGTCACTAAATGGGTTCATATTTAATGGTGTTCTATTTGCCTATGAGAAGATCAATTTTTTTTTGTTGAGGAAAACCCCATAAGTTTATTTTGTTGTGACAGTAAATGGCCAGTAAAAACTATCATTGGTTTTGTTCTATTGACAGCTCGCTTATAGCGATCATTGAAAATTTATGTCACTGAAAAAAGTTTGATTGATATCCGTATGAAAATTGATTCTGACAGAAATATGTTTTTGGAATTGTATAAAATTAAGGCACAAATCAGTGGATTTGTCTCTGCCAGGAAGATAGATAAATGCATTTTAAGCAAAAAATAATTGTGAAATTGAACTTTTATATCCTCAAAAATGTTTTTTTAATCGCTTTCTTATCTTTTTATGAACATTAAGGATGTTGGTTAAATTAGGTTAAGTTTGATGTTGACAGGAAAACCAAAACACTTAGACCAATACTTGGTCCGTTGTGATATTACATGGATCTTCACATCTAGTTTACTCGTTGAACCAATTAGAGCTAGCTATGAAGGGTTTGAGACAGTAGATGTCGGAATTTCTTAGATCACTAGGATTATTGTAGTAAAAGTCTTTAAGGTGGAGTGTTCGTCTTTGTGATATGGCAGAACATGAACATAAAAAGTGAGACACTGTCTCCTCTTTTTCTTCATCATGCAGCTTCTGCTGAAATCGTTTGCAGGAGCTCATTTCATCCGAAATGAGTTATGAGTGAGTGAGAATATAAAAGTCCGTCGGAGTACACACCCAAACCTCATTATCGGGTTATAATTATATTTCTGACGAAGCGTACTTTCATCTCTGCATCTATATTAACAAACAAAATTGACAAATTTGGTCTTCGGAAAAGCCAATATATCAACAGAGAATGGCAGTTTGGTGCGGATTGAAGTATTCATTGTCTTCGATAATGAGGGTATAGAAACAAGTTTTCGACCAAGAGCCATGTTAACTGACCGCAACGGAGCTGCGATTTCACCTCTTTGGTTTTTTCTGTTGATAAACCGTGAAGTACCCGCAGCGTGATGGTTAGTGCGTAGGACTGTCATGCCCGAGGTCTTGGGTTCGATCCCTGCATGTGCCACCTAACTTTTTTCACGTTTACTGCCTCTTGCGAGGATTTGACAAATCTTCCAAGAGTAATTCTTGTCATTAAAAGTGCTTTCTCAAATTAGCCGTTCGGATTCGGCATATAAACTGTAGGTCCCCTCCATCTCTGACAACATTACTCGCACACAGAAATGGTTGAGAGTTGTAAGTCACTAGGCCCTGGTTCTCTACGGACTGTTGCACCACCTAATTTATTTATTTATTTAAACCGTGAAGGACCAGCCGGCAGAAAGCAGAAACCTACCTCAATCCGCAATATGCATTTTGGTTCTATGAAACCCACCTCAATCAAACACCGAAGCTTGCAGAAGCAAATCTGCAGATGAGCACTGCGCTAGTGCGCTGCGCAATAGGTACGACTCATCCGCTCAGAGCGAAAAGAATAAGAGATACAAACAAATTCACCAAAAAACAAGACGCAGAAGATCGTCTTATTTCTTTCCATAAGAAAGTGTGTATTGAACAGAGAAGTATCAAGAGCAGTGAATAGTACAAGAAAAAAGAGGAAAGGAACAAATTTGGGGGAGTACGATAACTCAGGCGACAAAGTTTAATGACGGATTTGTATAGAACAGTTAAAAACAAGCATTTTTTTACTATATGAGGGGGTCTATCTCCCCCCGTTTAGGCGGTAGGGGCAATTTAAAAAAATATGTACGTTAAATGGAAGAAAAATAATTAAAAAATAACGGTAATACTCACAATTAAGTATTATACATTTCTTTAAGGCCAACACTTTTGTATATTAGCTTTTTTTAAATCGAGTCAAAACTATGCAGTTTTTGAAAAAAATTGTTTTAAACTCAAAATTTGGACAAAAAAAAGTTAAAAATAAGGTTAAAAGTGCAATTTTTCAAGACCTTAAGATTATCTACTACTGTTTTTTTTAGAATTCATTGTTTTTATTTGTTTTTGTAGTTAAAGTTTTAAGTTTGTTTATAGAGTGAGGTGAGCCCAGGAGCCAACATGTGTGTAGAATATGACTGAAAGGAGAGTAGTAGTTCTTAAAAAATATTGGCAGCGTATTCATGTGTATGATTAATTTTTACTCATGTTGCAAGAAGTCTAAAGTGTTCAGGGTGAGAATTTCAAAAGGTAAGACGGAAATAATGGTCTTATATGGACGCTTTGTCACTGCTATGTACATACATATGTACATACATATGTATATGTAAACTTTAAGAACTTTTTTAAATGAAAGCCATTCTTCTTCTTCATTTTGATCGCAACTTCTTTTTATTTATTTTTTCATTAAATAAATAATATAAATTATTTTTGATTTGTCAAAACAATTTTTTCCATTATTTTGATTTCAGAAAAAAAAAACAAAACTGCAGTTTAAATTTAGCAAATACAAAATTTGTTTGGTCAGACATTTTAAAACTATGGTTTGAAGACTTCTAGATTAAATGTGTGTATTAAGTTTAAGTGCTAAACAACTAAATATAAATAAATTTAAAATAAACTATGTATATTTATTTTTGTATTTGACCTTTGGCAGTCTGCTTTAGTTTGTCAGTAAACATTTAAAATTTGATTATGCTAATCATCATATAATAAGTTAATTAAATGACAGATAAAAGTGCAAACACCGATTTTTTTTTAATCCCACACTGAAAATAATTTTTAGTTAGTTTTTAATTGAAATTTTTTTACTATTTAAGCATTTTATTTTAATTTTGAAGACACGGTACTGACATAACTTTTCCATATTTTTTCGTTTTCTCTCTCTATGGCTGTCTGTTCGTTGTTTTGTTTTATATCATATCGTCTCTAGTCACATAGTCATTTGTTCATCTTAAGATTAATGAGATAAAATGTAACTCTATTGTATCTCAGTTCAAGCCGAGATGATAGAAACAAATCTTAAGGTGTATTGAATATGTCACAATACTTTAACGTTTCTTATCTCCTTTAAAATTACTTTAATCTGCTTTAAGTTTTATTGCAAATTTTTCTTTTTTCTTTCAACTCAGTTCGTCCACCGCCTGTTGTTCAAGTACCCATTCGACGTATCTACGACGTTGTGAATGGTCAGCTGGCTTCAGTTATTGTGTGAGCTGGACTTTATATGGATGTAGGTGTAGATCCAAACGCAAAATACGCCATAGTATGCCGTAAGACAGTCCTAATTCCGAGGAAGCGATACATTCGGGTCTTCTGCAACACTTTCACTTACAGCAGCGATATTTTCAGTGGTACGAGCGAAACGGTGATGCATAGGCCTTGCAGTATCTGAAGCCAATCCAGTCTTTTCAAATTTCTTCAAAATTTTTCCAATTCCTTGCGTAGTTGGACGATTATGTAAACCATAATCTCCTCTTAAAGCACGATATGTGTCTGTGGCAGAATGACCATTTCTGCAGTATTTATTATTATTATTATTATAATTTTATTTAAATATAATAAATTAAATAGCTATTTCTGTAGTAGGTTTTAACAATTTGTATAGGTTGTGCGATAGTTAAGCGATCTATTTTCGTAAATGTCAGACTTTCAACTGAAAAAAAATTGGTTTAAGAATTTAGTTTGACAGATGTCGAATTCCAGTCCTATACTTTTGAAACCGCAAAATGGATAACCCGTTATATATCTCCCTTCCGCTTTTTTGCTCTTTATTCAATGCTTTATAAAAAGCGTTGCAGTAATCGGATTTCGATCAAATATGCGCCGTTTTGTTCGATATTCTGTTTGCATCTAGACGGCAACTTCATAATACGCCCCTCGTAGAAGCCCCCATCCTTATTTGCGAAGAACTCGGACAGCCAATTTTCACAAGGCTCTTTTGAATTCAATTTTAAACCACCAAGGTGTTCGGCATGGACAGGAACAGGTGGTAATCACTTGGCGCTATGTCCGGGCTACATGTTGGATGTGATAAAACCTCCCATCCGAGCTTCTGACGAGTCATCAACAAAGTGTGTGGTCTGGCGTTGTCCTGGTGGAACACTACATTCTTCCTGTTGGCCAATTCTGGACGCTTCTGATCGATCGCCTGCTTCAAGCGGTCCAGTTGTTCGCACAAGATGGTATAATTAAGCGTCTGGCCATATGGGAGTAGCTCATAGTATATGATTCCCTTCCAATCCCACCAAACACACAGCAAAACCTTCCTGGCTGTCAATCCCAGCTTGGCCACTGTTTGGGACGATTTACCAGCCTTTGACCACGACCATTTTCGCTTGATATTGTCGTATGTGATCCATTTTTCGTCGCCAATCATCATCCGAGTTCCGAGAGCCTTCTGTAGATGGCTTAAAATGGTATGGTGACTAACTCCCATCTCCTGGGCGATGTCACGAGATGCCACATTCCGGTCTAACTCGATGTTTTCCATGATTTGATCGGTATTCGTCATCACCGGTCTTCCGCCGGCTGGCTCATCCATGGTGTCGTTTTTACCGGCTCTGAATCTTCGAAACCATTCCTCCGCTATTCGAAGTGATAAAGTACTATCCTTTAAAACACAATTAATCTCACGGAACGTTTCTCTATCGGATTTGCCTTTAACGAAGGAAAACTTTAAAATAGCGCGAATTTCGGAGTTAGTAAACTCCATGTTTACACGTCTATAACTGTTGAACGCAATATCCAAACTAATCATGCATAGCGTCATTTTGTAGATCATGTCAAGACCTTTCAAATGATGTATAGTATTGCCAGATATAAGCTATGTAGCGCTTTGTACATATAGCCACGAAATTCAAAAGACAAAAAGGCGGAAGGGAGATATTTTCCAACCTTTTACAAATGATATCCCAGGTTGATTCAATGTTCAATTCCGAAGTTATCTATAAAAAGAATCGCTCAAATTTGCATTCTCACTTTGATATAATTTTATTAATTAAACTGTCCTCCATTTTTTATCATCCATACTATATTACAAACATTTAAGTTTGCCAAACAATCTTAAACATTAATTTTTTGTGTATGTACAATGTACATGTACAATAACATACATACTACATATGTACCTAAAACCTATGTATAATGTTTCAAATAAACGCAATTTGTTTTGAACATTTATTACAGCGATATAAAAAAGAAAATAAAAAAGGCAAACAACCACAAACAATAACAAATTAACACCGGATACTTGTTTATCAAGCTAAGCATTGCAGAATATATGTACATATTGTCAAATACTCGCCTGATAAATGGTTTGTTTTATTTTTCTTTCTTTTTATTATTTTTTATCAGCACACTTGTTCTCTTGGAAACATTATTGTTTTTATCGTTTGAAAAAATCTTAATAAGTCCGTGCAACACTGGATTTAACCAGATACAGATATACATATGTGTATATTATATTGTGATGTTACGTTAAACCATCAGTAACAAGTTATTCTTTAAATTAGCAATAAATAATAACAAGAAAAAATAGATGAACAAACAACAACAACTTCTACTATACTAAGCACCTAGTATATTTAAATAAGAAGTAATAACAAAAAAAGATTAAGCCTAATCGAATAATATTAATTTTTCAACTGTTTTTATGACAAATTGTAAAATCCATGTTATTTTGTTGTAGGTACATACAAATGCAGATAATATGTCCTTATTAAAATTATAGCCTCATTGACGCAAAGCAAAAAAATAATAATAATTGAAATTTTTCCATAATTTATTCGTTCTGCAAAGCATTAATTTATTCTTTTCTGTTCAATTTACACGTGGATGCTATTTTGTATAGGTAAGACAGTATTGACCATATGTATTCGGACAGTATTCCTTCGTTCGTCAATTTAACATTGGATCTTTTGTATGCTTTATTTTCTAATGTTTGTGCTTTATTTTTGAGGCTCGGCAATGGGTATCCCAAGTCTTATATCGTGTAAATCCTTACTTTTCGACATTAATTATATTTAAAGCCTAATTTCAATTGATAAGAGACAGTGAAACAGAACCTATGAAGCCCGAAATCATCTCAATCAGATAATAGTTAAAACCGGTAGTTCTAATTTTTTGTTTACTTATTTTAAGTTTTTGATCAGGAAACCCACGAAAATTTCGATCTTTTTTCGTTTTTTAGTATTTTTTACCCCAAAGGAGAATTTGTTTCAATACAGTTATTTTTTTTTCGATTTTAAGGCAAATATATTAACTACAATTTGAACCTTAAGTTGTGTCTGTAGATTAAACGGCTTTCAGAATACATTTTTTCCAAAAATTAACTAAAATACGTTTATTTTTTGAAAAAAAAAAAAAAACAAAAATAACAAAAATAGGCAATTTGCCATAAGGTATACCTTAACTCTGGAGTGAGAATATAAAGCCAAAAGAAAAACACAAATTATGGGATGGTGGTCTGTACCCCCTCTGTTAGACGGGAGGGGTAATTTTTCAGAAAAGTAAGTTGACACACAAAATCAAAGATTAGAAAATAACGGCAACACCTATGTACATTATTCTGATATAATTTTTTCTTAAAGCCAGGAATCTATTTTTGCAGTAAATTTTTAAAAAATGTTGCTTGTCATTTTGTATGTTATTTAGTATAATGTTTGTTCAGTAATAAATGTCCTTGTCAATTATTACACATCTACTACATTACAATTATATAATACTACAATATTTTGTAGTCAAGTAGTTATTTCTCTGGACAGAAAGAGACGTTTCCTTAAATCCACTAGATACAATTTTGTTCTCGGTGCTTATGACGTTGGTCATATAAATAATTCCGATTTTCGAATTCGAGGTGTGAATGCAACACGGCAAAAAACGTTAGTTTTTCTCAGGTATTGCCGATTTCAACATTAATGGGCTAGTTGCTTGCCAGTCTATGTGTACCCAATAATTTCCGAAATAAAACCATAATACATAATGCGTTTATACATATTATTTTAAATAACGAAAATATGAAATCAAGTAAACAGTATAATAAAAAAACAATTTAATTTAATTGGCAAAAAAAAAAATATTTGGAAATCTTCAATGAAAATGAAGAAAATTCAGTTATCTTCAAATCGTAGTGTTTTTCTGATTTTTGACATCTTGCGTTCTTCGCTTGAGATGTTCAAATGGTAGACATGTGCATTTAAGAGGACACAAGCGTTCACAGGTTTTTCTCAAAACCCACCTCTGTCTATCAACTCCTACTCTCCCATCCCCGTGGTGAACATCGGAGGCGAGAGGAACAACGACTTCTAAGAAGAAAAAAGAGAAAGCATAAGAAGCATGCGGTCGAGGGTGTTGAGAGGTTCAAAAGCAGGAATGAAGTTAGAAAGTTCTATGAGCAGGTGAAACGAAATCCACAAGTACATAAACCTCGAACCGAAAGCTACAAAGACGAAAGTGGAAACATCATAGTGAAACCGCAGTCAATGCTTATAGGATATGGAAGGACCATTTCTGCAGACTGTAAAATGGCGACGACAAACCGAATTCCGCTGTACGGCAGGATTATCCATTCAACATAGACGACGAAAGCCAATAATCCCGTCTTCCGGACTTAGACGAAGTAAAGATTGCCATATCTAAGCTGAAGTATAACAAAGCCAAACTCGTCCGTTTCTGCAGGATGACCATGGAGAATTCACGCTGCTCCATAAAGGTTGGAAACAACTTAACAGAACCTTTCGATGTCAAAAAAGGCTTTAGACAAGGTGATGGGCTGTCATGCGATTTATTTAACATCGTACTTGAAAGAAGAGTGCAGAACTCCCACATCAACACTAGAGGCACTATCCTTCAAAAGTCTGTACATTTACTAGCATATGCTGATGACATTGACATAATCGGAAGAATTTAGCGTGGTGTCAATTGGCCTTTTGTGAGTATTGAGGCAGAGGCGGCTAAAATGGGTTTAACGGTTAGTGAGGGCAAAACAAAGTACATTCTGTCGTCAAGAAATAACTTACAACACCGACGTCTCGATCAAAACGTCACCATCGACAGACGTAACTTTAAGGTAGTGAAGGACTTCGTCTACCAAGGCTCCGGTATGAACGCAGAAAACAACTCTAGCGGTGAGATCAAACGAAGAATAACTCTTGCTAACCGCTGTTTCTTTGGGCTAAGAAAGCATTGATTCATTTTGATATTAAACAAAAAAAATAAGAAAAACAACCAGCCCAAAAACTTTATCAACATTGACACGCTGAGAATAGAGGGCTCTTCTATGGTCATTTTTGATGGATTTTCTAACCTTAAAATGCTACACTTCTGATTATTATGTAATGTAGCATCCGAAGTGAAAAAAGGTCTTATGACTAAAATGTCGATGTAAATCTGGATCGTTTTGACAAGCGACCCTTAAAAGCTTTTACACGTAATTCTTTACGCAAGATGCGGTGCTGTACCGTTTACCGGAATGCCTAATTTTATTGGCACCCGAGAAGGTTTTTTACTGTAACTTCGAAATTCCAATATTTTTGTAGTAAATTTTAACAAATTCAATGTGTTTTTAAAGAGTGTATCGTTCCACTTTTAGTAATGGCGTAGTTTATACTTGTAAAATGTCGAAAGTAGACGGATTTAAAAGTGGCGAACAATAATATTTCCAATAACATTGCATTTATTTATTTTTATTTAAGAGATGTAGAAACTTAAATTAATTATTTTTCTTCACAAAGAAATATAATATAATTTAAATGAAAAACAATACTTTTTAAGGAATAAACTACAAAAACTCAAAATACTTTAATTTATTAAATTAATATTTTTTAAACATTTTTTTTTTTTACTTTTTGTAACGAGGGTTTTTTTTATTACGTGGGGTTTTCAATCTGGCAACACTTTTTTCGAAGTTAGTTGTTTTGACAGCTGTCACTTGATTTATTTTCAGTTTTTTTTTTCCATTTCATAATTAATAGGGCACAACTTTCCATTACCGCAGCATGAATTTCACGCGGTTTTTCTTATTTGATAGATATGTATGTGCAAATAAATAATAATTATAGCAATTTTAAAGCGAGGAAACATTTATTTGTATTTTAAATTAATTTTCAAAGTTTACTTTTTCAATACAAAACACGCAAAAATGGTTGATTTTGACATTTCTTCTCTGTTTTTTGTTCAGTGTTGCCGCACTTGATTTATTTTTGTTGGGGATTTCTTTGATTTTAGTGTTCAAATGCAAAATGTAATTTGCATATACCCAAACTCGCACCCACCCAAAATCCTATGGCGATCCCAAGCAGGGGGGGTTGCATACATACCTAGCTGTAAGTACGCCCCTATAATAAAGCTAAATTTTTGGAAATTGAAGTATACATTTCTTCTAGAAAACCACAGGTCTAAACTATATAAGTATTATTGGTGTACAAATTATTTAGTGCTTATACATTTTATACATTTTGAGCCGTTTTTGAGATATCAAAGAGTATCTTCAGAAAAGAAATTATTTTAATCGGTTTATTAGCTTCTGAGATAGTTTAAAAACAAATTATTAATAATTATATATTTCTAATATTGAAATGTGCCATTTTAAGAACAAACATTTTGGACAAAATGTCATACAAATATATTGGGCTGTTTTTAAGAAAATTCGGGCGGACTTCTGTCCAAGTTTGAACTCATTGGACCAAATGGTTTAAAGTGTATGTAGGGTTAAGGACAGACAGATGGACGGAATCACCGGACCCACTTTTTTCAACTTCTCTACCATCGATATGATCAAAATCTCGAGTGATATAGATCGTATGAGTCGCAAGTAAAAAATCTATAATCTCTATCAAAATCATACAATTTCATCTCGGAAAACAATTACATTGCAATACTACACTATAACTCAGCAATGAAAAAATCAGTGTTATATTAAATAATGTATTATGTACTTTTATTAGTCCACCGTTTTAATTTGTTTTCTTTATTATTCAATTATGTAATTTTAATTGTCTAGATAATTATGGCAGTAACTGTATACCTAATAAACAAATTTAAAAAATCTCTTGCGGTTGCTTTGCAGACAATTGTGTTTACATACGAAATCTTTTGAATACACAAATTTAAGTATTTCGAATATCCATACATTATATTAAATCATGCATAATGTATGTATGTACATATGTAGATAATATGTTTGTATGTACATGATTCATCTTAAATATTTGGCCTAAAGACATTATATTGTTGTGTGACCTTATGAGACGTGTATTATGTATATACATAACTATGTAGATCAAAGCTCCACATCACAATGCTGTGTTATCTGTATTTTGATAATGTCAAACAAATAGTAGTTTGTTTGTTTGTTTATTATGGTATCATTGTCCTTGTCATATGTTTTTCTGGATATGATTGTGATGATCATAACTTATCAAAAAAACTTAGTATGCAAAAACCCATTGGAAAATTGAAGCTTCAGAGAGACTTAGACTTATTTATGCTGAAATAAATATTCTCAATTATTACACTGGTGGACAAAATTACTTTTTTTTTTTTCATACAAACAAAACAATACTTTTTTAAAGGATTCAGCTGTCGTGAATTCAAATCGCTTTTAATTTTTTCTATCACATCAGATTTTTAAAATATAAAACTTTAAAAATGGTTAAGACAATTAAGAATGGGTTTTTCAAGGCTGAATTAAACCACAACATATCCCTTAACATACAGTTCAAATCATATAAGTATCTTTCTTATTTTCTGGAACTTCTTATTAGTTATTAGTCTTTATTTGGCTCTATATGAAGTTTTGATCAAACCTTGAATTAACTACTTTCATAGTTTTGAAAAATACTTTTTAGAGTTAATTTTTAGTGCTGATTGCGAACACGAACTTTGATTTTAACTATCTGCTCAGATTTTTAAAATATCCGTTTTCAACTTTATTTTTTAATTTATTTCAAAAGCCTCATATAATAGAATTTTATTTTTTAGACGACATACACATAAGTTCAAGGAACAAAACTTACTTTCAAATCGATTTGCCTTTTTCTCTTAAAAAAGATATACAGTGATGTACAGAGATTGTTTCTTTAGTCGTACAACGCGAATGTGAAATGCTTTACTTCGCTCTGTCTTTCACTGTCATACAATCGTTAAAACGTTCTTGTTAAAGTTCCATTTCTTTTGTTGGTTTTCAGGCACCTAAGATAAGCCAAACATTCAGCTTTATATACATATGTACATATGTATTATGTATGTGTGTTTGCCGTCGGAAATAAGACCTCTCAGCAATGCCAATTCGCTAGGTCACACGCAGGTTTGGATTAATCTTTAAAACATTACCAAAATTAAGAGACTAGCATGTATGGGTTCTTCTAGTGCCATGCGAACTACTTCAATACTTCAAATGCAGAAATCTTTTCGTCTGAAAAATACATTTCTACTAGAAAGCAATTAATTGAAAACAGGATCATAGTAACAAATCATGTAAGTATCTTAAGGGCTGCGTAAGCTTTTCCACCTATCCTATTCTTTTCCTTTTTCAGAGTGCATGGAAAAAAGCATTTGTCCAGCATGCGAATCCTCCCCACCCTCTAAGTAGCGTCCAATTGCGCTTACGTCCCTTTTTTCCAAGGTCATGGCAACGCTGATCAATTTTTTAGCTTAAGAAATATCTTGAAGAACGAAACCTTCTTAATGACTGGCTTCTTAATATGGCTTCCGTAGCAAAAGGTCCACTGGTGATCTCATGGTTTTTCTCAACAAACAGTGGAACAAATCTTTACATCGTTTTGGAGAAAGTAAGATCATTGCACTTGTTATTTCAAAATCATTTAATAGAGTTTTGCATCGAGCTCTCTTATCGAAAATGCGTGCTTTTGGTATTGATAAATCTCCTCTTGTTGGGTTAGAAATTACCATTCGGGCGGACCGTTCAATTCAAGTAGTATTTTACGTGTTCGAATTTGATGTCCAAAAAAGAGGCTGGGATGCGACCCACATTGATAACTTCCCGTCTGTCGATTTGTCTTGCTTAAAAGGTTTGTAGGTTTTTCGTGTTTTGTTAAAAAAGATGCCAGTTAAATTATTTAAAAAAAAAATTAAATTACCAAAAATATTTTGCATTGATTTGAAAATCTATTTTAGTCGAAAACCAATTTTTACCAATTTTAGTACCATTTCTTAAACGTTCATATTGGATGAATGAAATTAATTTGAAGTCAATGTATTCTATTATTCACGAGATATCGAAAACCGAACATCCAACTGACTGTTGGATTTTTATGAAAAATTTACTGAATGTCGAAAACAATATTTTCTGTGAGATAAAAATAGTTTGAAGATAAAATTTTTAAATTTTGAAAAGATATTTGAGTCGAAAGTAAATTTTTACCAACTTTTAGTATTTTATTTTTTGTAAAAAAGACTTTTTTTTTAAACTTTACCGAGTGTTGAAAATAATATTTCTTATAAAATAAAACTAGCTTGAAGCCATAATCTCAAATTTTTAAAAGATATTTGAGTCGAAAATCAATTGTTACCAACTTTTATTAATTGTTGTAGGTTTTTATTTTTTGTAAAAAAAACTGTCAATTCGATTTTTTTCAAAATTTTACCAGATGTTAAAAACGTTATTCTTCGTTGAACAAAATAATTTTTGGGGATAAAATCATTTTTTGTTCGTAAAATTTTCGAGGTGACAAATATTTTTGTTCAGTTTTTTTTTATTTATAAAAAAAAAACCGTTAATTGAATTTTTTTTCCAAAAAAATATTTGTTTGGTATCACCGTGAAATATTTAGGATTAAGCAAAATTGTCACCTTTTTTTTAAATTACTATCTTAAAAAAAACACCCACACAATTTATTGAGAGCCCTTTCTGCATATTTCTGCGTTATTATCTGTATAACAAAATGTATTTGAAGTAAATATCTCTACTGGTTCTTGAACTCGACAAAAAAAACTTCCCGAACGTACAGACGTACGAACGTACGTACACACGCACGCACAGACATTTCTCTAAAAATCTTTTATTTCAAATCCAGGGACCTTGAAACGTCGAGAAATGTCAACATTTTTAATTCGACAAATCGGAGCGATTACAATAACTTCCTGTGGGAAGTTAAAAATAAACGCTGGTTGCCCCGGGGGTCCGTTATGTCTACGACACTCTTCCTTATTTTTTATAATTGATCTTTTGTCTGAAACTTCATACCAACTAAATTATTCGTTTTTAGATTCGCATCCTTGGACTGGATGTGGACTACTAACGGCAGCGTATGATAAGCTCATTTAAATCTGATCTTGACAGCATTGTCCAATGGGGAATCAAAAACCGTGTAGAATTTAATGAAAATACGCTAAAGCGTAACCCTCCCAACTATCCATGGGTGGTACCTGCATTCAGGAGACTAAACAGCTTTCAGCTCTAGGTATGTGCAACACAAAACAATTTGTTGTGGAGTGATTATATATTCGATATCAACAAAAATGCTGCTTAGTGTTTAGGTTTTCTTCGACGACGCAAGAAGTTTGTTTTCCTCCGAGCCCAACCATAACTTTGATTTATGCGCCAATAGAACAAATGCATGTATAGCAGTTTCTCCAAAACTTTAAACAACCTCTATCTACCCAAACATTCATCATATTTTGTGGTGGATCTACAAATATTTGAGTGAACTGGCTTTTTGATATTGCTGATCTAAGACTTACAATTAAATAAACAAGCACAAATACATTTTTAATACCCGTGGCGTGAAGATTAGTGCCTAGGACTGGCATGCCAGAGTTCTTGGGTTCAATCCCTGCCTGTGCCACCTAAAGTTTTTTGTACGAGTACTGCCTCTTGCGAGGGATTGACAAATCTTGTCAGGAAAAATAATTTCACAAATAAGCCATTCGGATTCGGCATAAAAACTGTAATCATCCATTCCTGACATAACTTGAACACTGCTATGGTTGAGAGTTGTAAGTCCCTAGGCCCTGGTTCTCTACGAGCCGTTGCGCCACCTAGTTTATTATTTAGTCCCTATAAGACTGCGTAAAACATTTTTATTTAAATTGTCAAATTAAAACAATGTCTGGTCCTTTTATCCTTGAAATTGCCGTTTCCTTTCAATTTAAATCCAAAGTTATGCCAAAACTCATATAACGTTCAGTTTAAAGAAACACACATTACATTACGCCTGATTATGAAAATTAAAATGCATACACATCAATTTTATAAGACTTTCATTAGTAATATGGCAAAATATTCCAAGAATATCATGAA
The DNA here is from genome assembly GCA_920104205.1 of Eupeodes latifasciatus. Classification (NCBI taxonomy): domain Eukaryota; kingdom Metazoa; phylum Arthropoda; class Insecta; order Diptera; family Syrphidae; genus Eupeodes; species Eupeodes latifasciatus. The sequence goes on along the minus strand of OV049925.1, from coordinate 59,229,164 downwards.
AACTGATTTACGTCACCAAAGGCCATATGACCTATACTATGCATTGCTTTTGTTTTATTTAACCTTTAAGGAACTATGCAACCTTAATATTGGGACAAAAAGTTACAGTTCTCGAACATTTCGATGTTGGGAGTATGTTAGTAGATAAATATGTATCAAAAGCTATGGAGAAACACCGGAAGTAGCTTCTGGAAGTGAATTTGAATCTTTTGTATTGTAAACATATTTTGCAAAAGATTTCCTAGAAGTTGTCAAATCATGCACCTACAGTTTTCAGTTATAAAATAAAACAAATCATTTTTTAAGAGCATTTTCAAATGAATTGTAATGTGAAAAATATCACAGCATACGTATGTACGTAGTTAAGGTACTATGTATTTTGATGGAAATGTTACGAGTTGCAACAAACAGTTTGTATGCTTTTGGCATGTAAAAGGAAATCATTGAAATTGAATAAGAGTTTCGTTTGGTATACGGTATACCAACTACAATTCAATCAACTAACAGAGTGAAGTTATAATAACAATCAAAAAATGATGACGCACATTTCCAATTTGTATGTACAAAATTCTGAAGTAAATATTAACACTATCGTCAATGATTTAGCTATGACGTCAACATTCAAAAAGTTGTAGGATTAACCGTCATATTATACAATTTATAAAAAAAAATCTATACTTGGAAAAAAGCACCATACCCAACACATATTATGTAAGCTGGATCAAAGTGGTATTTGTCAGACTTGAATCAATACAATATGACGTGTATTGAACGGTCTAAAATTCGAATTCAGCAAAAAATGGATTCATGAAAACCGACAGCATGAATTTTTCATAAAGCAACCTGGATGTCAAACTCTATCAAATATTTTTTTAAATATCATTCGCAATGATTTTATTTCAAAACTATTTAAGAATTTGTTCAAGCGTTGGTTGAGAAAATCCATTAGGTCGCGACTCGCGAGTGAACCTATTGATGCGCAAACCGTATTACCGCTCATTAAATAACTTTCGGACTTTGAGATATTTTTTTAACTGATATTTAACCAGCGGCGGCGTTTCTATGATCATCAAAAAATGGGACGTACATATGTACATGTATGTACAGTGAACCAAAAAAAAAGTTGTACACTCGATTTTCTTTTGTTAAAATGCAATTATCTATGGAGTTAATTGCAATAAAAAAAACAAAATACTTACCAAAAATAGGGGTTTTTTTTAACCTCCAGATTAAGTAAAACACATTTTTTTAAATAAATTATTTTAGTAAAAAAAACCAATTCAATGAATAAAGTCCGTTCTATGAAACCAAAAAAAAACTTGTACACTTTGTAGTTACAATACTGTATAGAACCGTTATCCATTAGGCTTTATCAGATCATCTTTTTTTTTTGAAAGGTTTAGTTTTTTCATGTTGCCAGGGTAATAATTTGTTAAAAATTTATAAGAGAAATTAAAAAAAAATGGAAAACAAACAAACTTCACTTGATATGAAAAAAACTTATTGTTAAGTTGTGGGACGAAAAGAAAAGTCTAAGACAAATCGCTGATATTGTGAAAAGCCACATTCCACAGTTCAGTACGTTATTAATTCTTACAAAAAAACGGATTTTTAACAAGACCAAGTGGAAGTGGGAGACCGAGAAAAATTGATACTAAACAAACCAAGAGGCGTATAGTAAGGATTGTACAAAGTAACACCAAAATTTCGGCATTGGAAATAGCGGAAGACCTCAATAGAAACAAAATTGTCCAAGTTCATCCACAGGCGGTAAGAAATTTTTTACATTCGGAAGAGTTTAGAGGTTTTACGCCTCGAAACGAACCACTTTTATCCGCCATAAATGTAAAGAAGCGCCTACAATATGCCAAAGAGTATATAAATGAGCCGATAGGGTTTTGGAATTCCGTTATTTATACCGACGAATCCAAATTCAACATTTTTGGATCCGATGGGCGACGTTTTGTTTGGAGAAAAAGGGGTACAGCGTTAGATCCGAAGAATGTAAATTGCACAGGAAAACATGGTGGTGGCAGCGTTATGGTGTGGGGTGCGATGGGAGCAAATGGAGTTGGAAATTTTCAATTTGTGGAAGGGACAATGAATAAGTTTGATTACCTGAACATCTTGAAAAATAATTTAAGAAGTACTGCATCAAAATTGGACCTTGGAGATAATTTTAGTTTCGTTCATGACAATGACCCAAAACATTCCGCGTTGATAGTGAAGGAATGGTTGTTATATAACGTGAAAAAAGTACTCCCTCATCCACCTCACAGTCCGGATTTAAATCCAATTGAACATCTTTGGGCTCATGTTGAAAAAAAGTTGAGGGAAAGGAAAGTACAAAATAAAGAACAGTTAAAAGATGCAATACAGAGGATATGGTTTGAAATTACGCTAGATGTTACAAAAAAATTGGCCCTTTCAATGCCAAAGAGGTTGCAAATGGTCTTAGATGCAAAAAGACATTATACAAAATATTAAACCATTTGGGTTTTCGAAATGTTGCTGTTTTTTAATTGAATTTTTCAAATGTACAAGTTTTTTTTTGGTTTCATAAAACAGACTTTATTCATTGAATTTGTTTTTTTTTTATTAAAATAATTTATTAAAAAAAATGTATTTGACTAAATCTGGAGGTTAAAAAAATCCCTATTTTTGGTAAGTATTTTGTTTTTTTATTGCAATTACCTCCATAGATAATTTCATTATAACAAAAGAAAATCGACTGTAGAACTTTTTTTTTGGTTCACTGTATGTATGTAAGTGTAATCAGTCAATATAATAGTGAAGGAGATCACTTTTTTGGGTAAAGGCTAGAGTTGAAAAGCACCTTTTCAAAACAAAAGTGAGTATGATGGCAAGCGGATTTTTATTGGTCGATATTTTTTGGGAATCTAGCTTGAGTACAAGCGTAAAAGAAGATTGGTCTTATGAAATTATTTACATTTAATTATTATTAAATGTTTCATAACACTTTCTGGTAGCATTGAAATGGCGTTAAACTGCCTGTTAAAAATACAACCTTTCTTCGTTGAACAAGTAGATGGATGCTCATTGAGAACGAGCATGTGAAAGGGCTTTATAGTTTCCGAATTCGTGAATGGAAATATTTTGGTTGTTTTACACACATAATAAAGTCTCTCTAAGTGATTAATTTTTGACTTTTTATATCAGTTCATTTTTGTCCATGTCAGCTCAGTGACTTTACTACCGAAGTTTATTGAGTTTTTTTTTGTCAAAATCACGGCTTCATGGTAGATTGCAGTGCACTTCAAGAATGTTCCTTCATCAAGTAAGCAAAACGAAAACGCTTTAGTTGTTAGAAAAACAACCATCTGAACTTTCGATTTTTATATTATAGAACGCTGGTATAGGCCGAAACTTTTTTAAGAATTTTATGTTTTTTATTTTGGATGTTGCGACGAATTTTGTTTCCCTTTTTAAATCATGTTTTTTTAAAGCACATTCATATTCTACCAACTTGAAAAAGTACTTTAACACGTCTATACAAATTTTAATGGAGAAACTGATCTTTTTAAAAGCTTATCAGTTGTCTGCTCAAAAAGTATGGAGCTAGAAAACATGGTTTCTTAACAACGGCTTACTTAGTCGAATCTGAGTTCTTTAGTTTCGCAGCATTAATCAAGAAGCATGATCTTCGAAAAAAAAAATCTCCATAGACTTATAGTTTAATATGTACATATACTATTTAAACTTTTCAATCTGGGTTTTGCATCGGTCTTTTGGAGGGAATGTCTTTTTAGTAAGAAAGCTGCAAGGCAGCCATTTATGTATGTATGTATCTATGGCTTCTGTTTTTCATCGGACAACATAGGAATGTTAGTAATTTTGATATGATGATGAGATACTCCTACATGGCACTTTATCCTCACGATACATATGATTTGATTTGATTCTTTATTTAGCTTCCGCAATTGTTTACAATCTTTAACTTAAAACTAATTTAAGGAATAAAAACTAATATTTTTAATTAAATATAATTCATTTTTACATATAATATCATTTTTCTTTTAAAAACAATAAAATTATTTTCTGACTTTAAGTCAAAGTGCAAGTTATTAAATAATTTAAAACCTTTATGATACAATATATTCTGCGATCTACTTGTTGTAAAAAATGGTAGCCTGAAATCACCACCATTTCTTAAATTATGTGTTTGCACATCAGATACATAAACAATTTCATTATAAAGAAAATTAGGCAACATATTATTTTTCATTTTGAAGATAAAAATTAGTACATTCATTTATGTTCTTTGGTTAATGGTTAGCCATTTTAGAGTATCTAACATAAGTTGTATCGGTGTTAACCTATTACACATGAGAATGCAGCGCATTCCCCTGTTTTGCAATTTTTGCAACCTTTCTGACATTTGTCTAGAAACTAGAACCCAGAAACAGTATTGTTGAACAATATTCAAAATGTGGTTTGATCATTAGGTACATTATAAATTTTAGTTGCACAATTCATAGATACTTTACATCTTATTCTTTGGAAAAATCCTATTTTCTTAGCAATTTTATTATATAATGTATATTGTTAATGTGATTTTCGAAACTTAATTTTTTATCAATAATAACTCCTAAATACTTAATTTCTTCAACCTTTTCAATTGCCACTTCATTAATAATAATATTTTGTACAGATTCTCCATTTATTATAATAGCTTTTGTTTTTTGAAGTGTTAAGCTTTAATTTATTCATTTTGAAATAAGATTCAATGTTTTTTAAATCAGCATTCAGTTGATCGATACACTCCTCCGCAGATCTTCCAGACACATATAACAAGGTATCATCCGCAAACAACCTAGCCTTCGCATGTCTTAATACATTTTCCACGTCGTTTATGTAAATTATGAAAAGAAGTGTTCCCAACACCGCTCCTTGAGGTACACCCAGCGTTACATCCAAAACTTCTGATAAATTACTTGACACTTTGGTTCTCTGAGTTCTGTTTGATAAATAGCTTTTGAACCATTGTAGTTCCACTCCTTCAATACCATATCGCTTCAGTTTTTTCAACATTATATCTCGATATTAATTTTGAAGATCATTTCAAAAGTTTCAACTGCTTCAAAATTAAAATTACTAAATGCCAGCGAATTATTTTTGCACGAAAAGTTTGTTAAAAACATTATCCGTTTCATTTATCTATTTCAAAGCTAAGTATTGATCCAGCACTTGACTCCGTAATAAAGTAGTCTCATAAATTGTCTATTTACTTATAAAGCTATTCTAAAATATTTTTATATTCAAAAGAACAAATCGGTAGGTTAAATTTTTTGATTATTTTTGCAAAGAATATGAAAATGGATTTAACAAATCTTTTTTGATAAATAAGTGTGGAATTTCAAAAATTGTTTTCGTTTCAGAAACTTTAGAGAACTTGACATAACAAACCACTTAAACCTAACTGCAAAATACTTTAAGATCAATCTTTAGTGGTCTAACGACCAATTCTTTGACAAAGTCCTAAAATTAATTTAAAGCTCGATCTTATAACTCTCAGATTAATTTTTGATAGGTACTTTATTTTTAATACAGGGTCCGGCAGCGAGGAATGAATCTGTTTATTTTTAAGACTATTTTTAATACAGGGCAGCGAGGTATGGAAGATTTGAAAAAAATTGTTTACATTAATTAAATTTATGAACGTATTTTTGTAAGATATTGCCATTACTATGTCAAAACACTCCTTCTGAAGTTGTGAGAAGTATGCATACTCCTCTAAAGCATTTCACGTGGAACTGCTCGAATGTCTAGAGTTATTGGTTCTCTTAGGGTTTCGAGTGTACGTGGTTTGTTTATGTGTACTCGTGCCTTGAGATAGCCACATGAAAAGTAATCACATGGTGACAAATCTCCTCGTAAACCTCAATGCTCATTGCTTCCGCAAACTTCATCTATCTGCCGTAGTCGTTTTGCTGCAATTCTTAAACAACCATCATCTTGTATGGATGAAAATGCAAATCAAAGTGCAAAATTCGCTAAACTGAGTGGTCTGACATCGGTAGACCCCGAGCGTGACATCGACGAGTGCTAATTTAAACTGCTTGACAAACTCTTTCAATATTTTCTCGAGTTCTTACCGATCGATAACCTCCTCGCGCAGTTCCAGTTTCAAAGAACCAGTTCTGGGAAAGCTATTCACTCACTTCATAATCGTATCAAACTTTGGAACACGACCGTGCTGGCCAATATTAAAATAATTTGTGATTCAATTTTCTGTGAAAAAGGACGCAATCAACCACGGCTCCATAATTACTGAAACGTCATCTTGCAACGATTCGATACTACCCATACCTCGCTGCCGGACCCTGAATTAAGAACTTTAGTATATCTTCGCTTTCTATAACTTCCTCAGATTTCTGTTAGAATGTCGTTGGAACTTAGGGTTTCCTAAATTGACATGGACCTTTCGTCTTCCTTGTAACGTCGTTATGATCGCCGTGCTGGGGCGAGGGGTAAAGGGTTCGCAATGGCAAGTTAAACTTGGGGTGTTGAGTGAGTAAAGCAAATTGTAATCATCGATAAAATGCCCATTAAAAATTCAAAAACTTCGTTTTTCAACACAAGATATAAACAAATGATAGTTATCTAATTTTTATATATTTGTGGACATGACCGTTAATTTCTACAGCTTTTTTTATCTCCTGTTAAGTCTTAAGATTCATAGTCATTATGACTGCAAATATTATGTCTCCCTATAACATACAAAGAGTCAATACAAAGTTGAAATGCCTGTACAACACTTTCTTCTATGTACAAAATGTATTAGATCGAAATCAGAGTTCTAACGCTTAAGAACTTGATGATAAAATGAGTTAGTACTTCATTGATTTTAAATTTTAAATAAGCAGAGTTTGGTTGTAAGTCAAAAGATATTCAGGGTATTATCAGAGTTTCTATATCCATATGAAATATCAGAATCTCGTTTAAGATCAACCTATGGCTCTTTTTCGATTAAAATATGAGATGAGAAGTTCAACATTTTCGAAACCTTGATATCTAAAGTCTTTGCTTTTTTTTTAACAAATTGTTATCTCGCACATGTGCAAAAATCTATTCAGAAATTGATACCAAAATATATTATACACTATCATAGTTCAAAATATTACAATACACAAAATATAAAAATGATAAATTATCTCCAGTAAGTAAAGGCAGAGAGGTAGGTTCCTATACCTAGTACCACCTACCTACATAATTTATCTCTACATTATTTGTCTTGCCAGACACTGAACTCAAATTCATGTGTGGATGAACCATTTGAAGGCCAAAGCATCGTCCATCACCAATCAATACATTAAGGTCATTTTTCTTCATAGAGAGAAGACAGCAAGAGAATGGACATCAAGAGTTGTATATTTCAAAATTATATCTAGAAATTATGCTCACCAAGTTGAAGAATAATAAAATTGAAAAAAAAACTTACCTTCGTCTTGGTAACAATATTCGAAGCTAATTTAACTACAGCGAAATTTCCCTTGCCAATTGTCTTCTCCAGCTCATAGTATCCAACTCTGAGCAGTTTGTCTACAGAGATTTTCGAAGTAGACGGAACTTTGTAGTTCATTGCAGTGGACGACATGATGATGCTGCTTCTTATCCCAGTGTTTCGAGTCGGCTAAGAAAACGGACAAGTTTTGTTTCTAGATGCTGCTGTTGTTGGTGCTGCCTCCGCTGACTAGTGCTATTTACGGTTTTAGGCGGCACGCCGAATCACCTACTCGTTGTAGGTGCGAGTCCCGGCTCTGGGTGGATATTGTAGAGAAGAAGGTAAAAAACAGCGTTTTTCTTCTTCCACTTCTCTGGCAACGGCAAACTGCATTAAACCAACACACACCTTTTAATTTTATTCAAGTGTAAGGGAATGGACTGGAGGTAGATTGGTAGGTAGGTAGGTAGGTATATCTTTGGATATAGGGACAACTTTTTTAATTCAGTTGTTTTTTTTTCTGTTTAACTTCTTTGCACAGGAAAGGTAAGAAACGCCATCTCAGATTTCACACAAAGAAGGAAGGAGCACCAAAGGGAGACCTTGTTAATTCTTTTTTTTTTTTTTAATGTGGGGGTACTACAGATGACGACGACCGACGTGAAGACTTCGAAAACGACGACACTGACTACAACCACAACGACGACGAGTAGTACGACTGCGAGGCAAAAGCACAAGCAAAGACGAACAGTCGAACAAACAAGAAAGAAAAAACAGAGAATATAGCTACAACATTAACTTTTACTTTTTATGTGCTGTGCTTCCTTTTTTTCGTGTTTTGTACTTGGCACTTGGTGCTTTTCGTGCACTCACACCGTTTTTATGGAAAATTAATAATAATAATTTTACTTTTAGTTGAAGATTTTTTAAACAAAATTCATGTTTTTAATGAGGCTCTAACTAGACACACCACACTCGTTCGAAGATGGATGTTAAGGTGGAGAGGGGAGAGTAAAGCAGAATTTTCTCTTTTCACTTTTTCCCAATTAGACAAACAACAACAACAAATTGATAAAACTCCCCAACAACAACAAAAACAACTAAAATATGACAAAACAAGATATTTTTTTAACACAACCCGCTTCGCTTCGCTTTGCTTCGACTTGGAGCAAGCTGCAAGGTGAGTTGTTTGACTTGCGAATATATGTAATAAGAGAGAAAAAATAAACAAGACAGATACAATTATTATATTCTTGCCACCAACCAACCGACCGAACGTCCGACCGTTTCAGAGTACACCTCACCGCCCCCGTCTTTTTTACTTCAATTCAATTCAGTTTAGCTTTTTTTATTTTCTTGTCGTTTTGTTTTTATTTTTCATCCAAAATTCTAACTTCTTTCTCGTTTTCAACTGTTTTCTCCATTTTATTTCGAATGTACTTCATTAATTTTAGTTAATGTTTAAGATAGATAACTGTATTTGTCGTAGGTAACTTTTTGTTAAACTTTTTATTACTATTTCGATTTCCACCTGCCCTTCAGCTTCAGGCTTCAGAGCTTCAATACTTCAATTCAAATAAAATCAATTAAGACGAAGCAAAAGCAAACACTTGACGCCTTGACGAAATGACGAGGGTTTTCTTAATATACTGTTAATTTAATGGGTTTCTCGAATATCATATTTTGCCAAGAAGAAATATACTTGTAAGAGCGACTTAATTTCACACACGATACAGCAGGAAATTTCGACATTATCTGAATTTGAATTCTGAATATCTGAATATCTGATTGGAACTTGGAAGTGGTATTCGTATTCGTATTCGTTTTTCTTTTCAGTTCTTCTTAACTAACTCGACATCGACTGCTGTTTGTCACTTCAAGTTTCCTTGTCAAAAAACAAAATTAATTTATTTTTCGCTGAGATACTGCGAGTGCGAGTGAGTTGGGACGACGACGACGACAGAAAACCACTTTGTGAGGAAAAATCGGTGTTCAGTGGCAAATTATTTGAGATGAGAACGACGTCAATGAGACAACCACAAGTCAACATCCGACATCGAAACAGCAGAAGACACAAACAGAACTAACGATAACGATGAAGTGAATAAAATTCATTAAATCACCACCTCGATTCTCTGCTTATCCTTTTTCTTCTTTCAAGTGTGACTGAGTCCAAATGATATCGTTTGAGTCTCAGAACAAGTGGTTGTACTTTTCACTCTGAGCGAATTATTGTCAGTTTTTCTTGTTTGTTTTTTTTTTGTCACACTTGACAACTCAGCGAAAAAAGGGGCCATCGCCATCACCATAGGCATGTTCGTGTTCATGTTGTGCGCAACCATTCATTCTGTTTGACGTCATTGAAAGGGGAAATTATTAATTTTTATACATATGAAATGATTCCAAAGATAAAAGTTGCAAGTTAATTTTATTTTTGTTGTTGCTATTTTTGTCACGAGAGAAGAATGGAGTCTGTGCGTAGAACAGAACGTCGAAAAAATGAATGGGAGATTCTGATTCTGGGAATCGAAAAGGAAAGATCTTTGAATGGCGCAAAAAGTGTGTTGATGATGTCGATTTGATGACGATGAGTAGAATATGGTAACGAGAAGAGGGTTTTTTTGATTTTTGGTACCTAGAAGTGGCGGGGTTATTTTTGCGCGCTGAAAATAGTAAGTTTTTAGGCGTTAGTAGGTGCATTGGATTTTAAATAGAATATTTTTAGGCGAAATGGGAATAGTTGCATTTCAATTGCATGGTTATAGGCGGTAAAAGGAAAGCTTCTCAATCTGTTTCGTCTGTTTTTATCGGAAAATCCCGCCTTGAGTGGATTGAATTTCATTCGAAATTGATTCATGTATGTACGTAGAAAGAGAAGTCATTGGTATTTAATTACAGTTAAAATTATCAATGACTTCCAAAAGAAGCTATGATAAATCAACATAGATTAAGTATTCAAAAAATGGTATTTTAAAAAATAAAAATCCTGTTCAATAGATCACATAATAATGAAATTATACAGATGTCTTATCCCTGCATGCAAACATGGGTACCATAACTTTATTCTGTCTGTGATAAGATCTTTTTTTTAATTTAATACCTATGAATTTAACATTTAAGCAAGTGATTGCAATATTCTGCTTCCAGAATTACTGAATTCAATAAATTCCTTTAAAACCATTTAAAAAAATACATTTTAAATTAGGTGGCACAAAAGCTCGTGACAGGAATTGATTGGACCTACAGTTTGTATGCCGAGTTGGAACGACTAATTCGAGAAAGAACTTTTCATGATAAATATTGCTCTTGGAGGATTTTTTATTTCCTTTTATTGGTGACACAGGCAGGTATTGAACCCAAAACCTCTGGCACGAGGTTCCTATACACTTATCATCATGCCGCGAGCGCGGGTACAACATTCGAACAACAATAACCCTCATGTAAACGAGGTAAATCACAAGTAAATGCAAAGAATTCAAAAGAACACAAAGACTTTCAAGTGGATTTAAAGAACGCATGAAGTATCAAATGATTGAAATCAATTAATTGCAGTGAAATGATCGGGAACAGAATTTGAAGCCTCAATCTAGGTGAATTTAATGAATGGGCATATTCAGAAGACATAAGGGACTTGAAAGTAAGGCTAGTTTCAAGGATCTGACGGGCCAGCTGCCAAAAAACACATAGCTTTAAAATTAAGGCAACTTTTTTGGAAAGTTGACTGGAAAGTTAGTCAAGAAAAATCTCCCTAAACTATCAAATCAAGTCAACTTATGTCAAAATGACAGCTGATTATGTTTTTTTTTTCATTCAACTGAAAGCTAAACTTTATTATCCTATGATTTCTTTGCACAACTCCATTTAATGTTTTGTGCAAAAAGGTTCGTTGTCAAATTGGAAAAGGATAAGTAATAGGTAAATGCATATATGTATATATGTATGTATAGACCTGTAGCTGAGGAGTTTTTTTGTGGACAAAAATGTCATTGGTACTTTTTGCACGATCAACTAAAGTTAGAGGTTAGTGTAGTAATGTTCTAATTTCGAAATTATTGACATCTACAGGAACAAACTTTTTACCTTGGTCTAAGTTAATGTTCAAAGAATGCAAATCAATTCTCTTATGTTTTCTGGACCTGCCCAATCTAATATTTAAGTTGAATTCAATAAATGATTTATAATGATTGCATTCCCAAAAGATTACATTCTTTAATAAACTTGCTAACTGTGGTAATCGTTAATTCTATTTAATTAAAACGCAATATTGTTCTTTTTATTATCAAAATGTCTCCTTTATTTCTCGAGTCCGTTATTCTAATAATCCATCCACTTATTCTAACCCAACTCTCAGATGGGCTCATTAATTATACAACATTTACATGAGCAGACGTTTACACTAGCAGTCGCCGCTGCCACATCTCCCTTTCTTTTGTAGATCGGAATCATCATCGTTGGCCGAAAGGTCAAAGTCATCATAGCGACCTGGCACTCTTTTGAAACGTCTGGGACGTGTGGGTTTTTCAACTGTCATTTCTTGAAAACTGCCATCTGCGTTATTATCTTCTGACATATCCAAACTCTCTCCAGCTGGTGTTGATAACGGCAATACCTTTTTCACATGAGCAACATTTCTGTCGAAAAGAGAACCTGAAGCTTTATCTTCTATAGTTACCTTTGGTCCAGTTCTGTTCAAAACCGTAAACTCGTTAGGTTGGAAAGGAGTATCTAACTTCCTTAATGGCTCTGTCCTTTTGGCCAACACCGTGTCCCCAACATCAATCTCAGACTCTTTAGCGTAGCGTTTAGAATCTTCACTTTCCTTACCCTTTCTTTTCTGGATAGTATCTCTGTCTACAAAGTCTGTATTCGGTGGTGCTGTTTCCAGGTCATTTACAGATGGTATCTTGGATCTAATCGTTCTTCCATACATAAGTTCAGTGGGTGTCTTCCCTGTTGTTGCCTGCGGTGTAGTATAGTACAACATTAAATAATCCTTCAAATCAGCTTTCCAATTACGTCCCAGAGCATTACTTATTTTTAAACGTTTGTTGAGTGATCTGTTTTGTCGTTCTATTTCACCATTGGCTTGCGGCCAGTAAGGAATCGTAAAGTTGAGAATTATACCTCTTGACTTGCAGTAACTTTCAAATTCTTCACTTGCAAATTGCTTTGCGTTGTCCAGTGTTATTGTTCTTGGATACCCTAATCGGTTAAAAATGTTGTCTAGTCTCCCAATAGTTGCTTTTGCTGTGATCGTGGACATAATTTCGATTTCCATATATCTGCTATAGTAGTCAATAATAGCTAATATCCACTCACTGCTTGGCAACGGCCCTAAGAAATCAATAGCAATATCACACCAGGGCATTGTTGGAAATTCCCTCCTTTGCATTGGTAGCGGTCGAGATGGTAATCCCACTAAGCGACAACCTTCACACTGTTTTACAAACTTTTCTGCGTCCTTATCAATACCTGGCCACCAGACTCTATCGCGCAATCGTTTCTTCATATTAGTTTCCCCCGGATGGCCCTCATGTGCTAAGGTAAGCATACGTTGCCTAAGAGCATTTGGAATAACAAGTTTGTTTCCTCGGACAAGTAAATCATCAATTACACATAAACATGACTGAAAAGGTGCGTATTGTTTTGCTTCGGCAGAATCCCATTGACCTGATTGTAAACAAATTCTTACCGCTGCCAGCTCTTGATCCATTTTAGCCTTTTCTTCAATTTCAGATATGTCTATAGCCGCTGATTCTAAGATCGCCAGAACAAAAAACTCACTGTCTCCGTCAAACTCTTTGTCATCACCACTTGTTGCTAATCTGGATAAGGGATCCGCGATGTTTTCACTCCCCTTTTTGTACACAACGGTGAAATCGAATGATTGTAGTCGAAGCACCCACCTTTCAATACGAGCACAAGGTCTAGATGTAGAATTGAAAATTGCTTGTAATGGACGATGATCTGTTTCCACCTCAAATCGTCTACCCAGCAAATAAATTGCAAATCTTTCTACGGCCCACACAATAGCCAAAGCTTCTTTTTCTGATTGACAGTAGCGGCGCTCCGTCTCTGTTAAACTTTTACTTGCATAACAAATAATTTGTGGACTCACCTCATCACCATCAGGGTTTTTATATTGAACCAAAACTGCACCGAGAGCATCTGGACCTGCGTCTGCTATTACCCTAGTACGAAGGGAATTATCGAAAAAACTCAAAGTATTCATGTCCGACAACACACTCTTTAATTCTGCAAAAGCCTTTTCATGTTGAGACTGCCAGTCAAATTTCACTTCGGATTTGATTAATTGTCGTAAAGGGGTGGTTATTTGCGAAAGATGTGGTATAAATCGGGCTAGATAAGTAGCCAAACCCAAAAAACTTCGGAGCTCTTCAGTAGTTCGAGGTGTTCTGAACTCTTTAATAGATGATATTTTATCCGGGGAAGGTCTTATACCCTCGGCAGATATAATGTGCCCTAGAAATACTATTTCGTCCATTGAGAATTTGCATTTTGAGTGGTTCAACAGAATACCATATTTCTTAAATTCATTTAAGACCTTATCCTGTGACTTCCCAAGGTCTTCTTTAGAGGTGCCAAAAATTATGATGTCATCAATGTAATTTAAGGCATTTGGAATCTTCGCCAATATTTGTTCGATGACTTTCTGGAACATCTCTGGAGCACACGATAAACCGAACATCAATCGTTTATACCGGAACATTCCCAGATGTGTTATAAATGTTGTGATGTATCGACTCGATTCATCCAGTTCAATTTGATGGAAAGCATCTTTAATATCAAGTCTCGTGAAATATTTGGCATCCTTAAGTCTGTGAAGGAAATCCTCGAATGTTGGCATTAGGTGGTTTCCGCGTTTAATTGCCAAGTTTGCACGCCTCATGTCGACACATAACCTTAACTCGCCATTATCTTTCACGATAACAACCAAAGGTGATGTCCACTCGCTAAAATCGTTCACTTCTTCGATTATATCCATAGCCAAAAGTGATCTTAGTTTGTCCTCAATCTTGGTCTGTAATGCAATTGGTGGACGTCTTGGATGTTGCTGCACTGGTGTTACTCCTTTATCTATTGGTATCTGCACTTTAACTCCCTTCATTTTTGGAAAAGGACGTTTATCATCTGTCTTTATGTAATGTGTTGGTTCTATAAGAGTACTTGGCAACCCAATTTTAACAATACCTAGCTCTTTTGATGTTGAGTAACCTAGAAGTGGCCTTGATCCATTTTGCACAACGTAAAACCTAGCATCTACCTCAATAATTTTCCCACAATCATCTATAGATACTGTGGTGTCAACGACCTCCAGAACATTTAAAGGATCAGAATTCTTAAGGTAACCTTTAAAGTCGTATTCTGATGATTTTTGTTTGTAGTTTACTTTCAAATGCTGTCGCTTTAATTTTTCATAAGTTGCATCGTCAATTAAATTTCGTCTTGTTCCGGAGTCAACAAGCACTTCAGTTAATACACCTCCAATACGAACTAACACCATTTCATCTCGATCATCTGCGTTTGCTATAAAATTTTGATTTTTGTTGAGGAAGATATCATTAACGTTATTAACTTTCTGAAACTTGTTACGCCTGTCAGTCACCGTTTCATTTCTTTTCCGTTTTCTGTCGTTCAGGTAAAGTTTTGTTTGACATTTAATCTCAAAATGATTTGGCTTGCCACATCTCCTGCATTCTTTGCCAAGTGCAGGGCATTTTGAATCATTATTTTGATGACTCTTTGACCCACAGCGCGTACAATCCATTCTTGTTTTCGGGTTAGTTTGAATTCTATTTACATCCGAAATCTCTTCAGAATTATTACCATGAACAGTCATTTGACTAGCTTGATATTTTACAGCCTGATAAGAATTTACCATTCTCATGACATCATCTAAAACCAAGCTTTCTTTTTGTAGTAACTTTTCGCGTAAATCCTGTGGAGCCAGGAGAATTGTCTTGTCTATAACACTTATTTCGCGGCTTTCGGTTTTACTTTTACCAAAATTACAACGGCCAGCCTGTTCTTGTGCTCTTAGTAAAAATTTACCAAGAGATTCACCCGCTGTGGGTTTAAGGGTCCAAAATTGATTTCTCTCGAATGCGTCATGTTGTTTAGGTGCGAAATATTCACAAAGTTTTTCTATTAATATGCCGTAGGGGTCAACACCTTTTTCTTTATCTTCTACAATATCTGCTCCAGGTATTGTGTAGAACACATTCTGAACATCTGGTCCTGCCTTTGCAAGGAAAATGTTTTTAAGTCGAGTCTTATCAGTTACCTCATTTGCTGCCGCAATGAAATCAAAATTTCTTGTATACTTCTTCCACTCATTTCTTAACTGATGTGGTTGAAACTGCTTAAAATTGAATTGACAAATATCCCATTTGTCCATTTTGGCCGTATTTAATCTAAGAAATTAGGATATATTTGTTTAGCCCATATCACCATTATATACATATGTATTTGGGTACTCTACCTTGTAACGCTTAACAATTTTATAAATTGTGTTCTTGCCTTGTCTTCCCGACAGCTTATAAATTGGCTTATCGCCTTGTTTTGGTCTTCTTGACCGTTTTAAAGATTTTGATGTGGTCTCAAGGACTCTTTTGCTATGGTCTCACGGACTCTTTTAATATATTCTCACAGACTTTAATCTGTTTCACTTCTGCTGAGTAGGTATGCTGCAACCACAAAAAAACAAAACAATTAGAACTCATGGTTCGTACATGCATGTTTGCATTTTATCATTGTTTTTCGTGTCATTTTATTCATGATTTTCTTGTTTTTCTTTTTTTTTTCATAATAACTTACCGATCCTCGTCGCCAATGTGGTAATCGTTAATTCTATTTAATTAAAACGCAATATTGTTCTTTTTATTATCAAAATGTCTCCTTTATTTCTCGAGTCCGTTATTCTAATAATCCATCCACTTATTCTAACCCAACTCTCAGATGGGCTCATTAATTATACAACATTTACATGAGCAGACGTTTACACTAGCAGTCGCCGCTGCCACACTAACAATTTAGGCTATGGGGAGATTCAGAAAACATACATAAGTACATATTTTATACAGTGTTTTCCAAAACAACAGCAACTTTTATTGCCTCGATTATTAAATAATTAAAAAACTAATATAGGATTCAATTATTGTATATTTTTGTTTTTAAAATTTAAATAAATATTTAAAGTTTCTAATGGAAAATAAAATAAAATGTTTTTTGTAACGTTTCATTAAATATAGCACAATTAGTACAACTCGTTCAATATTAGCCTGGTCAAAACAAAAGCAACTTTTAAAAAATACATTTATTTTGTTCATACTTACTAAAATATTGCTAGTATTTTATAGCACTTCAGCACATCTTCCAGGCATGGAGTCAATTGAATTGTTATAAATGCTGTTTTAGATACTTTCCCAAACTTTTTTATTTGATCTAGCAGATCATTTTTATTTTTGCAATTAGTCCTTACAATTTGTCATTCTACAGGGTTGAGATCTGGAGACTGTGCGGGCCATTGTAACACGTAAATGTAAATATGGTTTTCTTGAAACCACGTCTTATCCGTATTGGATGTGTGTTTTGGTCGTTATCCTGCTCAAAATATCCATTTCAAAGGCAACTGATCCTCAGCGTGTGGCAGCATTCTATTCCATACATACAACGGTCCCTTGTACCATCTATTTGGTGAATCGGCCCCAGTCCATGCCCTAAAAAACACCCTCACACCATTACCTTACCTTCTCCGTGTTTCACAGTAGCTTTGGTGTGACGTAGATTTAGGGCCTCCTTGGCTCGTCTTTGAACACGACGGAGACCATAGGAACCCTTGAAATTGAATTTGGACTCGTCCGAAAAGAGTACGTTATTCCATTTTCTAACGGTCCAGTTGATGTGGTCATGAGCAAATTTTAATCTCGCCAACTTTTTTTGGTTGAAATAAAAGGTTTTTTACAGCTTTGAAAGTTTTTAGTCCACCATCAACAGCTTGTCTCCGTATTGTTCTCGCGCTTACGTTTAGGTCAAGTTGGGTTCTTATTTCTCTAGATGTAACAAAAGGGTTTTTTTTTAATTGATTTTATCTTCTCGTTGTTGTTATTTTCCTTATTCTTCCACCTCGATGAACCGTTTGTAATGCTTTTTGGATTTGTTAAATTTTATTAATTGGCAAATTAGAGTATTTGTTTGCGGCCATTTTACAAAAGTAAGCTAAGAATAATGATTAACTTGCCCGTGAACTGAATAACACCTAATACATATATTCAACTTCACTTGTTTGCCAACACCTTTGATATGAACTATAGATTTTGTAGTTTACGGACTAACTATTTATCTATATTAATAAGAAAAAGAGAGATAGCAATAAAAACTTGCTTTTGTTTTGACCAAAAAAAAATTGGGTTTACTGTCATACTTAAGTCATATTTAATAAACCGTTTTGAAAACTTTTTTCTCTTGTGTTCTATTCAGATGTACATACATACTAGGGATGTCGCGAATATTCGCATCCGCATCCGCATCCGCAGTTGCGGATTATTCGCAATAATTCCAACATCCGCATCCGCATAAACTGATGCGGAGTTTGTTGCGGATGCGGATGTTTTCAAACGCTTTTTTTCAAATTTGTAGTTGCAATCGAAAAATAGCAACAGCACGGCATACTACATCATGATTAACAACAACGACCCTTTCACCCTTAGTAAAACTGTTAAATTCAAAAATCTCGGTCCCAAGTAGGCGACGACAAAAGCAACAACAAGTGATATGCAATGGTCACAGATTGGAGGATATAAAAGCTCTTGCTAGCTAAGTGGCCAAAGGACACAGTTTATTTTTATATATTTAATTTAGTGAAAAAGTGATACAGATACAGAACATAAATGCCGCCACGAACAAAAAGCATCATCTGGATTTTGGTTTATTTGAGAGAGCGAATAATAAAAATCTTTAAAAAAAAAGAGAAGATGCAGGTATGATATTTATTTATAAACATTAAATTCTGAAATTGCTTGTTAATATACGATCCACTAAGAAACAGATTGCAGTCTGAAAAGGCTGTAATCTTGCTTTTTATTAAATATAACTCACCCATTTTTAAATTTAATTATTAAACGCAAAGATAATCAATAAAATTTTCCTTTATTTACGGACTTAAAATTATTGTTTTTATTTAATCAATTCTAAAATCCGCATCCGCATTCGCATCCGCGGATGTGAGTCTCAAAAAATCCGCATCCGCATTCGCATCCGCGGATGTCAAAATTTTTACATCCGCAACAACCCTGATACATACATAATGTATTTAATTTTAGAAAAAAGAAATTAACATGATTAGTTAAAGTTATTAGTTTTTGAATGACATAAAGATAGAGGTAGTTTTAGTTGTTAATGGTTTGGCCAACACTGTAAGTATGTACATGTGCGTCAACTGTATGCTTTGAAGTCAAATTTAGACCAAAAGGCAACTAGTTAATTTTTTAGTCGGCATTAGTGACTGCGCCCAATCTCGTATTCGATAGTCTATCCTGTATAGGTAGATTTTGAGATACTTTATTAACCAGCTGGATACCATATGGAAACTTGAGTCTCCAACAGTAAATAAAACGTTCCCTATAATTTAATTTAATTTTTTTTTTAATGCCCGCCAAAGGAAAAGATGCAGAAGATATCAGATGGATAATCTTTTCATCTCTTTCTTTGAGCACAGTTATTAAATTGAGCTCGCGTTCAGGTTTTTAATTTGTAGAATCATAGTTCAGGTTTTCAGTTATTTAAGCTTTCCGAGTCTGAAATTGCGTCTGCCACAACCTGCAAAAAATAAAAACAAAAAGCAGGCAAATATTTAGATTTCGAGGTCCAAAACTATTGTGAAACGAAATTTTCAACGCGTAATTTTAATAATTCACCGGATTTTTACCAAAAAAATAAAAAATTGACATCCCAGCTTGGGATTAGCTGTTATTTTACACGTAAAACACTAACAAAATGGTAACCAGATACCATATCGGTCTAAGATTGAATGACCAATGGTGTTGAATGATCCTTTTACAATTTAGGAGGATAGTTTTTAACATCAGTGGGTAAAGTTTTAACAATTACGCCAGTCGATCAAAATCAACTAATTATATTAAATTCGTCACATTTTATACAGGAGCATTTGAGGATACATGTATAAGAGCTGAAATCAATCGAGGTGTAAGGTGACCGACCCACTGTGACCAAAGAAGTCCAGTAGTAGTAAATTATATTAAATTTTAAACTAATGTTTGTAAAAGTATTGGCGCTATTTTTCTTTAAGCTGCAGATTACTTTAGATAGGACCATGAAGACGATTGAGTTAGGTTTTCAATTTTTACATAAAGACATGCATTTACATTCTGTAAATATGTCGCCTATATAAAAATGTAAGATTAGTCTATACAGGCTTTACTTGGGTTTTCTGAATTAAGCTGGAAATTTTCGTAGGAGTGTTTTCGTTTCATTTAGTTGACTTTCTTAAATTTTAATTTTTCCTATGACGCTTTCCGGCATAAGGTACATCTATACCTATTTCCATTTACGTATACAAAAAACAACCCTTCAATGGTTCACAGAAATAACGCACACGATAATACTTAACTTCCTTTCTTCTCACTCGGTACTCTATATGGGTAGTGGGTGCCTAGTGCCTACTTCAAAAACTCACCTACGTCAAGCTATACCTATCCATTAATGTAAAATTAGGGGGAACATTGTTCTCAATGGAGCCTCCACTCCAATAGCAACGACAGCGATTTCCGGAAACGCATGTAGCGTAGGTATACCTACACTTTTCTTTATGCCACTTATACCAAACGTGACGTCATTGCAACACACATCTCTACTCGTTCGTGTTTTGCTGACGTCCTCCTCGACATTTAACAAGCACACAAAGGACACTCTTTAACGATCTGAAAGAACTCTTCACTCTTGACTTCTGACGCGGCAAGATTTCGCTCAGTTATTTTCTTTCTTCCAAGTCCAAGAGTAGGTACGGTAGCGATGGGTATCTTCCACCCTGGGTTAAATATATGTGTATAGTTCGTTCTGCTCCTGGGTTTGTAATCCTGTTTTTCATGAATGAAAAGAGAGATCTAAATGCTTCCAGACAAAATCATGCGCATTCTGATTTTTTCGAAACGAAGCCATATTGCGTGAATTGGGCTTTGTAAAGGTGACACCGTCGCGTCGTTGTTGATGCCATAGAGGAAATATATTATAATATATTTCCTCTATGGTTGATGCTGTGAATTGGGTATGTACCTACCGCATCTTTCGTGGTAAAAAGTTTCGGCCGGCATATTAGAGCAGACACTGAGATGACAATGAAAATACAAAAAAAAAACAGGAAGACGAAGTTCTGTATATCTTTTTTAGCAGAAGCTATTATTGGGGCATTAGCGCAGCTCCATTCATAATTTGTGTTACTTCGCCGCAAATACACTTTATTCCTTCCGTTGTTCATTGATAATTTTATATTTTAACAAACCGATGTGGTGTTACCGTAATATACATAAATATATTTTAAGAAACTCTAATTTAAGAAGCTCAAGACAGCTGATAGGTAATGATTTTTTTTCTGTCAATATACCAGTATGAATGTTACATGTAAGGTACATATGTATATTTAACATTTATGTAGGGCATACAATTCTTTATTTTGTAGGTATGTATGTAGTTTCTGTTGGCGACCGGGGTAACATTTAATCAATAAAAGGTGTGGACTTTTCGGTGTTTTTGGAACTAGGTACTGTCTTCGCACATATATTATTAGAAATTTTGTATATGAATCTATCAATTTTCGATTAGCTTCAAATTTGGCTATAACAATGAAGTTCATTGCTCTCGGTTGTTGAAATGTTTTACTTAGAAACATGCATTATTTAAGTTTCAAACTGAGGAACCTCACCTACAAGAGTGAGTAATAGGTTTTTTTGTTGGAAGCTCAACAAACAATGCAGCAAACTTCATGTAATTCACAGTTAATTACACCACTGGCAGACAAAATAACTTTTTTTTTAAGCAAAAACAAGACAATACATTTTTAAAGGATTAACATGTCCTTAATTTAAATCTCGCCTTTAAATTTTTCTATTGCATCAGGTTATTAAAACATACCTCCTTAAAAACAAGTGAAGCATATAGAATTCTCTTTAACAAATGAAAGTCTTTGATCCTCTCGCAATGCTTTGAACTGAACACACTGATGTAAATTATGTTGCTTTTTATTACACTTTTTACACAATGGCTGAACAACAGGAGTTTCTAATGTTTGTGCTTGATGAGTTAAAACTTGTCGAGAAGATTTATAAGGAGCTTGACATCTTTTTGATTCAGAATGAACAGAAGCTAGTGGCCTAATTAGATCTGGAGGCAAATCAATAACTTTTTCCGTTAAAAAATTAGCATAAATCAACAAAGTTAGCATTCAGAATGCTCGACTTCTTTTTCTGCCACTCTTGGTATAAACCTGCACCAAGTTTGGAGGCTAGATTGGTCATCACATCACATACCCGTTTGTTAGGTCAGCTTCCCTGTTCATGGATCTGACATCAGCAACGTAACCATTTACCTTTACTGACCAGAAGCGAATCTTGGGATGACTCTTTGACGCCAACTTTGGGAGATTCAGTAAATCTGTATAGTCAAATCATGAATAAGGACATCAAATCGACCAAAAATTACACGAAGGAATCCATGATTGCGTCAGCATCCGATGAATATGTCAACCGCTCACACACAAGCTGGTATGCTTCCCCTTTCAAAGCCTTACGAAGACGAGCAACATTCTCCTTGTTGCTGAATCTTCCTTCGATTGTTGTTTATTTGAAAACTTCTTCAGAATAAGGCCACTCACGTCTACTGTCCCCAGAAAACAATGGTAGGCAGGTTTGCCATATCATTTTCTTGAATAGAAGTTGGCACCTTTTCTCTGTTAGGTTCGGGTGAAAATGCGATATGCGTGGATTGAAGTGGCTGAGGATGATTACTTAGTAACGCCTGATGATTGTCTTAAATTTTCTTAATAATCTCCCACCTATCATAACCATCACCCTGAACTTTAACGCCCTGTTGAATATTTGTAGCAACTGTTGCCACTTCCTTTGTATGCTTCGATTCTGACAGCTTAAGCTTTACATTTTCCAGCTCAGCTCGTAAAGTCACGAGTTCTTGGTCACGCTGAGAAACTGCAGCTTGAGCTACAACAGCAGGTTAGGTTAGGTTAAAGTGGCTGTTGGTTGGGACATCCAACACACTTAGACCAAAGTATGGTCCATTGTGATACCACATGGATCAGTTAATCAGCTTAACTCGTTGAACCAATTGGAGCTTCGAATAAAGCGTAGGAGACTAGTAATGGCTGAATTTTTTAGATCGCTGGTATCGTTAAAGTAGTAGTCTCCAAGGTGGATTCTACGTCTGTGTGATAAGGCAGGGCATGTGCACAGAAGATGAGAGATTGTCTCCTCTTCTTCTTCGTCCATGCAACTCCTACAAAAATCATTTGCAGGGGCTCCAAGTCGAATAGCATGCCTTCCTATTAAGCAGTGCCCAGTCAGGACACCTATAACGTAGCTAATGTGCAATCTGCTCAGAGAGACAGGGCCGGACAAAGCATATGTGCATAATGTGCAAATGCACAGGGCGCAGAATTCTGGGGGCGCATTGCCAGGAGCAAGAAAATGTAATCTGATCTTGCGCAAACAAATATGTACTACTATTTGCCATTTTTTGAACCACAAACATTCTTAAAATAATCTCAAAAAAACATCCATCACATCACAACTGTCCTAAGTTATCTCTTGCGCACTAACTAACATCAATTTCATTGTTGCATTCAATGAAAATTTAACTCAAGATATCGCAGAACTAAAAATCCTACCTACCTCATTTACAAATATTTCACCATTCACCCTGTTCATACAAGAGAAAAAAAGAAAAAATCTCAACACAAAAAAGTTCCATGCAAGAGAAAAAAAGAAAAAATCTCAACACAAAAAAGTTCCATGCTACCTCATATGTGCAAGATATATTTCATGCACACCGAGTCCCAAAATTAACATAGAGAGTATGACGAAGCAAAATACTTATTCATATCGAATCGTATGGGCTAGTACGTGCAGGTTTTGTATCACGCACCGTACCTGAATGTGAGTTCTCATCTACAAAATAAAACAACAAAAAAACACTCCATATATATATATATATATACATATATATATGTATATGGAGTGTCTTTGATTTGTAGTAGAAGCAGAAGGTAGCACAGCAACCTATCTGCTCTCTTTTTTCTGAGGCATTCTTTTTGTTGTTTTTTTTGTAGATGAGAACTCACATTCAGGTACGGTGCGTGATACAAAACCTGCACGTACTAGCCCATACGATTCGATATGAATAAGTATTTTGCTTCGTCATACTCTCTATGTTAATTTTGGGACTCGGTGTGCATGAAATATATCTTGCACATATGAGGTGGCATGGAACTTTTTTGTGTTGAGATTTTTTCGTTTTTTCTCTTGCATGGAACTTTTTTGTGTTGAGATTTTTTCTCTTGTATGAACAGGGTGAAATATTTGGAAATTAGGTATGTATGTAGGTAGGTAGGTATGGTCAATTGATGTGCAAGTTTTCTTTTTGCACACTGAGTATCGAAACTAACATGGGAGATATTTAAAAAAAACTTATTCATACGGAATCATATGGGTCAGAGCGTGCAGGTTTTCTTATTGCACTTGCACACTGTGTAAGAGTTAAGTGCCTGATTACAGGAGATGAAATTTTCAATAGAATGGAAAAGGAGCATAGAGCTTAAAAGTTAAAGAGGGATGATTCTATGTGGAGTCGAATTGTTCTTGCACAGGCAGTTTTTTTTTGAAAGTTAATGACTGTTGTAACGGCTACTTTTAATGTACATATATCTAGTCTGGTGCAGAATGCAGATTGTTTCGATTGTTTTTTCGCTTTGTTGGTTAATTAATATTAAATAAATAGCTATCAGTTTTTAATAGAAGTGACGTATTTTGTGACAAGACCGTAATGTGACTGATTCAGTTGATTTTAGACAAGCTTGAATTAAATGAAATTTTAATAAGTAACTGTCAAAGCCAAAGTTATGATAATGGTTCGAATATGGAAGGAAAAGAAGCGGGTGTTCAGAATCGAATTCGAACCCTGGAACCAAGAGCATTTTTGGTTCCATGTTGCCCGCATTCCTTAAATTTAGTGGTTAATGATGCTGCTCGGTTCTCATTTTATGCAGTTAAAATTTTCGATACAATTCAATGTTTGTTTAACTTTTTTTCAAGTTCAAGAAATATATGAAGCCCTATAGAATTAAGAAATCTAGAGGCAAAAAACATTGCAGAATCGTGAGGAAATAAAATTTTTGATTTTACATTTATTTGCTGCCTAGCAGGTTTGATATTTTGGAAAATATAAATTAAACTAGTAAATATTTGCAAAGTCCGTCCGTTAATCTGTCAACTGGCATAACAGTTTTAGAAAATACAAAAAACAGTTTGATTTTAATGCGTTCCGATGAAAAATTTAATGAGTAGGTATGTTCAATTAACCGAGCGTATTGCTAGTTCCCTAGAAATACCAAATATGTTTCTTGTAGCTTCATCATTGCGATCTCAACGGAGAAAAATACTTTATGCTGATGAATGTCCTGAAACTATATTAGCCGAAACAAAGATTCAAAGTTGATTTTTTTTTTCAAATACTTGAAAGGTTTGATACGTATAGTATCAATATTACATTTTTGAGTAACTTAAGCGAATGTTTAAAAAATAAAAATGTACGTGCTTCATGCCTTAATTTGCAGAATGTTTTAACATAAAGTAGTTTTAAATATTTAGATGGAGAAGAATTGTTTCAAGAGTTAACCGTAATATCCCAGCTTGTTACGCCACAAAGCTCAAGTTTAGATGTGTTAAATTTTATTTTTAGTTCAAACCTTGAAGATTTTGCTCCGAATTTAGTAACTGCTCTCCAAATCCTTAATACAATCCCGGTCACGGTAGCTTCAGGAGAACGTAGTTTTTCTAAACTTAAAATTATTAAAAATTATCTTAGGACAACCATGACTCAAGAGAGATTGGTAGGTTTATCTATAATGTCCATTGAAAAGAAATTATTAAATTCTTTAGACTTTGATAATCTCTTTTCTGAATTTGCAAAATGTAAGGCCAGAAAAGTAAGTTTCCAAGTTTAAAAGTTTCCCCTCTGCTCATTTCTTCGCTGCGTTTTAGTTTAATGGTTTAGGCCTCCTGGGGATACCTCAATAAAAAAAACGCATTGAAAGTCTACCTCCTGGGTAGTCTGGGAAAGGCTTATGCTTGTGTATCAGTTTATGTGTACAAAAATATAAAAAAGGGGCGCTTTCTACAAATCTTGCACAGGGCGCAAGTTTGGCTTGGGCCGGCCCTGCAGAGAGATTAATTGTTTTGAGCGCCTGGCGCTAAGAATAGGCCAAATTAGTTTAGTTGCGACACAGGTGGTGGTGTTATTCCACCTGAAGTTTGTTTTCTCTATGGTATCTTGCTTTAGCATGAGCTTACATGTAGCTAAGGGGATACCTATGCTAGCATTGTGAGCCAGCAGAGGTAAAGTTGTTCCGCTTTTTGCAAGTTCGTCAGCTTTGCAATTTCCTGGAATGTCTCTATGGCCCGGCACCCAGAAAGGTGAATGTTGAACTGTGCATCCATCTCCGTAAGAGATGATCGACAATTTAGGGCTGTTAATGAATTTGTGGAGACTGAGTCTAGGGACTTTAGCGCGGCTTGGCTATCTGAGAAGATGCGTATATCATTAGTTGATATAACGTTTTCTCTAAGCCAGGATAGGACTTCTTTCGGGTAGACGAAAGGAGAGACTTAAGTTTAGTCTATCTGAGTATACGCCTCCACCAACAACAGCAGCCTCCACCAAAATGTCGAACTGGTCCCCTACATCTGATGGCGATTGTTCCGAATTTGCACTCGTCTCATACCCAGACGCAGCTGCAATGTCTTTCACGGACTTGCAGTCTTTTTCTTCACAATACCATGTAGTATTCGTATCGTACATATTGGGATCAAACTCATGGCAAGTATAGTGCCACCAACGATTCCACCTTTCACAACTTACCATAAATTCATCATTTGCTTTCCGGCAACTAGTAGAACTGCAACTCTTTCTTACATTCGGCATGTTGAACTCAAAAGATAACGTTTTCAAATAAGCTTCAATTTAAAATAAAATAATATTGTTGCACCGCTTTACGTTTTCCAAAAACCAAATATCGTGTCCAAAAAATCAAACAACTTTTTCGGAAATTGTACGATTTTATTTTCTAGAACAAATAAGAATTAAACATAGAAAACATTTAAAGACAAACAAACTTACAAATTGGTATATATACAACGATGAACAAAAATAAAAAACTATTTAAAAATTCAATACTAAACAAAACACTCCTTGACATTCTTGACAAGATTTGAAAACAGAATGAAAATTATTTCTGAAAATTTCGTAAAAATAATAATAAAAAAAATCAAAGAAAAACGATTAGATATAACTGAAATAACAAATAGTTTTTTGAACAAGTGGAAAATGAAATTTACGATTTAAAAACTAATAAGCAAAAGATTATAAAACTAATGAAACATGACATGACACTTACTTTCAAACTGTTTTGCTTTTTTCTGTTAAAAATCGTTTTAGCATAAATAGTTTAGCTTTTCATTCAAATTTGTGTAAGACTGCTGAGATCTAACAACTTATGAAGATTTTTCGAATACTATATACGAATTAATTTAAATATTTCAACTGAATATTGAAGAATGGGATTATAGATTTGGAAAACAATCACAAATTTTATTGAAAAAAGCTACTTTATAATTTTAGATAGCCTCAAAAAGCCTAATGCTTTGAATTTTAAAAAGTAATACCTGAAAAAACTGGAAAGGTGCAACTTTATTGCCAGTATGGTACACAGCTATCTCCAAAATTTGGTCAAGTTAAAATTTGGAAAAGCATTTAAGCCACAAGCCGATTGGTACGCAGCTGTAACAAAAAGCGCATTTATTTCGAGCTAAATAATGACAGATTTTTGGAAGTCGTAGCTAAAAGGGGGATTTTTTATGGTCTCCTTAGAAAATACAAAAAATATATTTTGAATATAAATACAAATAAATAAGGTTTTTTTTTTTTTAAACAAAAAATAGTCTTAAAATGGTCTCCTCTTTTAATTTTCTATTTCTATGTTCAATTGAATTAGAGAACAATGGCATTTTCATTACTAAATGGGTTATGTCATAACAAATGAACTGGATATTGAGAATTTATTTATTGGCTGCGTTCAATCTCAGACAGATAGGGTATCCGGATACCTTTTTGTTAGTGTTTTACGTGTAAAATAACAGCTGATCAAAAACAGCTGAGATGTCAAAAAAGGAATCCAAAGGTATCCAAGAATTTCTGGGGTATGTAGGTATCTGACAGAACAGCTGATTCAACACATGGTGGAATTTCAAGAAAAACTTGAAAATTGATTTCAGCTTTTTGTATTTGTTGGTAAACAAAAAGATACAAAATGTTAGTTGTTGTATTTGAGGATGTTCTGTACATAATAGACGATGAAGAAGCTATTTACCTCCGAATTTTAGAAGGTAATTATGATCTATTTTTTGTTTTATCTTACAACAATTTTGAATTCGAAGCTTTAATGTTTCACTGCTTTTTGTGAACAGCTGAAAGTTGTTTTTATTTTTTGACAGCTATTTTAATAGATAGAGATCAATAGATGTTTCATTTTCGATGGTGGTTTAGACCCTGGTCGTACATGTACATATATAAATATAAGATGGGGACGTCAAATGAGAGCTTTTGACTGAGATAAATAAATGATGTAAAATATTTTGTTGATTGAAAAAAAATGACAAATGTTCTCTCAAAAGGATTATCAAAACGGTCCTACAAACTAACTCCCAAGCGATTTAAATCCCATTGCACAAAATTATAATTGACTCCCATTTAACTTTTCAGTGCGATTTATTTCCTAATTTATTCAAGTTAAGTCAGTTTTGGTTTTCGTTTATTATGAACCAAATCCCATAGAATTAAAATCCAACTTAAATGTGGGAATAAGTAAAACGGCAACAAAAAATGAGAGTTGATTAATATAAAATATTGATCAGTTTTAGAGCTCGTTATACTTTACTTATGTGAACTCTTTAAGGACTTATGTAATATGGCCTGTCAAGAGTTTGACATACATACATAGTTAGCTAACAAGAAATCTAAAATAAAATCAGGTGTGGGTACTATTGTGGTTTAATATTTGATCCATGGTTCATCAATTTCAATCCACCGTC
Organism: Eupeodes latifasciatus; assembly: GCA_920104205.1. NCBI lineage: Eukaryota > Metazoa > Arthropoda > Insecta > Diptera > Syrphidae > Eupeodes > Eupeodes latifasciatus. The sequence continues at coordinate 59,200,292 of OV049925.1, read as the reverse complement.
TTACGTTTGTTTTCAGTGGGTTATCTTTAATCCATGATTTATCATCATAGCCATCTAGAAAAACGGGATCTGGTTATTGTCTCCTTCACGAAAGACGTCATCCAGTTGCACAAATCAAGGGTTCGGGTGATCTGGCCTACTTCATCTCAAAATTGTTAAAATGTGTTACAAAATATTTTCCTCTTGTTTTCTAGGTGGGTTGTCTATTGGAAGTCTCCCCAGCTTAATTTTTGTCTCAATGCCTGCTTCGAACTGATTGTTCATAATAGTTTCACCGTTCCTTACAAGGTATGTACATATGTACATATATACAAAAGATGTATACAATACCTTTTTTAATGTGGGCTGATAAATAAATAAATAAATTGGGTGGCGCAACAGTCCGTTTGAGAACTATTGCGTAGTGACTTACAACTCTCAACCATTCCTGTGTGCGAGTACTGTTGTCAGGGATAGAAGGGACCTACAGTTTTAAGCCGAATCCGAACGGCAAATTTGAGGAAGCACTTTTCATGACAAGAATTACTCTTGGAGAATTTGTCAATTCCTCGCAAGAGGCAGTACCCGTGAAAAAAACTTTAGATGGCATAGGCAGGGATCGAACCCAAGACCTCTTGCATGACAGTCCAACGCACTAACCATCATGCCACGGGCTGATAAATAGAAAGTAAAAAATTCCGGGCGAACAATTCTCGAAAGACTGATTTAAGCTCATTTAGAGTAATTCGTAATGTTTTGAAGAGAATGGAACCTATAACACTACCTTTTTGTATACCCAAGCCATTATTTCTTAAAAATCTGAATACTCGTTTCCGTGACTAACACTAAAAGTTCTGTTCTGTAAATATTCGTTAAGAATTTTAATAAGTAAATGCTTTTTGCACTTAACTCAAACATTGGCATTTAAAAAACCTTTTTCGCATTCTTTCAAACATCCACGTGACAAAACCTTAAAACCCACGGAACTCGTATCCCCCAGTAGCTCGAGCTCTTTTCTGCTAGGCCTAATTCTTACATCTTGTAATGATCCAAGTTCATAAAATTTTGGCTCCTCGAAACTGTCAATAAAAATATAGAATAATCCAAAATTAGAAATGAGAAAAAACACTTAGATCTGACAAACACACGTCAGTCGTCATCATGTCGTGTGACATTTGAGTCAATGAACTCTTCCAAACCCCCGGAACCAGGAAGGGAAAGTCAAACAATGTGCCGCGCAGTGGTATGCTCTATGCATAATGTCATGGTAATTTTAATGCGTGTGTATGTTTTAAAACTTCATATAATATCAGCCCCTAAAAACGATTAACAGGATAAGAGTCGTCATATAGGTCACGTTAAATTCGTCAGAAATAACATCCGGCACACGTTAGTGTTTGTGAAATGTTTTAAATGACAGGACGACTCACGACTAGCGAACGCACGGTTCGAGTTTTGAAGAACTCGTAAGTATACCATAAGTTAAAGTACGCCATTGTAGCAGCAGTCTGCCTACATAATTTCGTTATGGTTTTATGGGTAGACAAACAAAAATACCAAAAACGTTACTACCCTTCAACGTAGGTTGGATATTATACACACAGAAACCAGTCATGGGTTTTAGCTGACTACCCTCTGAAATTTTCCTTTACTAAAATTCTATTTTAGTTATGAAAATTGATCATTTATAAGTTGGAAAAAGGATGCAATACATATGTACTGTACATAGGTCCTAACCTTCTACAGGGACAGCACATGTCATAATGTCAATTTATTTCGCTGCAACGAATTGTTTCGTGAAATTTGATACCAAAAGAAGGACAATCGTAGGTGGTGACCTTACTTTCACAATTCCTTACTCAAAATTCGTATAAAGGGTCAGTTCATATTAATTCTAACAAATATTTGTTTTAGATAAAAATTCATCCGGTTTGAAAAGGTGTTAGCTGAAATAGTTTCTTGAAGGTTGGTTTCATTCGGAAAATTTACCCTAGTAAATTTTAATCTTACAATCAATCTTATCGACAGCTGCTGTGCATTGAATATTGATTATTATAGTGCGACAATGTGGGATTCAGAAAATTCTGAAATAACAATTGCCCGTTTGAGCTTTTGGTACAAATTAGTCATATAAAGCATAAAAACCGTAGTGTTGACGAAAACTCAGGTCTTTGGAATAATGCATTACACAGACGGCATTACACTGTATAAGGCTTTTAAGTTCATTTAACACAAGAACTCAAGACGGTCGATCAGCGGCAATGTTGTGCCTTCGTTAATTGAGTCCTGGAATGCATCAACATCTTCAGTGATGATGTTAATTTCTATCTAGAAGGCAGAATTGTTGCTGGTACATTTTTTGGGCTTACTTTTCTACTTATTTAAAAATGACCCATTGAAAACATTTTTTACTTGCGACTTATATAGAAACTATATTTATGACAAGTTTCGCATTCGTACAAAATTTCGAACTCGAGATTTTAACAAACATGATTTTACGATGGTAGAGAAGTAAAAAAAAAAAGTGGGTCCCGCGAATCCGTCCGTCCTGTCTGTCTGTCTGTCCACGCTCCTACAGCCTAAACCATTGGGTCGATTGAGTTCAAACTTGGAAGTTAAGGTTTTGAGCAGATCCCGTTAGGCGTTTTTTTCATTATTTTTAAGATCAAAACTAACCGTGGCCCCCATACAATTTTTTTGGTCAAAAAACTTGGCTTTTTATAGTAAGCAAAACATATTTTTGTATTGCTCATAAAACCGTTATTTTGTTTTTTTAATTTTCTCAGCAACTTATGAACCTATTTCAATAATTATTTTTTGAACGAGCTCTTATATTGCCTAAACAATATTTGATTATTGAATATTGAATTTTTTTTTTCAAAATTCTATATCTCAAAAACGAGTCAACATTTTTTTTACGAAATTGAAATGTTGAGCGTTTATTTACAATCACTAAACAACTGCATATCAAAAATATTTTTAGAACAAAATTGAAAAATTGTATATATAAAAAAATTAATTTAAATAAAACCGGTCAAACTATTTTCAAACAAAAAACTTGAAAAATGGAGGTTTTTTGACAAATAAAATGGCATTTATATCTTTGAAGACAAACTTATTTTACAGGTATATTTTTAAATCTTATATAGGTACTTTTTTAAGCAGATTCTTTGCATACAGGAGCAAGTTCGTGCGACCCAGTCGTGCATTTTATTTATATTGAAATGTTATAAATGATTTTATTAAATATAAATTTGTTACCAATTTTAACGTCCCCTTTAAGACACAAAAATTAAAGCTTTTCAGTTGACTTAAATCAAACGATGGAAAATCAATAAAATCAAGAATTGCATTAATTTTCTGGTTCTGAGAAACTTTCTCGATTTCGGGCTTTTTGCATCTAAATTTGTGTTGTGTTTTTCCCATTTATAGAAATAGGAACAAGGATTTAAAAAAAAGCTACGATTCAAAAGTTACAGTCCTACGATACATTTCCTTAGAAGTAGGTTACGCAATGGGGAATTTTAAAAATGATCCTATTTGTTACACAAAGAAGCAGTAATCTTTTGTTTATTGGTGACCAAAAAGCAAACTTATTACGTGACAAATTTCAACTCCAAAATGGACTGGAAATGGGCGGGTAAACAGAAGTGATGGTAACTATGAATACTCCCTAATTGGGGACACAAGTTTTTGGGGTATGTGCAAGGTTGTGTGTATGCATGTCAAATACATATGTACATTTTTTTATTCTTTTGACCTTATTTCCAACATTTCTGCATGAAAATCACCCAAAACCCCTATTACCTATTGTATGTTAGCTCTTAAATAGGGCATATTTAGAAAACGGTTGGAATACTTACATATATATAGCGCACAAATTAAATAGTTAGACCATACCTTGCTTAAATACAGTGGTCTTAAAAAAATCAAATTAAAATTATTACTTTAGGCCTTGAAATAATGTAAATATAAGGTTGAAATGTATACACAATATATTATTTTAATATGGTCAGTCTTCTTTACAGAATATTAAAGAACATTTTTGAGCGATGCCTAAAAACTCGTTATTTTTTTGTTAAGTGCGTGATCCTTGATTAAAGGTCTGCATACGCCCTTGGCCTTGGATGAGCATTGAATGGAATTACATTAAGTGGTGCAAATTATCTTTCAAGAGCTACAGCAGTTATTTTACAATAATAAAAGTTTACAATTCAAAATAATTTTAATAAAATTTTAGATCAAAATTTTAAAGTAAGCAAGTATTTTTTTAAGCAGAAAATACATTACATTGATATCTTAACCTATATTGCACAATTTACAGAGTATAATAACTACCTTGCTACTGACCTTGCTACTGACAATAAGAATAACAGTATTTTAAGCAAATGAAAATGTAGAACAAAAATATAGTGAAGGAAAAGCTTCTAAAAACCTTCATTAAAAAAGTTGAAACTAATGGGAGGCGGTGAAGCTCTAGATAGAACCAAGCTTTACAATATACTCAAGAAATAAATAATGAATAAGTAAATAGATACATACATAAATAAATGTCAAATAAATAGATGATTAAATAAACAAATAAATAAATAAATAAATAAGTAAATACATAAATAAATAATAAGTCATAAATAAATAAATAAATAAATACATAAATAAATAATAAGTCATAAATAAATAAATAAATAAATAAAAATAAATAATAAGTTATCAAACATTGAACAATAACTAGACGAATAGTGAAATAAATAAATAAATTTAAAAACAAATTAAAACAAATTAATTAAATAAATAATTAATAAATAAATAAATAAGAATAAATAATAATTTAACAAATTAACAAATACTGGAAGTGTTTGAATAGTATTATAATAATTATTATTATTATAAGCTTTTTATTGCCTTAAGTTTGATATATATGTACATTAATTGATACCTATTACATTTAATTTTCATTTAGATTTTACTTAACATAAAATTACATCTAATATTACATACATATATACTTTTAAGTTAAAAATTGAATTGCAATTAAAATATAATAAATTAAAGTTTAATAAATAAATTGAAATCAAAAAGTTTATTATGTCGGTCGAATATTGGCATAAGCCTCCCATGTATCTCTATTTTTGGCCTCGTTGTACCAATTTGTTGTTAAATGGAATAAATCGTCACTCCATCTTTTATTGGGTCGTCCTGCTGGTCTCTTGTTATCTGGTTTCCATTTCGTCGTCAGTTTTGTCCATCTTTGATCCGGAAGTCTAGATAAATGTCCTGCCCAACTCCACTTCAGTCTTCTTGTTCTATTTATGACGTCTATAATTCCAGTTCTTGTGCGGATATCTTCATTTCTAATCTTATCTCGCGGCCGTATGTTTAGAATTTTCCTTTCCATTTTGGTTTGGCATATTCTAAGCTGGTCAAGTGTTTTTGTAGTCAAGCTCATTGTTTGTAGTCCATAAGTTAGAATCGGCAGAATAGCAGAGTCGAAAATATTTTTCCTTGTGTCTGCACTTTGGTCCAATTGTAAGATTTCTTTCAGGCTCAAGAATTGTCTCCAGCTGTTCATGATGCGTCTGTTTATTTCTTTATTTTCTTGGTCTTTGAATGATTTTATTTGTCCCAAATATATATAATTTTCTACGTACTCGATTTTTTCTCTGTCCAAAGTTATATCATCTTTAGTGTGATTTGTCATGACTTTAGTTTTTGATTTGTTTATTTGTAGTCCATAATTTCTGCACAAGCTAGTTAGTTCCGTCAACATTTTTTGAATATGTAAAGATTTTGTAGAAATAAGTTTGGATAGTATACATGTTTTTAATAAACAAATCAATAAAGTTCATATAATGAAATGCAATATAATAAATTTAACAAATTTTAAATCAGCAAAACAATTTAAATAAATAAATATACAAATAATTGTGTAAATCATACTAATATTATAAATGCGAATGTAAGTTTGTTTGTTACGCTTTCACGCAAAAACTACTTAACCGATCATCATGAAACTTTGCACATACACTCTTGAAGGTATTAGAAGTAACATAGGATACTTTTTATTAAAAAAAATATAAAAAATTTACGAAAAATAAGAAAATTGTTTGTCAAAATATCGTCAAATTTAGCTACTTCAACGCCATCTAGCATCACCTAGCATCATAGTAATGAAGTTTCAACCCTGAATACTGTAATACCAACCCACTGTATTACCGACGGTGACGACAATATCTAATTCAATATCTAATTCAATTGAATATAGTTTCAACTGTTTCTAATTTTTCTATATTTATTGTTATTTTCTTCTGTCGTTACATGCAGTATAATACTATTCACATTTTTGAGGTTATCCGTAATTTTTGTGGTTAGCTGTTACTTTATTATTTTAGATCTTACTCGCTGATGTTATTTCTTACTCTGCTTTTATTTGAAAAAATGCCAAAATTGTTTGTCAAAATATCGTCATGTGAATCTCATTGCTAATGTTTTTCCGGAATTGCAATAAAATTTGTGTAGTGATCAGTGGTTGTGTGCAAGAGCAATATTAGCACCAAGAAATGAAATTGTAAATAGGATCAACACTGATATTTTAAACGAGGTTCAAGGAGAAATGAAGGAATATTTGTCAATTGATACAATTATGGATACGAAACTAAGTACTTCATATCCTGTGGAGTTTTTAAATTCACTTGAACTATCGGGTGTACCGTCACATAAACTTCAATTAAAACTAAATGTACCAATAATGCTTATGCGAAATCTAGATGCTCCTCGGCTATGTAATGGAATAAAGCTTCGGATAACAAAATTGGGACAGAACATACTTGGTGCTACTATTTTAACAGGTGTCGGTAAGGGAAATAGTGTTATAATACCTCGGATACCAATTATTCCCACTGACCTTCCATTCCAATTTAAAAGGGTTCAGTTTCCCGTCAAGCTTAGCTTTGCTGTTACTACTGTGCATTTAGAAAACCCATGCTTCTCTCATGGTCAACTTTATGTAGCCTGTTCACGTGTATCTAATGCCCGGAATTTACACATATTTGCACCCGACGGAAAAACTTATAACATTGTCTATAAAAATATCTTAAATTAATACTTGGTATTATATTTTTTTAAATTGTTAGAATTCAAAATTATTTATTTTTGTTACGGTGAAATATATTTTAACATTTGTTGTTGCATTTCAATAAGCATATATTAAGGTGTTGAAACTTCTTTGTCTGTAGTAATTTTTAAAAATTGTTGATCTCAGCCAAGCAATAAAATTTAGTTATTATATTGACTCATTTCTATTATTATACCCTTACCCTTTTTCTCTCATACTTATTTAATTTCTCCACTGCGGGCGAAGCCGCGGGTAAAAAGCTAGTAACAAATAAATATTAATGTGTAATATATACATATAAATATGTACATATTTTTTTTTTTTTTTTTTTAATATTTATTAACTAGCCAGGTTTGCTACCAATTCGTTGTCGGAAGAATTGCATGCTATGTTATATCTCTCATAAAGCCTTGAAAGTCTTAACGATATAAGTTCAATATTACAAATTTGGTGCAGTTCTTCTGTCGAAAAATGTCTCGGAAGATTCAACATCAATTTAAGACTTTATTTTGAATGGTTTGTAACCTACGAACGTGACTTATAGCACATTTGCCCACGCAGGAGAACCGTAAAATATTATTGCTTGAAATACAACTTTGTATATCAACAACTTATTTTTCATGCTCAATTTAAATTTACGGTTGATGAAAGGGTATAAAACTTTTATTGTGATATTAACTTTTTTCAACATTTCTTTTACATGTAAGCCAAAAGTAAGGGTTTTATCGAGGTGTACCCCAAGATATTTTACACTTGTTTGCCAACCTGTACTCATTCCGCAAATAACTAGGTTATTGCTTGGCAAAAAACAGGCTTTTCTTTTTCGAGTGAAAAAGACAGCATGTGTTTTTGAAGCATTTATTTTTATTTTCCAAGCATTGCAGTAGCTTTGTATTTCATTTAATGCAGATTGCAAGTTAGCTTCTATGAAGAAGCCAACTGAATCTGAAGAAAAGATGCAGGTATCATCGGCGAAAATTGCTTTTTCACAGTTTAGGAAGGAGGGGAAATCATAAGTGAAAATATTATATAAGATAGGACCAAGTACAGATCCTTGAGGTACAGCTGCACTTACATCAAAAGCATCAGAAAAGTTATTGTTTACAGTAACTCTGAATGTCGTGTTTCTTAAAAATGAATGCACAATCTTTATGAGATAAATTGGAAAGTTTAGAATTAATAGCTTATGTAGCAAAGCGTCGTGCCAAACAGTGTCAAACGCCTTTTCAATGTCAAGGAACACGCACCGTACCTGTGCTTTTTCCTTCATTGAAATTTTTCTTAATATGTTTGGTTATTCTATGCACTTGGTGAACTGAATTGTGGAAGGCACGAAATCCAAACTGTTCTAGTGGAAGTATATCGTATCTCTCAACATGTGTTGTTATTTTTTTTTGTGTTACTTGTTCAAAACATTTACTTAATGAGCTAAGCAAACTGCAGATTTGCCTGGTTTTAAGAGCGGAATAATTTTAGCTAATTTCCAACTAACCGGAAAATAATTTAACTTAAAACAGGAATTAAACAAGTACTGAATGTATTTTATTCCTGCTGTTGGAAGATTTTTAAGATACAAATTCTTAAGCTTGTCAAAACCTGCTGACTTTCTGTTTCTAAGAGACAAGATAATAGTTTTAATATCATCTAAAGAGACCACATCATCGGGAGAATCAACATCTGAAAATTCTAAAGAATTAATGGAATTATTTACTGAAGACTCAATAATGTTATTTGTGATTCTATTGTCTGAATGATTGTTAGAAAAAATTAGTGCAAGAGCGTTTCCTTTTTCCAAATTAGACAGAGCAATTGTATTTCCTATTTTTAAAGCAGGAACAAATGAATTTTTCTTTTTATTATTTTTATAATGTTCCAATATGGCTTACTTCTAGTTTTTAAACTTTGAAGTTTTTGATTCCAAGTTCTGTTTCTGAAAGCGAGAAATTTCAGCATAATGAAAAACAACTACAAAATCTGAGGGGACTTTGTGTCTATGTATCTTAGAAATCTAAATACTAAAGATAAAAATGTTGGCGTTGTGAACAAAGAAACATTTGTGTTTGCTTAAGAGAGTCTATAGTGCACTCACAAAACTTACTTCTGAACCCCAAAAAAGTCAGTTTTTCCTCTAGACAGAGGGAAAAATCCATCTGGACTAGAATTCGATTGTGTCGATCAACCAAAAGCCATAAATCATTATTTGTATTTAATTTTTCCATTTCGATAGTAGCTGATGTTTAATTTTAACGTTAATGACAATTTCAACAAATTACCATTTATCATACATTGTACATACTTGTATAAATGTGCATTACAGCCTTTCTCCCTGCGGATGCTTCAGTCATTGTTTATCCTCTAAAGATATTCCGAATAAAAATATACTCAAATGTACCTAACACTAAAGAGTACATATACTCGAATACTCCAAATTTTCCAGGCGATGACTGTTAAAATGAATGATGATGTCGATGATGTGTTAAAGTCCATAATGTGCTAAGCAGCGATCGGGGAACATTTAAGTAGTGCTATAGCTACATACGAATTTATTTTCATCACGAAATTGGAAAATTAATTAATGAACGAAACGAATGATCATATGGTAAGCATATGAAAAGGGGTGTTTCTAAGGAGTAATTTCATTTTTCGAAACGTATATAAAAATATGTACCATTATTATGGGGGCTGGGTTAAATGCCACATCCATGTTACATGAATAGATGATATAAAATGTCATGGCTCTATAAAACTAGGGATTTATACGAAAAAAAGTTGGTCTTAAATCGATTGGACACCTTTTGCCCCTTTAATTTATTTAAATTTTCATTGTTAACCCGAATTTCACACTGAGACTAGAAAAATTTAATGCATTCAAATATGTGAACCGCCAAATGCACAAAACCCACTTATAAGCCGTAATGGAACTTGGATATGATTCGTTAAGCTTCGTTAAAGTTTAGCAAGAGTGGTCATGAGATATTTCAGTTTAATTTGGTTTACTTGTCAAAAATCAGTTCAAACTTGTAAGGAAATTAAATCGTTTATGCTTGTAAGGAAATTAAATCGTTTATGCTACATTTTTCACACATGATGCCTTTTATATTAATAATTGTATGCTTTAATTGCATACAAGTCAATTGTAAAGGAGAATTTCCACTTTCGATTCAAGATTGGGCCCAGTACGTACAAGAAATGAAAGCTAATGCATTGCTTAATATATGTTATTAATATTTTAAAAATCGGTTCGGGAAATTTCAAAAATTTGAGCTTGAAGTTTAAGTTGAAGAAGTGAAAATCAAGAAATCATTTTTTTTGCCATATTAACTTAGAACTTGGACAAATAGACTATAAAATGATAGTGGTAACAAATGAAAAATGAAAAAAAAATATCTTGCAGGTGGTATCAATATTTTTGATGTATACTCGGTATATGTCCATATAATTAATAAAATTATAATAAAATATTTCAGTTTCTTACATGCTGATATCTCGAAATAATCAGTGGCTCATATACTTTTTCGGTACCAATGATTAGCTTATTTCATAACCTTTAAATTGATATATATTTATGTCATTTTACTTGCTTTATACCCAGTCTCACAAAAAACCTGTAAAAATAAGCTCAGTTTTGCAATGAGACAGACTTATACATATATGTTATATGGGCGTACATATCTACTTTCTTGGATATACATACATACATTGAAATCTTGTACATTATTACCTTGGTTTTTAAATACGTGTGAAAACAGAGGTAAAAAAGAGATGTACAAGTTTATGAAATTTAAATATTTTAACTTTGCTTACTTCTAAGGATACGAAACATGATTTTAAAATAAATTTTCATCCGATTCTAATGAGACAAAAATCAGCACGATCCCACTTATCTACGCAAAGTTATAGTTATAAGGATTTTGCTGTTCAAGATTATCAATTTAATTGTATAAACTTATACAAATGTGAGTGAATATTACAAGTACCTCCACGATCCACTGCCGTAACATTGCGTCTATTATAGCCATATCGACTTAAGCTCAAAACGTTACGAGACATTAGGAATGGCCATACAAGTTGGACAAATCTAATTTGACATGAATAACTAATTCGATTACACAGCATTTAACCAAATGAATACAATAATATGTGAATTTAATTTCGAATAGATGATTTTACTTAATATATTAGTGTTTCAATTGTCACCTAAAAAATATGGATTAAAGTTGACATTTGAAGTTTTATATAAAAATACGTCAAAAATATTGCAGTTAAATCAAATGTTTGCTCTTTATTAAAGAAAATATTTACCAAAGTAAGAAATATTTATCTTTTGAAATACTCCAATTTACAAAGCAAAATTAAATTGGCAGTCCATATTTTTATCCAGTAAATATATAATAATGGCCGACAAAAATCTACGTTCGTACACTTTTTTGTAGTTTGGTCACTTTCAAACATAACAAGAAAAAACATAACTTTGACCAAAAACTTAAACAATATACAAAGTTACAAAAGTCTACATACGAAATTTGGATTTTCATTGAAATTCTTGCTACAATAGGGGAACATCAATATTTCGTCTGCAATCATCTCAGCATCGAAAATACTACATTTTTGACTTCTTCAGAAGCATTGTTCTGTCATTTCTCTTCAAGTCTTTTTCCTAGTATTGGGGCACTAGCACTACAAATGTCATTTTTTCGTATCCACCATTGCAAATTCTCCCATCCGTGCTCAATGACATTTAAGTCCGAGCTTTGTGGCGGTGTGGTGTAGACTAAGCGTGAAGCTTGATATTGAAACCAATCTTTGATAACATGATCCTTATCGTTCTGAAAAATACAATTCGGACTAAGATTTTAAGCTTCCACTGATGCTTTCACATTTTCTTCCAAAACAGATTTATATTAAATAACGATCTATAAACCATCAAAAAATACCATCTTACTTACTCCAGAGGCTATGATAGCACCCCACGTTATTACTCTGCTATCACTTTTTTTAACAGTTTAACTACAAAGTTCTTCGGATCCAGTGCGAATTCAGCATAAGTTATTGATCATTCCAGATTTAAGATCTAAATTTCCGATCTAGAGGGCTGAACAAAATCCGAAAATCAGAAGGATTCCAAATTTTGAACTCTAACATAAAAACTTGCCAAAAAAAGTAGTCATTTATTCATTAAATATGGAAACCAAATGATTAACGAAGAATTAAAGTGGAATCAGTGGACAAAATATTTAGTTCTGAAATATGTAGTTTAAAACCGAGTAGATCTCAAACAGATATGGGGGAGTTTTGAGTTAATCAAGGTTAAGCGTCAGGTGGGAATATAAAGAGAGTTTTTTTAGACGTGTAATAAAACACACACATATGTATGTAAGGGTTTGTCATTATGTTTTAAAAATTATTTCGTGCAAGTGGGAATAAATTCCAGCTGAGAGGCTCAATTTTCGACCACTTGTTGCAGAGATTGGGCCGTATTTTAGCAATAAAAAAACGAATATTCTCTTCCAAGTCATCAATTGTCTCGGGCTTATTTGCGTAGACAAGGGACTTCACGTAAACCACCAAAAAATAGTCCAGCGTTTTTAAATCACACGATCTTGGAGGCTACGCTACAGGCCCTCAAAATGAGAAAAGTTTCCTTCAATAAATTGACTGTTTGCGATGCGTCGTGCGAGCTGAACGGTGTAATAAACTTGCACAATTTGCAAACGGTGTTTAGTAGTAAGTCTGTTTATTATGAATTGGCAAACCAAACTGAGCATAAATGAAGTGATAGCTGTCAATACACGTCTAAAGCATACACATTCATTTAAGTGTACATATATTAAAAATGTCATTCCTTCAAACATTTGATTTCAATTTTTTTAGCAATTGGTAGGCTAACAACGTTGCTTGAATATGAATTCCCTTACAGTATCTTTGAAAATAACGGGTTATCCATTTAACGTTTTCAAAACTATAGGGCAGGAACTCGATATCTGTCAAACTTAGTTGCTAATCAAATTTTTTTTTCAGTTGAAAGTCTGACACTTACGAAAATGGATCGCTTAACTGTCGCACAACGCATACAAATTGTTAAAACCTATTACAAAAATGGTGATTCTGCCACAGCCACATATCGTGCTTTAAGAGAATATTATGGTTTACATAATCGTCCAACTATACGCCAGCAACTGGAAATATTGTGAAGAAATTTGAAAAGACTGGATTGGTTACAAATATTCTAAGGCCGAAGAACCGAATGTGTCGATTCCTCGTCGTTCTCAGGATTTAGGACTGTCTTACGGCACATTATGGCGTATTTTGCATTTGGATCTACAACTACATCCATATAAAGTCCAGTTCACACAACAATTGAAGCCAGCTGACCATTCACAACGTCGTAGATACGTCGAATGGGTACTTAAACAACAAGCAGTGAGCGGCGATTGAAGAATATACGACTTGGAGAATATGTGGTTTCAAAATGACGGTTCCACATGCCACACAACTGGAGCGACTATGGCTTTATTGATAGAGACATTTCCTGGCCGCGTAATTTCTCGTCGTGGCGATATTAACTTGCCTCCAAGATCATGCGATTTGACACCGCTGGATGTTTTTTTTTTCTGAGGCTACGCAAAAGACCGTGTTTCTGCAGGTAAACCTTTAACTCTTGAGCAACCAACATTCGTCAAGTTATGTCTGAGATACATCCCAATATGTGTTGAAAAGTGGTCGAAAATTACCTCAAAAGAATCGATGCTTGCAACAATTCGCGTGGTAGTCATTTAAATGATGTAGTGTTTCACACATAATGTCAACGTTCAAACTTTATAATAAAAAAGAAATATCATGAGAAAAATATTGTACATATACATATTTGTTTTATTTACATTTAATTTTGAAATCGCAAAATGGATAACCCTGTATAAGGAAACGTTAGTTAAATTTTTAACATATTTGATTATGTTTATTATAGTTGTAATCTGTAATCGCTTTAAAAAAGAAACCATAAGAAAAATCGCTTAGATACTAAGACTGAAAACAATTGAACTCCAAGATAATCCGAACATCAGTATTATAAAAGAAGTTAATCCAAAAATCTATAGGTCCATCCATAAACAAAAACCATAAATACATATCTACAACAATTTTTTTCTAAACCGGACATCCGTCAATGTGTCAAACAAGAAATAAAATTGTCGTCGGCATTATACAAAGCTTTATATTCTATAGCCTCTAAATCACACATCGTAAATTCACTTTCGATCCTTTTCAAATTCTCTTTTAATTGCCATCACGCTGTGAATGTTTAAGCTGCTCCCGGCCGATCGATTGCTATTTGTTGCTTGTATTTCTTTATAAAATGTCCGGAACATTGTTCTGCTGCGCAAACAAAAAGAAATATAAACAAAAAGGAAATGAAATCCTTTCTGATGTGTCTATAGATCCTAAAACCAAAATATCGTAGAAAACACGTACATACAATAATTATTTAAACATTTTTTTGACATGGATTTTTCTCACTTGCTGTGTAGACTTCCTTTTTCCTGATTTTTTCCAATTCAAAAATTCTATTCAGGACTCTTTTTGTTTCTTCAAAAAAAAGGAATTATTATTGGTAATGTCATGTGGTGCACATGATGGTGAATGTGCATTCAATACCTCTAAAACTAACATGTTTCGATTGATCGAAAACTGTTTCCCGTGGTTTAGCAAAGGCTAACCATCATACCTATAGCAAACGGAGGATATGGAGAAATTGTAAAAATGCAAGGACGAGAAAACAATTATTGTTACAGTGGGTAGGTTTAAATATTTACTTTTGCAACTGAAATGGAGGCTGAGTTGAGGCTAAGGCTGAGACTAACAGAGAGCCATAAGACTGAGGATTGCGGATGTGTATTGTACTTGTACCTCCTATACACGGCATGGCAGGATATAAGAATAGAAATTGCCTACCATTGACTCCTTTGTGTGAATTGACTGACTTCCTTCCTCTATGGGTCTATGGCTATAGCTTAAGTGTAAATTATCGTTGTAGAAAAATAAAAGGGATGTATGAGCAAACATAAGGGTGTTTAACATTGTTGTATTTATGCACCCAGACACAACCCGTTTTATTAATGTTGGCGAACGGATGTGACTTTTGTTTGATCAGCTATCGCATGTGTCGATTTAGCAGCATGTCCGATTATAGTAAGGATTGTTATAGCTTAGGAACAAACGACGCGATGTTTCTAAGAAGAAGGTATATGGTAGGAACTATAATAGTACATACATATGTATTAAACATGATCAAGCAAACTAACAAATAAAAACTCTTGCAAAATTTATTTCGACGTTGAATTACTTTAAAGAAAAAATGGGAAAAGATGGATGGAGTTGCTTCATTATTTCCTTTAAGGAAATTGAAGAACAGAGGACAACAAACCAGTTATGACAAATAAAAACAAAATAAGCCATTGTCAAAAAAAGAGGAGCGTTAAAACATCATTGCAAGCCAACATCATTGCAAGCTAATAGTATGGCACTCGCGGATCAAAAATCAATAAAACTTTTATATTTCAGAACTTTGTAGATATTAAAATCTCTATTCAGATTTTAATAGCAACAGATTGGCAACTTTTGGACTCTTCATAACTTTCAGCACCCATTTGTCAGGAAATGTTTTTCATTGGAAAAAAAGTCAATTTATTTTTATCTAAATTTGTCAAAAATTAGATTTTTTCTTCATCACGTTGTATTTGAAAAAAAAGCTTTATTTTGGATTAGAAATCAACTTTGCACTTCTGAGACTTCAACATCTTGTACTTAGTTTTACATTTGGGAAATCCATTATAGATTTGTTTCCTTATAAAACTCATAGTAGTTTCCTATTTACACGTGGATAACTATCTAGCTGCCGTTGATTTGATTGATGTTTTTTTTAAGTTTCATTAATAAAAGAAGCTGAGATGCGACCCACACTTATAACTTCCTTCATATATTTTTCTAAAAGTTTAACAAAATAATAAAAACAACATATTGTGTATGGCAAACGAAAGTTTGAAGTCAATATCTTTCTTACTTGTTCTCAAGATACTTGAGTCGAAAACCATTTTCATTTTTATTAGTTTTTAGTTGTTTTTGTAGGTTTCCATTTTTTTGTACAAAAAAAAGTTGTCAATTGGATTTTTCTACTAAACTTTAAGTTTAACAATAGAATTTTGCATATGACACAATTATTGTTTCCGAGATAATATTATCGAAAACCAATTCTTACCAATTTTTTGTAAGTTTGTATAACTTTTATTAAAAAAAAACTGTTAATTGCATTTTTCTAAAAATTTCACCAAATTTAATTAACAATGTTTTTTTTATACTATATACATATATACATTAATTTTTAGTAAATCCAAGACTTCCATGCGCTCTACGTAACTGAGCCATCTCATACGTTGGACTTTCATCATTCTGGCTAAATTCCATCTTCTCCTCCACTCATCTTCTATACATACGGGACCGTAAATCACGCCAAGAACTTTTCTATTGAAACGAGCCAAGGTGCTTTCACCCGCTTTTGTCATAGTCCATGCTTCTGCACTGTAAAAAGGGACGAGGATAATGAGGGTCTTATGTAGCGATAATTTAGCTGTTCGAGATAGGGCTTTACTGCTCAATTGCTTTCTTAGCCCAAAGAAACAACGGTTAGCATGAGTAATTCTTCGTTTGATCACAGCGCCGGTTTTGTTTTCTGCATTCATAGTAAAGCCTATAGGTAGACAAAGTCCTTAACTACCTCAAAGTTACGTCTGTCGATGATAACTTTTTGACCGAGACGTTGGTATTGTAGGTCCTTTCTTGCTGACAGCATCTACTTTGTTTTACCCTCATTAACCGCTAAACCCATTTTGTACGATGTTAAAGAAATCGCATGACAGCGCATCACCTTGTCTTAAGCCTTTTTTGACATCGAAATGTTCTGTTAAGTTGTCTCATTTATGGGACAGCGCGAATTCTCCATGGTCATCCTGCACAAACGTACGAGTTTGTCAGGGATGCAAAAACTAGACATGGCTCGTCCCTGTAGATGCTTTCATATCCGGCTTTGAAATCGATGAAGAGATGGTGGGTGTCGATTTGATGTTCTTGGGTTTTTTCCAGGATCTGCCGTAATGTGAATATTTGATCTACTGTAGACTTTATTGTTCTAAAACCACACCGATAAAGACTTTTCAGGTCGGTGACGATGCAGGGCTTTTGACGTTCACATATTACGGCAGAAAAGATTTTGCAAGCAAGGTTACGGACACTAATTAATCTATAGTTGGTGCAGTTTAGAGGGTCTACTTTTTTCAAAAACGGGCAAATAATACATCAAGTATACCTACCTTGGAGATTTTTCATTTCCTTTAGTTTATGTCCTTCTAGTCAGCATACTAAAGTAGTTTCTCCATGTGAAAATGAAAGGGCAGCAAAGAGTTCTTCGCGAAAATACATTTTGGAAGCTATCTACCCATAAAGTTCAGAACCCAATGGTTTCCAAAACTAAAAGATTACCTATTTGACATAGAATTTTTTTGTACCTATCTAGTTACTAATAAAATTAAATTTAATCTGGGAATAAGTTTTGAAGTTTCCACACATAGAAAACCAACTCGATGCGAACCAATTTACACGAAATCATATTTTCCTGGAAACAGTGGAAATTTTATTCACAATAAATCCCATTATGAATTACACCTCTATGTATTTGCGTGTATTTTTTAATAACTTAATTTTTAAATGCACATATGAACATCATTACTCCTAATTTATTAACCAAAAATTACCTACAACTTCAATCACTCATTCAACATCAACATACAACGTTTCTATATTAATCTAGGCACTTTCTTATGAAAATAAAGATATTTTGATTTATCCCAGTGTCTTCTGTAATTTAATTTCCGGTTCATTTGTAAGTACTAAGAAGGTACCTAACCTTGTATGTATTTTCCTACATAACATGGAATGACTTGTGTTATTGTTGTTGTTATACTTGGAAGCATATACATTGATCCACATAAGTATCGGTCGGAAGTTGGTTTCCCCAATTCTATACTGTGCGTATTGAGTACGATTATTATTTATTAAAGCGGATGCGGAAGTACATAATATTATAAGAACATTCCAACAATTAGAACTTACAAGTTCAGATAAAAATAAAAACTCTTAGTAATCCCGCGATTTAAGTTGACGGATATGTGAAGAAGGGACAACAATCAGTTAATAATGATTATTTATTATGACATATGGTCATACCATTTAATCACCAGTAATTTATGGAGCATATTGGGAAATTTTTGGACGATCAATAGAAGCATCAACGGGATTCCCCCTTGTAAATTTTTCCGGGCAGTAGCTGCTTTGGAAGAATAAGTGACATCTGTCAATACAAATGCATGGGTAAAACCATAGCATTGGCTTATATGAATTCGCATCCGTTTGCTACAACATGTGTTTTTTTTACAATGAAGAGGTGCGACAGGATATTTCTGTGAAAATTCTATAAAATCGGTATAATTTTTCTATACCTGTACCTGTTGCTGTACATAAGAAACGGACTTATAGACATGCCTCCTTTTTTTTTATGTTTTTCGATTGTAGTCCTTTCCACTAAGAATTGTGTGATTCTTTGTGCCTAATTGTGTTTGTGTCCTTTTCTTTTTGCCGAAATCGTGACAGATATCCTGAACTGTGATTGAGGCGTAAAGTAAAGGAAATTATTCCGTTTAATCGGTTTTGTATAGAGATAAGGTATTGGTATATCTATTGGCTGCGTTTCCGTTTTATTTTTCTTGTTATGTGGGCTTAACAATTATTATTGAAAAGACGTATGCTATACATTTTTTTGGTATATAGAGGCGCAGCATATTTCGTCAAAATATAAAGAATCAAACAAAGCAAGGAATTTCCGTGCAATAATAATTTTGAGGAGGATCGACATCATGTATTTTAAAGACGAGCGACGTCACCATCAGTGGCTCAGAATACTCGTAGCTATGTAGGTACATAATTTGTTTTTGAAAATGAAATTGATATTTTCGAGGGAAAGTTACTAGCAAAATTAGGACAAATCTTTTTAGAAATATGTACTTAAGTATTGATTTTATTGTTTTGTTTGCAGAAGGATTTCTTAAACACTTTTTTTAATTTAACGGCTACAGAATTATAATGTATTATAAAGTTAGCTAGGAATTAATCAAAGTTATTGTTAGTTCTATAAATATTAGGTAGATGCATTTTTTATAAAAACAATTGAAATAACTGTTTCCTATTTAAACTAAAAATCAAAAATTCCCACCCCAATTAGTTTAAAAGTGTGGAATGAAAGCCCATTAGTTAAATGGGCAAAAACTAAACCATTTATGAATTGCGTTAAATTCAGGGCCGGATTTAGGGGAGGGCAACCGGGCAGAAGCCCCGGGGCCTCCACAAACGGAGGGCCCCCACAATAGAGACCTCGGAAAATTTTTGTTTCAAATTCCAACTAGTAAACATCTTTTCCTTTGATATGTATTTTTTTTTTTGCTCTTTTACCTTTACCTACAGCCTACAGTACTTTGTACATATATGATTATTTAATTATATTTATCTTAAATAACAGAAATTATTGATCTATATTTGTTCACTCCAATCAGGCAATCAGTGAAATACCAAAATCTCAAATGGCCCTGATAAGAAGCACTTCCAATTGCATTGAGAATGTATTTGGTTTCGGCACTGGAGAGCGCTCATTTTAAAAAATGAAAATTATAAAAAATAGGCTTCGAACCACGATGGGACAAAACCGTCTATCGAAGCTTTCTCTCCTGAGCATTGAAAGCGATTTACTCCGAGAACTGGATTTCAACGAAATCATCAACGATTTTTCGGCGAAAAAAGCTCGAAAGGTTCCGTTCGTTAACCCTAAAATTTAATTTCAGATAATTCTTTTTTCCGTTTATATTTATATGTATTTATATGTAACTTAATACTAAAGGAATCTACTTGGTTTCACAATAAATTATTTACTGAAAAACTCGAGTGAAAAAAAATGGTTTACTTTATTTTAAAAATAATTTGGGGCGAGGGGGCCTCCACTCTTTTATTGCCCCAGGCCTCTGGACCTCTAAATCCGGCCCTGGTTAAATTTTTGTTTAAATTGGTGTGGAGAATACTAAATTATGTTACTAGTGTTTACATTTTGACGTTTCTTAAAATGGATATAAAATTATATTTATAACTGTTTTCCTAAAGTTAAACGGATTGAAATATATATTGCTGCGAATCAAACTTAATTTTGAAGCTAATGGTTAAATTTTGATCAAAAGAAAGAGTGTATTTAAAATAATTTTCTGAAAGCGCAAAAACAAAAGACAGTCTGAAAAACCATATAACCATAAACTGAACTGAGTATAAATCAAGTGACAGCTGTCAAAAATATCAACTTCGGAAAAGTTATTGACATATTAAAAACCCACGTCTAAAAAAAGATCGTTTTTTGTATTAAACTTTTTGACAGCTGTGAAGACTGAATTTGTTTTTATTCTAATGATTGGGGAAATTATTGATGCAAAATCGTGGAAAGTTGTAAAATTAAGAATTTGTTAAATTTTTCGGATCGAATTTGAATTTAAGTTGAGTGACATTGGTATTGCTTCAAATGAAAACTGCTACCTGAATCAGAGTTTAAACAAACACTCCCGCTTTCTCTTACAAAGTGCACTTAGTTTGAAGAGAAAAAAACAACTTTTTTCTGCATATACTAAATCGGGCATCGTATATGCAAAAACGACCGCCAACGGAAAAAGTTTTACTATTGAATGCCCAACTGATCTCCACTCCATTGCTGCTGGTGCTGCTATTACTCCTGTTCCTGATGCAAGTCATAAATAAATTATTCTTGTTTATTAAATAATTGTTATTTTTTCTTCTTCTTCTCTTTCTTTCTCTTTTATTTTCTTTATACTCTCTTTTTATTTCTCTATCCACTCTAAAGTCTTTGGCATTATTTTTGTTTGTTATTAATATTTGATTTTTGATTAAATATGAGTGTTGAATTTTCTGATTACAGTGTGAATGAAAAATCAACGCACGCTATGATAAATGTCCTTTCTAATTATCGTGATGGTTTTAAAGTTTGTCATTTAAATGCTCGTAGTCTTAATCAGTATAAATTGGATTATTTAAAATATATATTTGCGGATTCTGGTGTCGATGTAGTTTGTGTTTGTGAGACATGGTTTAAGCATGATATTTGTGACATGCAGTATAATATACCTAATTATTTTATTTCTAGAAATGACAGAGTAACAAGTACATGGGGAGGTGGGATAGCAATTTACTGTAGATCTTCCCTTAAATGCAAAATTATATGCAGTTCGGTTGGTTTGGACGTTGAGTTTTTGATTGCTGAAATCCACGATGGTTGCACAAAATGCTTGGTCGCCTGTGCATATGTTCCGAACCGAAGTTGTTCTCCTCAATCATTTTTTTCTGTTCTTTCACAATTCTCACATTTATATGAGCATGTAATAGTTCTTGGTGATTTCAATGCAGACTTGCTAAAAAATGATTCTCCAGCTTTCCAAATAAAAGATTTTGTCTCTTCTTTAGGACTTCAGATATTTAATACTACTTATCCAACGAGATTTGCAAAAGATACTACTCCCAGCCTTCTTGATTTGGTCATTTTATCTTGTCCATCGTCTGTTAGTCTTTTTGACCAGCTTTCACTTGACTGTATCTCTGATCATGATCTCCTGTTTTGTACATTCAATATTAATTTTAATCACACTATTGCCCCTCTATCATTCACTTTTAAAGATTTTCGGTCAATAAATGTAGATGCTCTCCATTACGCCCGCCGCCTTTACAGCCCCTTGGGATAAATGTCTTTTTACTCCTGACCCTGATTCCAAGCTGAACTGTTTCCAAGAAATACTTCTTGGATTATTTAACGATTATGTTCCAGTAAAAACGGTAAATGTCCGTAACAAAAGTTGTCCTTGGTTCACATCTGACGTTGTCGACACTATTAAAGTTCGCAACAAGTTTTATAGAAAATGGAAACATTTTCCATCTGATTCTAATTGGATGGCCTACAAGGCAGTAAGAAATCGTTGCACTGTGGTAATACGTAACTCCAAAAGAAATTATTATGCATCCAAACTAAATACAACCCTTCCCCCTAAAACCCTTTGGAGTAATTTGCGACAAATTAGTATATCCGGTACAAGAAATGCTTCTAAGTGTGAAATTGATCCTAATGTGCTAAATAATAACTTTCTCGAAAATGATGACCAGGAGCTAAGTTTAAGTTTCTCTGAAACTATTAATTCACACATGCAAACGATACGGAGTTTTGAAATTGAATCGGTTAATGAGAATGATGTGATTAACTGTATTAGTTTTATTAAATCAAATGCTGTAGGTGAAGATGGTATACCACTTCGATTCATCAAACTAATTCTACCTTATATAACATCCAGCTTGACTCACATTATTAACCATTGTATTACAACGTCAACCTTTCCGAAGTCATGGAAAATAGCAAGAGTTGTGCCTGTTGCAAAAAAATCCAACCCAATGTCAGCTACTGATTTCAGACCTATAAGTATTTTACCATGTTTGTCGAAAGTCTTTGAAAGATTAATAGCTAAACAGATCCTTCAACACTTGTCTCATTACAACCTCCTCTATGCTGGACAGTCCGGTTTAAGATCTAACCACAGTTGTTCCACAGCCATGGTAAAAATATTGGACGATATAAGACAAGATTACGATAAGGGACATGTTACGCTTCTTTGTCTTCTTGATTTCTCAAAGGCTTTCGACAAAGTGAACCACAAGATTCTGTGTTTGAAATTGAAATATCTTTTTGGTTTCGGGAATTCTGCAGTGGCTCTACTTGAAAGTTATCTCTCTGACAGACTTCAGAGAGTTGTAACTAACGATGCTTGCTCAGATCTATTACGTGTGAAACAGGGTGTCAATTCTAGGCCCAATTATCTTCTGTATGTTCATTAATGATTTACCATCTGTCTGCAAACATACTGCAGTTCACCTCTATGCTGACGACGTTCAATTGTATCTAGCTCGGCCAATTGACAACACAATTCATCTTGTAAGTAAATTAAATGAAGATCTACATGAAGCTTACTCTTGGTCTATAAAAAATGGTTTGCTACTAAATCCCAGAAAATCTCAAGTTATTCCAATTACTAAAAAGAAACTGGATCTTAATACTCTACCTGATGTTTTATTATCTGTAGACAAGCTAAACATTGTTCAAACTGTGACAAGTCTGGGATTTGTTCTGAATTCAAATCTATCAGGATACGACCATACAAATTCTGTTATAGGTAAAATATATGGATGTCTTCGGAAATTGTGGATGGCTGCAAGTTTTACTCCACAAGATACCAGACAAAGGCTTGTTAAAAGTCTTATCCTACCGCTTATTACTTACTCTGAAGTCGTATACCCTAATTTAGATTCTTTATCCCAACGAAAACTTCAAGTTGCATTTAATGACTCGGTAAGATACATCCATGGGCTTCGTAGATATGACCATATTTCTCACTATGTGAAAAACTTTTTGGGAAGTACTTTAGACAACTATATTGATGCCAGAAATTGTATCTTCTTACATAATCTTATAAGTAGTAAGACTCCATCGTATTTATATGAAAAACTTAATTTTGCTCGTTCCCTTAGAACTTTTAGTCTAATTCCCTCACGCTATAACTATCTCAATTCATCCCGTTTATTTTTTATTCACGCCGTTAAATTATGGAATTCTTTACCAATAAGTATAAGATCTATCGCTACTGCCACTCGCTTCAAAAGTGCCATCTTTCTTCACTTCACTTCAACTTAATCTCAAAGCTACTCTTTCTTTTCTTTTTTCTCATTTATAAAGTCTTCTTCTTCTTTTCAAACTCTTTTCCTACTGCTTTATTTTCTTTTTCTTCATTTTTAAAATCTCACACTTCTTTGCTTCTATCTCTAAAATAAAAACTCAGAATTTTGTAAATTTAAATTTAGTTCTAAGTTAGTGAATTTAAATTGAATACATAAATAACTAAATTAGTTCCTATTTATCTTATCTCTATGTACTACAAAAGATATTAATCTTAATGTACAAATGTTAATAATATGTATACAATAAATTGAAATTGAATTGAATAGAATTGAATAGAATTTTTAACATAATATTTGTTCAGCTTTATGTTAATCTTTATATCTTCTTTATGGTATAGTTTTTATTATCCGATTTCATGAATACCTACCTTTTGCATTTTGAACTTCTATATTAGAATATGTTTAGATTATATAATCGTATATCGTATAAGATATGTTTTCTCTTGAAAAGGGTTTTACGGAAATAGTTGCTTCTTAATGTATTATCAAACTATGTTTTATTGCACTTATATTTATTAACAATAAAAAGTTAGAATTTAATATGGCATATGGTTTAATTATAAGCAAACTATGGAATGCATAAAACAAAAATATTTCTTCTATCGGTCAAAGAAATAGGTTCATCGACTTTAAAGTCTGTCCTGAATTATATAGCGCAGTGAGTTTTTTTGTAACTTAGTTTTGAGGAATAATTCAAAATCCAATTATATGCAGAACAAAGCTTTAGTTCACGTTCAATTTCGAAGAATTCGGAAAATCGAAAAATTTTATAGGCACGAAATGTAGAAAACTATATGGTCAGAACATTTGTGGTATATCTCGGATATAACGACACTCGCTGGTTGGAGATTAATTGCCAGCTGATGTCGAATTCTTACAATTTTGTGCCGCAAATTAGTATATATCAAAATCCGAAAATACAAATTTTCATGCCAAACTAATTTAAAAAAAAAAAATGTGTATATTGTTAAATGCGGAAACCTATTTATACCGATTCACTGAAGATAAAAATTAATCATTAATCGGAGAAGAAACATGAAAAAGTTTAACCCACCTTTGATCAGCCCCCAACAATGAATTTGAATCAACCTAGTAATTAAGACCAAATGAAGACATTACGGATAAGAAATCAGTTTTTTGAAATGCATTTAAACTAATCCGGAAATGCAAACAATCCATTTTAACTTAAATTGAAGTACATAATTACCTATAGTGTATATTGATGTTAATGTTTGTTTAAGTTAGTTTTATTTGCTCACTCAATTCCTCATTCAGAAATTGAAGCTAATTATCGTAATTAGTGTAGAAATTTTTTTAAGTCCAGACTACAGACACATCCTTCTTAAATTAAAGGATATAATATGCTACACTTTTTCCAAACATTAAAAAGAATCTAATTCCAAATCTACGATTGTAAGACTGATTGGCATGTGACCCAAAACTACCTACCCTACCATATACATACATAGGTACCTGCCTACACTTAAAAACTATCTCAATAGGCACATTTAGATTTTATCTTAAATTGGAAATCTTCGTTACTTAAATCAATTAAGAACTAAAGGCAATGAAAAATTGTTAAACTATCTTCCTGACAGTGTCACATTTTTTTGAGGATTCTGGAGAATTTCAAGACAAAAAAGAATACCGCATGTGCATACATCAAATATATGTATATAGCAATAACAAGCACAAGAAAATAAGATTTCAAGAGGAGACTGTTATTTTGTTTCGAGAACTGTAACAAATTCAATAATGACTTAGAAAGGAAAATCAATATCAATCACTTGAAATGACACGCGTTGCCAGTTTTCTTAAATTATAGTCGAAAATTGTCTTGGAGTAGATTTTTTAAAATTATATTTAAAAGATTCGAATTAAAACAAAAATGTTTGCAAACGTTTCTTCTTACTTCGCAAATTCCAATACTAATTCTGAGTAATAAATATGTTATGAATAGTAATAAGATCGAAATTCACACCAAATTCTTAATTAACGAAGATTTAAATTTATTTTTTTTTTAGCAAAAAGATACGAAAGCAATATTAAAAAAGAGGTTGGGATGCGACCCACACTGATAACTTCCCATCCCGTCTGTCGATTTGTCTTGCTTAAAAGGTTTGCAGGTTTTCGTGTTTTGTTAAAAAAGTTGTCAGTTGAATTATTCTAATTATTGATTTCAAAATCTATTTTGTTAACGAGATTTTTAGTCGAAAACCAATTTCTACCAATTTTAGTAGCATTGCTTAAAAGTTTTTATTTCTTATATCGGGAGAACTTTTAAAAAAAAAAAACGCATAAAATTTGCAAAATCTCATCGATTCTTTATTTGAAACGTTAGATTGGTCCATGACATTTGAAGATAATTTCATTTAAATGTTGACCGCGGCTGCGTCTTAGGTGGTCCATTCGGAAAGTCCAATTTTGGGTAACTTTTTCGAGCATTTCGGCCGGAATAGCCCGAATTTCTTCGGAAATGTTGTCTTCCAAAGCTGGAATAGTTGCTGGCTTATTTGTGTAGACTTTAGACTTGACGTAGCCCCACAAAAAAATAGTCTAAAGGCGTCAAATCGCATGATCTTGGTGGCCAACTTACCGATCCATTCCTTGAGATGAATTGTTCTCCGAAGTTTTCCCTCAAAATGGCCATAGAATCGCGAGCTGTGTGGCATGTAGCGCCATCTTGTTGAAACCACATATCAACCAAGTTCAGTTCTTCCATTTTTGGCAACAAAAAGTTTGTTAGCATTGAACGATAGCGATCGCCATTCACCGTAACGTTGCGTCCAACAGCATCTTTGAAAAAATACGGTCCAATGATTCCACCAGCGTACAAACCACACCAAACAGTGCATTTTTCGGGATGCATGGGCAGTTCTTGAACGGCTTCTGGTTGCTCTTCACTCCAAATGCGGCAATTTTGCTTATTTACGTAGCCATTAATTGTTTGCTCACTTGGTCGATTATGTAGACCATAAATCGGACGTAAAGCGCGAAACACATTTCGAACCGAACACTGATTTTGGTAATAAAATTCAATGATTTGCTAGCGTTGCTCGTTAGTAAGTCTATTCATGATGAAATGTCAAAGCATACTGAGCATCTTTCTCTTTGACACCATGTCTGAAATCCCGCGTGATCTGTCAAATACTAATGCATGAAAATCCTAACCTCAAAAAAATCACCCGATATAAACAAATACAAATTGGATAAATGAAACTAATTTGACGTCAATATACCGAACATCAATTTTTAAAAATTTTGAGTACTATTTTTTGTAGATTTTAATTTTTAATGAAAAAACAAACTGTTGGATTTTTATAAAAAAAATTTACTGAATGTCGAAAACAATATTTTCTGTGAGGTAAAATTAGTTTGAAGCCAATATTTTTAATTTTTGAAAAGATATTTGAGTCGAAATTAAATTTTTACTAAATTTTAGTAATGTTTTTTTTAGGTTCTTATTTTTTATAAAAAACAAAACTGATAAAATCATTTTTCGTTCGTAAAACATTTAAGGTGACAATTTTTTTTCAGTTTTATTGATTTATGAAAAAAAACCGTAATTGGATTTTTTTCCAAAAATATATTTATTTGGTATCCCGTTTTAATATATTTATAATATACAATTTAATTCAAGTCTCTAGCTTTATAATAAAGTTTACAGTTCGTGAGATATTTTGGGTTAACCAAAATCCCCAACTTTTTTTAAATTGCTTTGGGAAAAATTTTTTTGCGAGTCCTTTCAGCATCTTTCTGCGGTATTGTCTGCATAACAAAATTTATTTGATGTCGATATCTCTACTTGTTTTTGAGCTATAGACGACGAAAAAAAACTTTCCCAACGTACGTACACACGCACGCAAAGACATCTCTCTAAAAATCTTTTATTTCGACAATAGGGACCTTGAAACGTCGAAAAATGTCAACATTTTTAACTCGACAAATCGGACCGATTACAATAACTTCCTATGGGAAGTCAAAAACGCAAGTCTCTCAACAAAGCTTAAGAGTTATTAAAATTTAAGCCATCTCAAACGAATTATATTTAAGAAAAAGTCGCTACTTGACGCACAACGGAAAATGATGCTATAAGAGTTTTTCAAAACTCAAATAATCTTGAACAAAAATGGTATCACGTCGTTTTTTCTGACGATAAAACTATTTAATTTCCGTGGCACTGATGGCCCAACATTTTTTTTCCCGATTTGAGAAAATAAAAAGTTGTAAAAGCTTCATCACAACGGTGAAGAAAGCGTTGTTACATTGAAAGCTGTCACTCTGACAGTTATTATGGAATAGTTAAGGTTGAGGTCTTTAGATCAAAAATTATTGTAGCTGGGTATAAAGGAATCTTTTAAAGAAATTTTCCTAAATAATCTAAAATTTGTTGACCTAATGGGTGATTTTTTTGAGGTTAGGATTTTCATGCATTAGTATTTGACAGATCACGCGGGATTTCAGACATGGTGTCAAAGAGAAAGATGCTCAGTATGCTTTGACATTTAATCATGAATAGACTTACTAACGAGCAACGCTTGCAAATCATTGGATTTTATTACCAAAATCAGTGTTCGGTTCGAAATGTGTTTATCGACAAATTTTGTTCAGCGATGAGGCTCATTTCTGGTTGAATGGCTACGTAAATAAGCAAAATTGCCGCATTTGGAGTGAAGAGCAACCAGAAGCCGTTCAAGAACTGCCCATGCATCCCGAAAAATGCACTGTTTGGTGTGGTTTGTACGCTGGTGGAATCATTGGACCGTATTTTTTCAAAGATGCTGTTGGACGCAACGTTACGGTGAATGGCGATCGCTATCGTTCAATGCTAACAAACTTTTTGTTGCCAAAAATGGAAGAACTGAACTTGGTTGACATGTGGTTTCAACAAGATGGCGCTACATGCCACACAGCTCGCGATTCTATGGCCATTTTGAGGGAAAACTTCGGAGAACAATTCATCTCAAGGAATGGACCGGTAAGTTGGCCACCAAGATCATGCGATTTGACGCCTTTAGACTATTTTTTTGTGGGGCTACGTCAAGTCTAAAGTCTACACAAATAAGCCAGCAACTATTCCAGCTTTGGAAGACAACATTTCCGAAGAAATTCGGGCTATTCCGGCCGAAATGCTCGAAAAAGTTACCCAAAATTGGACTTTCCGAATGGACCACCTAAGACGCAGCCGCGGTCAACATTTAAATGAAATTATCTTCAAAAAGTAAATGTCATGGACCAATCTAACGCTTCAAATAAAGAATCGATGAGATTTTGCAAATTTTATGCGTTTTATTTTAAAAAAAAGTTCTCAAGCTCTTAAAAAATCACCCGATATAAACTTGGCCTACCGACATAATAGCGCGCCTATTCATTTGGTGCGCATAATAAAAGCTTTGACAGAGGAGCAAAATTTGTATGTACCCACAGTTAATAAGGGTGGTCGTCAGTTTAAACACAAAGAATCCTTAATTTCTGCAATTAAGTTAGCGTTTAGATAAATATCGTCAAACTATATCAAAAGGTTGTAGGATTCATACCAGAATTTAAATTCAGAATGATTTAAAGTAAAGGTGAAAGTAGCAACTACCACACTTAACAGGAACTTGATTTATTCCAATTAAATAACAATTTTAATGAATGTGAATGTAAATAGTCAATTTTTCCTAGTAGAAAGTTTTGCAAGGACTCAAAAGAAAAACGGTTTAGGTTCAAAATTCTGTATTTCAAGATTCTACTATTCAAAATGCTGTAAGTATGTAGTTTTTTTTTTGATAATGATACAGCATTTTAAAATAAATAATTTTGAAAACAGAATACTTTTTTAAAAAATGCATCATAATAGTTTTTCATTTACAATGTTTCAATATACTTCCATTAAACAATAACATTATGTGCCTATGATAATTAATTCATAAGTGAGAGCGGGTCGAAATGCTGTATTTTAAAATACTGTATGGTCAAAATTCTGTATGGTAAATATTCTGTATTTCAAAATATTGTAGATTTAATATACTCTATCTCAAAATGCTGTATTGTCAAAATACTGTATCTCATAATACTGTATAATACTGGATGGTTTTGACAGATCAACTAGTTCGTGGCAATTGCTTATGCAATTATTGATTATGATTAGAACAATTTATGTTAAAATGTAAAATAGAGATAGAAACAGTTAAGAAAAACAAAATAAGGAAGAGAAAATAAGAAGACCATACCATTAATTAGCTTCCCATAGGAAGTTATTGTAATGGGCCCGATTTGTCAAATTGAAAATTTTGACATTTCTCGACGTTTCAAGGTCCCTAGAGCCGAAATAAAAGATTTTTAGAAAGATGTCTGTGCGTGCGTGTGTAGGTATGTACGTCCGTACGTCCGTATGTCCGTACGTCCGTACGTTCGCGACGTTTTTTCCGTCGTCCATAGCTCAAGAACCAGAAGAGATATCGACTTCAAATAAATTTTTGTATACTTATAATAAGGCAGAAAGATGCAGAAAGATGCAAGAAAATTGCGTGGGTATTTTTTTACCATAGCAGTTTAAAAAAAGGTGAACATTTTGGTTAACCCTAAATAGCTCATGAACCAATGACGCTAGAGACTTGAATTAAATTTAATATTATATATTGTAACGTGATACAAAAGAAGTATATTTTTGGAAAAAAATCCAATTAACGGTTTTTTTTATAAATCAAAAAAACTGAAAAAAAAATTTGTCACCTCGAAAATTTTACGACTAAAATATGACTTCATCTCCAAAACAATTTTGTGCAACGAAGAATAATGCTTTTGACATCTGATAAAATGTTGAGAAAAATCGAATTGACAGTTTTTTTTAGAAAAAATAAAAATCCAAACAAACATTTTAAAAGTTGGTAAAAATTGATTTTCGACTCAAATATCTTTTCAAAACTTTAAGATATTGGCTTTAAACTACTTTAATCATTCAAAAAATATTGTTGTCAACATTCAGTAAAATTTTGAAAAAAATCGAATTGACAGTTTTCTTACAAAAAATTAAAAACCGAAAAAAAATTTAACAAAAATTGTTAAAAATTGATTTTTGACTCAAATATCTTTTCAAAAATTTGAGATAATGGCTTTTAACTTATAAGAAATATTGTTTTCAACCATAGGAAAAATTTTGAGAAAAATCGAATTGACATTTTTTTGCAAAAAAAAAACCTTAAAAAAAATTAATAAAAGTTGGTAAAAATTGATTTTCGACTCAAATATCTTTTCAAAACTTTGAGATATTGGCTTTAAGCTAATTTTATCTTTCAAAAAGTAATGTTTTCAACATTTAGTAACATTTTGAAAAAAAAAAAAATAAATTGACATTTTTTTTCCAAAAAATTAAAAACCGAAAAAAAAATTAACATAAGTTGGTAAAAATTGATTTTCGCCTCAAATATCTTTTCAAAAATTTTAGATAATGGCTTCTAACTAACTTATAAGAAATATTGTTTTCAATATTCGATACAATTTTAAGAAAAATCGAATAGACAGTTTTTTTTACAAAAAATAAAAACCTAAAAAAAAAAACAATACTAAAACTTGTAAAAATTTACTTTCGACTCAAATAGCTTTTCAAAAATTACAAATATTGGCTTCAAACTTATTTTATTTCAGAGAAAATATTGTTTTCGATATTCAGTAATTTTTTTTATAAAAATCCAACAATCCGTTTTTTCATAAAAAAAATAAAATCTACAAAAAATAGTACGCAAATTTGGTAAAAATTGATACATATAGACAAACTTTTAAGCAAGACAAATCGACAGACGGGATGGGAAGTTATCAGTGTGGGTCGCATCCCAGCCTCTTTTCTTGTTTTTGTTTTTGTTTTTATTAATACAAAGAAAGTGGTATCTTCTTCTTATTTTTCCTCTCTCTCATCTTCTTCTTCTTAATTGTTTGTATCCTTCTTACATTTGTACATGAATTGTTTTAATTATAATCAACATTTGCACCAAATTGATTGATCTGTCAAAACTTCCACGTTTTGTGTTACAGTATTTTGAAAACCTACATTTTGAGATGCAGTATTTTAAATTTACAGTATTTTGAATTACAGAATATTAACCATACAATATCATACAGAATTTTGACTATACATTATTTTAAAGTACAGAATTTCGACCCGCTTTCAAGAAAAACTATAGTAGTTGATTTTGGAGAATTCTTTTTAATCTTCTTTTCTTAACATCTTAAGTTAATAGTAAGTGTCAATAGATAGCACAATACCCATCAATATTTGGAAAAAATGTAGAAATTATTTTAAAAAAATTGTGTGGGTATTCAGTTGAAACGGAGTGTATGAATGGGTTTACTGGCAAAGATTTTGTAAACAAATTTATTGTGGAGAGTTAAGTACCACGCCACTAATATGATATATTTAAGTTTTCTATATTTTAGTTCCAGTTCAAACATTATTTTTCAATTTCTACATAAATGAGAACCCCTATCATTAACGTGGCATTATTTTAATTGATATCTTTCTTGAGATCCTTAACTTTTTCAATTTTTCACTTTCTTTTCACTATAAGTCGATTTCACGATTCTGAGATGTCAAGAAGTCAAATATGGGTATATTATACTGATTTTTTAAATTTATAAGTATTTCACTGAGTTGGCAACGCTGATCAGGAAATGTCGTTATTCTGAATGCTGCCGCGTGTCGTCGCGTCGTCGCCGCCGCGCTGCCGATGTGATGCGCTGGACGGCCCGTAAGTTGTTGTTCTCGCAGGCGTGCAGCTGCTGGGCGTTTTCTTTCAAATTCATAATTTCTTCTTTTATCTATTTGTCCTGCGCTTGCGCTACCTTAAGTCCAAGTACCTTAGCGTTTATGTTTATGTATGGCAATGATAAGACATTTAATTATAGGTTCTCGAGGATATGCACTTGACGATGAATTACTTTTCTTCGAAACTGATTATCTTTCATTTTTATGTACATACAAATTGTCGAAGACAAAATTTTAAAAACTAAGAATACTTTCCAATTGAAAAACAAGGATACACCTTGCCAGATTATTAATCTATGTGCATAAATATAGATGCAGCTGTAGATTTTCCCGCATATTCTATTAACACTCTGATCATTGAATTTGAAATTCAAATTTTCATTTTTCTATAATCCGTTCCTAAATTGCATATAGCAGCTGTTGTATAGAAGTTAGGAGTATTCTATAAGCCACGAATAGCCGATTTCCTGTTTTCCTCAAAACAACTGTGTGTGGTAATCGAATGCTTCGCCTAAGCTCCTTAAAAGGATTCACTTTCATTCGTCCATGATGCCCGCATATAGAAGTACAATCCATATGGATATGGAAAATAGTATTTTTGTGTCGTTTTTTTTTTTGATGATTGTTGAATAGAGGTGAGGATTTAACAATTTTTTCTTTGTATTTACAAATATAAAAATGTGTCCGATAAGCATTATGCGCCGCAGCTACCTATGGTCTTTCTTTGGCGTTTTTATCCGGATGATGTTGATGAAGTCCTGTTTCAAAGGATGTTTATTTAGGATTATAGACCATATTGAGATTCAGATTTCGATTTTCTAGTACTGATCCTTTTGTAAAGGTACCTTCCATGTATGTTGTAGATTGTAGATATTTCGAATTGATTGACAAATTTTTGCATTCGATCGTGATTGTAACAAAAGAAATTTCGTCTACTTCTTGTTAGTGCTTCTGATTGCTATCAGAATCTGTTATAGGTGTGTTTATTTTACATTGAAAAATGTGTTTTTCTTTAATTTGGAAATTATATATATAGACGTACCTCTACCTGGCTGGTATTAGACTGATTGTGTTTTCCTTAAGAAAAACCCTCGATAATTTATCTATCGTTAAATAAACTTCCTCGGTTTTTGAAAAAGTAAAATCGATGAAAATGCACGTTCCACACGTTTTTGTAATTAGGCAATATTTTGTATAGTCCCATTGTGGATATGGTAATGGATTTGTTTGGTACTCGTATTTGACTTAGTTTTGTTAGACTTTAAGCAGTTAAAAATTATTTGCAGTAAATGTGATTAGAATTTCAAAAATTTGTAAGTGTTACAATTATTAACTAAACAATGTTGCAGTTGATTATAATTTTCAGACTGAAAATATTTTCTCTTAAGAAGCAAGATTTATTTGAATTTTCAATTGATATTTTTAATTGAAATTGATGACAAATTCTGTGCCAAAATTCACAATTTCCAACATTGTCAATGCAAAATACGATACATTCATTGATTTGATGATTGCTGCATTAAAATGGAAGACGTCAGCACGTTTAGATGAAACGTCGACGCTTAACCTTTTTCTATATTTCGAAATATATATATATTTATATATTTATATATTTCTATATTTCATACATATGTATGAAATGGATATCAAGTGAAAGCTTATACTGAGCTGGATATAACTGCCAAATATTTTAAAAATCGTTTCATCATATACACTTGTTTGTGTTTTAGAGGGTACAATAGTATGCCCACATATATCAACAACAAGAGAAAATATTTTACGCACGGAATTTAATGAAGTATCTTTTGAAAAAGTTTTTGTAAAACCATTTATTAAGTTAAAGAACGATATCTTACTATAAGTGTATACAATTTAAGATAATTGGGGTTATCGGGAACTTCTTTCCCCATGGATTTGTTCCCATATTCGAAAAATTGGTATCGGGAACTTTTCGAAATTGGGAAAAAAATTCCTATGGAAAAATATCTATCGGCAACTCTTTTTTCATGGGAAAATCTTGTGTTTTTTCTGTAAATATTTTTACTTACAGTGGCTGTGGATTTGAATGATTTCTTAAACTTCGCCTTATGGATTTTTGTTCACTTCGTTGTTCTCGTTGTATTTCATCGATTAATAATAAAAAGGATATTCTTTGCATTTTTAATTAAGGATTAGGTCTGGGACGAAAACAAACAATTTTTTTTTCACTAATAACCAACTGTCAAATCATTCCAAAACTATGTTCGAAAATTAATTTGGTTTTTTGTAGGTCCAAGTCCAAGGGTGCCCTTTAAAAATTAATTTTGTTTGTAATTTTGTTCAGAATTTTTTTTTCCTTTTTTTAACTCACCTTAACACATTCGTTTTTATTGGGGCGGTCAACCGAATGCAATTGTTTAAATATTCTACATTGATGTCGTAGTCTATTGAATCGGGGGTGAAAATGGTATTGGTTTGTCATGGTAAGCTCCTTGGTGCATGCACGCAAAATTCAAGCTAAAATAGCTTTCGTGTTTGTTAATGTACAAGCTCAAAATCATCTTCTTGTCTTCAAAAAACATTTTTCTTCATATTTTTGTTATGGAATGTCAAACGTCAAATGAATAAAGTATACTTTAAAAAAGATAAAGAAGCTGCTTTTAAAGTTAGACGAGTGTTTTAGCGTTAAGGTATACTTTATATCGTTTGAAATTATATCAAAGAGTCGACCCTCATTCTAAGACTCATATTTAGAGTAGGTTTTAAATGTTTAAATATGTCATCACTGTTTTCTTTCAAACAATCTGCAATTAGAGATCATCTAAAATAAAACAGTTTTGTGCGAAGTCTAAATTGTATGTCCGCGAATAATAATTTGTGTGTTCAAACTAAAGTGAACCTGTCTAAAAAATATTTGTATGACTTTTTAATTTATTCCAAAATAGTTGTCTAAAAGTTATGAATTTTTATTCCAACAAATTTTCAGATTTTTCTGAATTTTTTGTCTTCTTCAATTGATCCTAAATATTTCGAAGCTCAGATGGTTAAATAAACTCACTCGGCGCTAGGACTAAGCTCTGAAGAAATATGGATCATCTCCTTTCGAAAGGGTTTCTAGGCTTTTTTACGTTTAGAAGAACAGAATCTCAGAGGCTTCAATTATTCACGAAAAAGATTTTTTAGATATCTATTTAAATTTGTTGCTGTAAAATATTGAAAGAAAAGAATCGAATTAACTTCATGGATATCTTTTTGACACAACAAAATCTCAGATATTTAAGATTTAATATTGCTTTACTTCTGTTTAAAGATGGACATGAGTAGATTTGTATCAAGTTATCAAAATAGTTAGGTGGATACTTAAGAAAATCGATAGTATTTAGTCATGTCTTGTGCTTGTCTTGGCATATTAATTTATTTGGTTGTATACTTCAACGGGTAACATGTTAGAAAAAATTAGGTTAAATGAACGCGTTCACTATCGTCTCTATAAAACCATGAATTTAGGTTTAGGACCCTCGAAATGTTGAAAAATGTAAACATTTTTAAGTTTGAATTAATAAAATGAAATTACTTTTAGAATTACCTTAGAAGATTTGTTTGTTTTTTAATTTTTCAATATTTGTTTTACTACAAAATCCATGTTTTGTACTTAAAACCAATCTTAGTTGTTTAATTTAAAAGAAGTGACTTAATAAATGGCTTATTTTGTATTTATAATGGATGATGAACAAAATAGATACTTGTACACTTGGGCGTATACGTACTTTTTATACTTATATTTCCATATTTATGTTATGGAACTATTACATGACATTTATTTAGCTAACTAGTAAATAAAAGGTTTAAGCACATAATTTAAACGTGAGTAAAAACCTACCCTTGACATTCATCTGCCATCTGCTTGTTATTTAATTAAACATTTGCATAAATACCAGATGTAAAGACATACCTATTTTATAATTTAAATGTAACAATAAAACACTATTTCTTCATAAATATGTATTTTTTGGCAAATT
Organism: Eupeodes latifasciatus; assembly: GCA_920104205.1. Taxonomy (NCBI): domain Eukaryota; kingdom Metazoa; phylum Arthropoda; class Insecta; order Diptera; family Syrphidae; genus Eupeodes; species Eupeodes latifasciatus. The sequence continues at coordinate 59,163,544 of OV049925.1, read as the reverse complement.
TATAAAAAAATTGAACTCCTCATTGCTGACTCAAAAAAGTAAATTTGAAGAAAGAATGCAATTTACACAGAAGAAAACAATTTACCCTCAATTTTAAAACATACGACTTAGACGAGTGGTTTTAAATCTAGCAACACTTTTTTGGCAGTTGATTTTTTGGACACCTGTCACTAGATTATGCTCAGTTTGCAAATTGTTCATATCCTAGCAAAATAATGGGTTGGTTCAGCTGACTCAATGTAGCCATCATTGTGAGAGTATGCGGAGTCACTTTTCTAAGCAGATAAGCCAGAGACGATTGATGCTTTGGAGAAGAATATTCGGTTCGTTATTGCTGACCTACGGAAGATTGAGCCTCTTGGCTGGAATTTATTCGAGCCAGTCGCAGCCGCCACTTGCTAGAAATCATTTTTGAAACATAATGGCAAACTCTTATCTTTATAAAAAAACTAAGTTCTTAGCATCAAATTATAAGTGTCTTATTTCTTCTTACATACAATACGTCTAAGAAAAACACCCTTTAGAAAGCTTAGATCACAAAATGTATGCACATAAAATTGTGTATAAATTTGTATACCTATAGTTTTTAAAAAAAAAAGTTTCAACGAACTTAAGGTTTTGAAATGTTTAGAACATTATTTTGACATATTTTGTTCTACACAATTGTGTAATGCAATGCAAGGTAAAAGCCTAGTTTCTTTTAAAAAAGTAAAAGTTCAACAAATCTAAACTTCTGAATTGTTTTTTCTTTTATAATAAGCGCAAACTCAAGGGGATATTACTACCTTTATTATGCAGAGACACAGTGTGAGCACATTGTTTTTGAATTCCTAAATATTGCAACGACTGGGAAAAACATAACATAAAACGACCGAAGTTAGGCTCGAGGGTATGATGATGAGCATTCTTAGAAGCGCAAGTATTACGGTTGAACTGTTTAAGGGAAGAAATGCAACTGGCTATTTCTGTTACTGTTAAAATAACAATTAAAAAGTGTGAGAGAAGAAACTTTACGACGATACACAAGCGACTAATGAGGAACTAACGATGATATTATCACCAATCAATTTAAATGATCTATGTTGAATACTGTTCAAGAGGCTTAAATAAGTTGGAGGACCACCAGCTCAGAGATGGGAATTATACTAAAGCTTTAGACGTCTTGTAAATAACAGCCAGATCAGAATCAGAAGGGGAGACATATTTCTTGCATCGCCTTAGGAAACCCAAACATCTTGGGGAATTTTTAGCGAGGTACAGAGAATTTCGAGATATTCAGTCTCATTGATGCAAGTGCCATCCATGGATAATGGCAAGGGGGGGAATATCTCGCCTTAGCGATACAAGACAGCATTGAGTTTCCGAAGCATTATAGTCCACATGGTTTTTTATTCCCCATTGTACAATGCTGTTTAGGTCGGAATTTAATGAGTTTATCATATTTTGTCGTTGCAGTTCCTCATCCAAAGAAGAGGGAAGTGAGTCTGAAAAGGAATATGAAAAGCTAAGAGTACTATCTTAAGCTAAACAATGTATTGGACTATAAGTTGCCGACAGGAGGTCATTAATACAAATTAGAAAGAGTGTTGGAAAAAACACAGAGTCCTGGGGTACACCAGCATTTATTTTGTGGTTTTCAGACTTCAACGCATTTTAGATAAGAGAGTCTGGTGCCAAACCCTATCAAATACTTTTGAAATATCAAGTGCCATAATTTTACTTTCTCCAAAACGATGTTAAGATTTCGATCTTCGAGATAAATATTTCTTGAGCTGATAGTTTATCAGCGTTTCCATGACCTTGGAAAGAACATAATTTTGAAATACATAATTGTGTTGTACAGTTACTTGCAAGTTTTTCCGTTGTTTTATTGTGAAAATTTTAATTTAAATATATTTAACTTTTCAAATATTTTACGTAATCTATAATAACCAAAACGTATAACTTCATGTCTCCTAATACAACAAGAACGCCGAACCGTACTTATATACCTATAACTTAACTAATAAGACACAATAAAATTATTTTTCTGCTTGCAGATTTTTTATTTTTGTTTATAACATTTTGAATTTTTTATGGATTCAATGAATTAAACATTAATCATTTGATTTATATCTACACAAAAATTGGAATGCAATGTCAAGAACAAGTTTTAAGTTATTCGATTTTGTGGGCGTTGTGAACCTGTTTTTATTTTTGCTATCTCTAATCTATTCAAAGAACATTAATATACTTTTTTAACTTAAGATATACTCGCATTTAACTAGAAATTATTGTTTGATTATTATGGACCTTAGTATCAAAATCAATAGTATAGGAAGATAGATACTATATCTATTTAAACCGCACCCGATGTTGATTGAACAATAATGAAACATGACTTTATATAATATGTACTCGTACATATCTGCTAAATAACAAAGTAGGATAGGTGGGTAATAATATCTATAGTTTCAAATGATCAAATTATCATAAATGATATAGAATGATTCGTTAAAACAAAATCGTGTCTAGCATCTCAACAAAGGGTGATGCAGTCATACTGTGTCGGTTATAACAAAGTGCAGAGATACAAGCAATCTATCTATCTTATTGTAAACTTGTAATAAATCGATGACTAATACGCTCTCTCATAACTCATAGACTTTATCCGCACCAAGCATATATTCTAGAGGCAGAAAGGAGATTTGCGTTTTGAGATTCATCAAATGACATCAGTTGAAACGCCTTCTTTGAAATCCCATAATTCTTGAATTTAATATAATTTAAGTACAAAATTTTAACAATTAGTGGATTAAAGATCAATGGGTTTAGTTGAATGACTCTGTAATTGATTGTTTAAAGTTTTTAATACTTTAAGTAAAATTCTCATGAAGAAATACTTTTCGTTTGTACTTATTTCGGAATGTTGGTTTCCTGTTAAGGTTTTTTCTCAAAATCTAAAAATGCAATATTATTTGGGCAGTTCTAGTCTATATCTACCATCTACCTACCTACTATAATCTGCTATAGTGCTATAGCCTGTAATCTACTCAGTGCGTTCGGTTTTAATGCCTCTAACTGTATTACAAAAACTTTACTCTCAATGCGATTATACCATTATTGTCATTGTCATTGCTGAATGTGTTGTCAGTTGTGTTTTTGTAGTTATGTAGGTTGGAAAAAAACCTACATATAAGGTTTACTAACATCCGATCAAAAAATTCGGTTTCCGGGAAATTTAAAATAATAGAAAACAGTAACAACAGTGTCTTATACGCAATTTCCGCTTGACATGCAACAAACATGTGCTCGCCTCGCATGTTCTGTTCACTCTTATTTGTAATAATTATAATTGTGAAGCAGTAGATTTATAAAATTTAAAAAAATGTGTTATTTGACCTTGAAAAGACTGTAAAAAATAGTAAGCTGTTTTTTTATTGCATTATATTATTAGATGTAAGCACATTAGAGTTTCTGAGTTATATGCAATATTTTAAACTTTAAGATTTAATTGTCTTAAGAAATGTGTTTTTTTACTATCATTATCATTTTCAAGGTTTTAACAGATCTTATTTATGTATATGTGCTTATAGAAAGTTAGAGTCTTGACTCTTAAATTGTCATTGAACATTTTTAACTTTAAAACGCAAGACTGAGATTGGGTGCACATAAATAAAAAAACATATAATTTCACATTAGGTTAAGTTAGGTGAAGATGGCTTCTGCCAACGCACTTAGGCCAATAGAGTTAGTTCGTGATGATACCAAAGAGATCTAAGAACAATTGCTCGATAAACCGTTTTAAGACAACAATAAAGCGTTTTTGAAAATACATTTTGGAATTTCTTAGATCACTAGGATCTTTACTTTAGAAGTTTCTCAAAAGTGGATTATACGACTTGGATTGGAGTCGAAGTATTGTATGGGCCATTATACGCAATATTCCACAAAAATTGCCAAAATTATATATGCATAAAATATTGTGTGTCCTGTAAGTGAAATATCTGGTTGTTCGAAATTCTGTATTTCAAAGTTGGTGCACTTTCTTACATTATCAAAACGTAATATTTTTTTTTACAGAATATTTACAGCAATTTTAACTTCCCGAAGGAGTTTATTGTAATAATCCGTCCGATTTGTCGAAATGAAAATGTTGATATTTTATCGACGTGACTTTTAATAAAAATAAACATAGAATATGAGTTCTGTTTTTGTTGTTGGTATTTCGAAAACTGAAAATCAAAAATATATATATATATAGAAAGACTAAGAAGATGCCTCTAATCGAATATCTTTTATTCTTAGTTTTTTTTAAGATATAATTAGATGTTTTTCAAATGTTATTAGATTAGCTTCCCCGAGGAGTGGAAAAAGGGAATGATTGACAAGCTCCCAAAAGGGAAGATATGATGTGCGATAACTGAAGTAAAATTTACGTTAACGTCATACTAGTAGCGAAGATTGTTTTAGAACGCATAAGAGAATACCACGCAGCAACACTTGACGCTGAACAAGCAGGATTTTGCACTGGATCCTCATGCGTTGATCACATCGCTTACCCTGAAGATCATAATCGAGTAGTGCTGATCAAAACTTCACATCCTGTTCAATGATTCGAAGAAGGCGTTTGACAGTGTCAAAAGGGAATTTATATTGCTTTCTTTGCGGGCCGGAGGGGGTATCCCGGATAAACTCATTGTTATAATAAAGGTGAACTATGGATAGGTTTAAATGTCACGTTTTAAACTTTGGTAGGTATTAGAGATTGGTGGCCAAATTGAAGTCATACAAGGCTGCATATATCGCCAATTCTGTTATTATTGGTAATCAGAGATGATGATGGGAGTCATCAAGACTGGGCAAGATTTGGAGGGAGCTCGGAGTAGTTGAGAGGTACAATTTCCCGCTAGAAACCAACCACGATCTTCGTAGGGCTGAGGATCTAGGTGACGTGAAATAACGCCAAATGAAATAAAGCCAAATTCAAAAAATTTGGCATTATTTCGATTTTGAAAACGAAATAATGCCAAATTTTCAATTTGGGTTTATTTCGCTTTAGAAAACGAAATAATAGCAATTTGGCATTGTTTTGATTTAAAATTTTGCAGAATTAGGAAAAAACATAAAATAAAATTATCTTTTGTTTTCTCTCTATGCTAAATTAAATTCTTTATTCAAACAAAAATAAAAATAAACAAACACATTTGTACAAAGTTTCACTGTGGGTTACAAAAACCCAACAAAATTTACATTTGTAAATTAACATAATCATATGAAGTTAACATAAGTCAAACAAAACAATAAGTCAAAAATTCGATTGAAATTTTTGAAACCCCTCTGCTTGGGATCACTATAGGATTTGGGGTGGGTGCGAGTTTGGGTATATGCAAAGAACACGAATGCGTTGTGATTCTTTCATAACTGTGAGCCATACTTGCTTTTTTTTTTTGTTGGGAATTTCTTTGATTTTAGTGCTCAAATGCAAAAGTTCTTTGCATATACCCAAACTCGCACCCACCCCAAATCATATAGTGATCCCAAGCAGGGGGTTGCAGGGGGCAGCATGTCCCTCTTACATACATAGCTGTTAGTACGTCGCCGTACTACCAATTGAAAAAAAGAATGTTTTAGACTCAAAAAACGAATTACAAAAAAGGAGGGTTAAGTACGAAAAATAAAATACTTTTTTTATGACTTAAAAGCAGCGTTGCCGTTTGTCCCCTAAAGGGGCCATTTGGCCCCTTTTTTGCGTTCGATCCCCGTGGCCTCGACCTTTTTAGAAATTGACCAATTGGCCCCTTTTTACGATTTTACTAGTAATAAAATAATTTCCAAGGATAAATTAAGATATTTTTTATCTTATCCACTCTTTAAGTAAATTAATTAAAAATCGGTAACGAAGTTTCATACTGAACTTGAACTGAACTCTGTAGACTGAATGTGAAAACTTGCAATTCGATGATGTCAGCTCTTAATTTAATTGAAAACAAAAATAAGTTGGAAAATTGGGTTCCAAAAAAAATCTTGTTTATTTATACAGAAAGAAAATATTTAAAAAATGAAAGACTTAACTACCATTAATTTATTTATGTATTTGTTGTTATTAACAACTGACTTGTTGTTACTGTTTTGTTTTTTAAATGAATTTAAGTTTTTATTTTAATGTTATTGAAATAAAATTGTTTTTTTTAAGTTTTTGAATACATTTTTGTTTTACTCCTGAATACAGTTTTGTTTTATTTGTACTTTTTTTCTACGGTGTCCAATTTTCGTATGTTGGCCCCTTTTTTTGTGTCGGGCCCCTTTTTTTGTGTCGGGCCCCTTTTTGTACCGTTTTTGATTTTTTTCAGCGGCAACACTGCTTAAAAGTGTTTCCTCGCCTTAATCTTAAAACATGTTCTATTGAGAGCCCTACTTAACTGTAAAAAAAATCATAAGGAAATTCGTGCTGCGGTAATCCAAATTTGAAATTTCACCAAACTGCGAGAATGCCGAAAACTAAGGTTATAAAGGTACTTCCTTGTTGCATTAAAGATGTTTTGGTAGAAACAAAACATAACTGTAAAATACCTAAAATATTTCCATTATGTGTGTTATTGTTGTTGGACACCAATATTGTATCCTTCACAATCACACACAATCATTTCAAATTAAACAAACTTATTTTTTAACATGACAATTTGGTCCACTGTATTGTCAAACCTATCCATCAAACCTTCCTTACACAAGCGAACACGGTTGCCAGTTTGGTCATTTACGAATAAATTTGGTCATAATTTTCTAACTTGGTCGCATGGTCATTTCTTATTCCATTTGGTCCCTTTTTTTAAGAAATTGAAAAAAACTCGACTCTATTCTCAAAAATAAAATGCAGGCCTAAAGTACTTTTCATCGTGCATTCAAATGCACGATCATTGAATGCACACGCTGAACGCATTCATTTCACAATTTATTGACAGATGGCTCAACATCTCAAAATCATCACATCTCAAGATCATAATCTAACGGATAAAATGGACATGTCAGAATTTTGGGAAAAGGTCAGTGATCATAAAAACGGTTTAAATGAAGTTTTTTTCAAAATTTGGGTAAGTTCGTTTATAACTTGATGTTACTTCCTCACAGCTCAGCTGCTGCTGAGTGGACATTTTTTTAATTAACTTTGACTAAAACGAAAGGCAGACTTAATTTTGATACCATTAATAAAATAAAGCTGGCCAAAGAGCTTCAAGATGAGAAAAATAACCATAGCGTTTGGTCTGCAAAACATTTTTTTAAATTAAATTTATATAAATTTTATTAAGCGATAATATTCGATCTCCTGACATAATGTTAACATATTGTGATCTTAAAAAAAAGAGGCTGGGATGCGACCCACACTGATAACTTCCCATCCCGCGTGACAATTTGTCTTGGTTAAATGGTTTGTATAGGCTTTCGTGTTTTGTTAAAAAAAAAGTTGTCAGTTGAATTATTCTACAAATTTAAAAATTACCAACAATATTTTGAATATGATGAAACAGTTTGATTTCAAAATCTATTTTTGTTAACGAAATTTTTAGTCGAAAAGCAATTTTAGTAGCATTTACGTACTATTTTTTGTAGATTTAATTTTTTATGAAAAAACGGACTGTTGGATTTTAAAATTTACCAGATGTCAAAAACGTTATTCTTCGTTGCATACAATTATTTCAGTGATATAACCATTTTTTGTTCGTTAAATATTCGATGTGACAATTATTTTTTTGTCAGTTTTTTTGATTTATAAAAAAAAACGTGAATTGGATTTTTTTTCCAAAAAATACTTGTTACAATATATTTTATAATATAAAATTAATTCAAGTCCCTAGCCTTATTGGTTCTTGAGTTATTTTGGGTTAACCAATTTTTTTTAAATTGCTGCGGTTAAGAAAACACCCACTCAATTTTTTTGAGTCATTTCTGTATCTTTTGCATTATTATCTGTATAACAAAGTTTAATTGGAGTCTTTTATTTAGACTCTAGAAACCTTGAAACGTCGAGAAATGTCAACATTTTCAATTCGACAAATCGGACCGATTACAATAGCTTCCTATGGGAAGTTAAAAACCGTAGCGGACAAAAATTATTTTGGTCCTTTTTTAGTACGATTGGTCATTTTTATTTTTTCAAGTGGTAACCGTGCACAAGGGATAGCGAAAGCGATTATCGAAGCGACAACGAGAACGACAACGACAAGCCCAACAAACTTCAAACATGTTCGAGTCAGTTAAAAATTGTTCGAATTCAAAACAAAAACACAAATTCAAACAGCTGCCTGCCAACCATAACCATTAGTTTAGTTGTTTCCTCTCACTCGTTACAAATTCACGTGCGAGGTTTCTCGCATTCTGGACAGAAACGGCAAGTCGTCAGCACGTACCACGGAATTCGAGTGAATTTGTGCCTGTTTGGAAATTTCTATTTTAATTTTAAACATTTTGCCCGGTGAAGTTCTACCTTTATACCATACATAAATATATTATATCTCGGTCGGAAATTCCCACTGCAATGATATAAAGCTACAAGAAGTTATACCTACCTTTGCTTTAACCTTAAAAGTGTTGTCGCATCCGTTAGATACCCTACCTATCTGTTAATTTTAAATGTGCAAAAAGACATTGTCTGGCAGTGTTGTTTGTGAGTGATGAAAATAATATTTCTTTTATTTTAAAGAAAAAAAGTTATATACCTTAAAGCCAATAATTGTGAATAAATTGTTAATAAAAGTGCAAATAAAGGCAAAAAAACCAAGTGGATTATTAAAATTGTTATTATCAAAAGGATAAATAGAAAAAAAAACAAATCTGCATCAACAATTATATTTCACACAGTAACAGAAACAGAGATACATCCAATTATACGGCGAGATACATCGTCATCGTGAAATCAGAGCACAGATAACCTCCCTATCTCTACACCTACCTATATAATATACACAGCGTTAACGCCGGAAGTCTGCTGCTGGCTGCAAATTCAAAATAGCAACGCCGCCGCCCGCCATCATCACCAACAACGGTATCAACAACATCAACGACAACGAACGCCAACGACAGCTACAGCGACGACAACAACACCACATATAGCGCGCCAGCCGCCAGCCACAAAACGTTCGCCGGAAGTCCTTCAAAAATACAAAAATAATTTCTTTTTTTTGTTTTGTTATTTTTGTCTGATTTCTTTCGCTTCTCGTTCTCGTTTTCGACATACAAATATTTAATAAAGAAGAGAGCAGCAGTGGTTTTAATTTTTTTTGAAATTTTTCAAAAAACACAATTGCCCAACGGGTAAGTTAATTGTTCATTTTGTTACTAAATTTTATAACCTTTTAAACCTACCAAACTTAATTTTTGCTGGATGGATTTTTTGTATTGAGGTTGTTTATTTTTCGTACACCACAGGTACAACTTTTCTGTGCCCATTTTTAATTACCTCAATTATTCAAATAAACAAGTACCTAGGAAGTTACATTTAAAAACTAATTTTTGTTTCTTTTTGTTATAAAAATAAAGATAAAGAGTATGTACCTACCTTTTACAAAAATGTACACACAGGTTATTTAACAAAGTATAATTTCTAAGACTTCCACTGTAGTACGCATGTCTCAGAAAAGTCATGCACACGCAGTTATTGCGGGCAAACAATTTACAGATAGTGCGATACCTACGAGTACATACTTCAACAATAGGATTTTGAAAGCATACGGCTTGGCTTAAGGCTATGATGACTGGCTATAGCTATTGCGATGGCGATGTGCAGTGGGAGGTGGAATTGGGGTCGGTGAAAATTATTTTTACTTAACGAAACGTACTTAGCGTACACGAAAACTTTCTTTAAGAAGCAGCAAATACAGGTAGTTTGTTCAATGTTCATTTTCTTACCGCAACGAGCAAAGTTATATCTTTCTGTCATGGTAGGAGGATTTTATGGAACACTGCCATTTGACAGGTAGAAATAATTGTACCTGCCTATCTACCTATGATTGCTGTAATTCAAAGCTTTTACATTATTTTCTACTTAGAGTATAAACTTTTAGCTCATCGTGTAATGCAAGTGCTTAGCATACCTACTTTAGGTAAGGTATAGACAGATTGTTCATGGTTTTATAAATCTATTCTTGCGAGAAGAAAAATGATTTGCATTTGTCTTGATTAAAACAGGTTTCTTTTTTTATTCTCATACTTGTAATATGTTAAAAATGTTAATGGCTTATAAAACTAGTTTTGTTGACAAAGGGCAAAGTCTTAAACATTAACCTTGGTGCAACATTATTTTATAATTCTTGCCACAAGATAAAAAATAAGTACAACAACATAAGATACTAATTTAAAATACATTTAACTAGGTATGTTATGCCCTGAAGACAAGGTATAGCTAATGGTTTATTAGAGATGTCTTTTAATTACTGAGGAATTTCATTGAATTGAAAACTCCTATGCCTATAATTTATCTGTAAAGGTCAAATATAAAATTGTATTTATGTAGGTATATTCTTATGCGAATGGTTCATAATAACATTGATTTAAGTATAAAATAGAAGAACAAAATTTAGTGGAACAACAGCTTCTAAAAAAACTAGTATTAGTGAATAACAACACTTTAAAATTCCTGTGCGCCATTAATAGGAAGAATTAATAAAATTATCTGCTGAATTCGAACAAATACGTTATTATTTAATATCGCATTGAAATTATTGGAAATTGTTAACATTGCACTACTAACTAATGTTGCTAATTTTGCAGCTGAAAAGTTCGGTGACAGTGTTAAAGGGTAATCATAATAGCCAACCGCGATCTTGCGATTTAAGACCTTAAGAGTTTTGTCTTTCAAACCCCGTAAAAAGAAAAGTCTATGGCGCAAAATTTTAAACAACCTATTGTTAAGGGTGTAACAATTTTTTAGAGTTATCAATTTGCTAAATACCTATTAAGCAATTTATTAAGGGAGTCCAAAATTTTAATACTTTCTTTTCGACTAGTAATTTGCTAAGTGCCCTTTATTGAAAACCGAGCATCAAAACATGTCTAAAAAGTGACAGTTCGTGAAAATAAACAAATCAAATGCGCCTAAACGGACCTATTAATTAAAGTTCCCAACTGTTGACTGGACCATTCCATCCACTGGTCTTATGTTAAAGTTAAAGTAGCCATTCCGTGGTTTTAACTTTAGCAAATTGTTAAGAGATAGGAAGATGTTAAAATCGTTTAAAATTAGTTAAATCATCTTTTAAGCTTAGTAAATTGCTAAAAATGACTTTCACATTTTACTAAATCGTTTAAAATCTATGATAATTTTTTACCATTGATTTAAGGCCTCAAAGATGGAATTCATGAAAGTTATCGAGAAAATCTTATAAAACCTGAGCATGAAACCGTTTTTTTTTTATTGTCTCTACAATAAAATAAACATCCATTGATTTTTCTTATATGTATGTATGTATACTATCTTTTTGTAGGTACCTATATCAAAATTAAATACCTTATTAGAAAATTATATACATTGATATCCGTATTTTCGGTCTTTGCAATTCTATATAGGTTAGAATAAGGGTGCTGAGTTCAAAACCCTCCTTAGTATGTACGAATGTTCGAATTATTTCCATGTAGTGAATTTGTGACTCGAAAATTCGCTCCTTATACAACTCAAAGCTCTAGCTTTCAATTCTACAGGAATATATTTCATTTCTTGTATCAAATCATACTTATCCAATGCATTTGCATATCTTATAACTGGAGGAATTATTATAAGAGTGTTGTAAGTATAACACTTACAAAAGTACAAAGAATGGCTTGTATCTGTACTAGTGGTGTGATGAGGACTACCCCAACTGCGGGGTTAGAAACGATCCTCAATCTCCCCCCAATAGATCTATTCGTCCAAGAATCAGCAGCAAACAGCGCCCTAAGGCTCAGTCAAACTAACATCTGGAAAACTAGCCAGAGTGGCCACGCAGCTATTCTTACGAAATACGTAGACAACAATATCTGCACAGATTATATCTATGGAGTTTGGTCAAAACAACATAAGTCAAAAATCTTCGTTTTGAGATAAATGCGTTTCAAAGTTAAAAAAATTCCTCCAAATCCAGTTTTATTAAATAAATATTTTTTTGGATGCAATTTTGTTTCAAATAATAATATTTACACGAATAAAATAAAAAAAATTAATATTTAAGCTTGTTTATATATTTATAGTGAGATATGTTGTTTTGCCCAAACTGGGTTGCGTTCAAGAAAAAGATTATTTTGAGTTGTGTCTTTAATACCAATATTGAAATAAGATTTAAACTACGTTTTTTTTTTAGAAAACAAATTTATTTCACTTTAACAAAATACAAAAAGTAAAAACTAAATAAAAACATTATAAAAATTCATTATTAAAAAAAGGAACGAGTAAGAAATTAAAAGTTTTTATTGATTTTTGTTTTAATATTAATCTACATCGGATGAATCGGATAAATCCGGATCTACATCCTGTTTTCCCTTTTCTGATTTCAAGGCTTTATAAAAATCGTGGAAAATTGTTGGAATTAATGGCAGTAGAGATATGTATTATGTCATTTTTTTTTCTTCCGATATCGGTGGTAGTATCACGTTTTTCAAATCAAATTTTGTTCAGTTTTTACCCCTTCGTTTGAAATTTACACATCGAAAAACTGTTTTTTTTCATGCAGTGTTGTTTTGAAAAAGGCTTTTCCGGGATCTGATTTCAAATAACGCAACCATTTGATGGTTTGAAAACCAAACATGTTCCCATCTTCATCTTTCTTTCGAACGACGAAGCCCGCGATCGCTTTCAATAAACTTGAAAAATTCCAAACTTCCTGTGGCTTTAATTCATGTACCACAAATTTTTGTTTTCTCCCACATGATTTAACATGGGGGTGGTAGATTTCAGAATTTGAATATTTCTTCTTCTTTTCTATTACAGAATGGTCGATATCACACTCCATATGTGTATGGCCAGGAATTAAAAATTTATGTTCCACTGTCTCTATGCCGATTTCGGGTGTTTGCATTGATAGCAAAAACATGGCCACAACAATCGTGTTTTTGTTTTTAATATACTACTGCACAACAAGACGTTACACGTTAATTTAACAAAAGAATGTTACAACATGTGGTTTATTTTTATACTAAGAATTCGAAGCAAAAGTACCTGCCTACTACGATTAGTTTCAAAAAAGCATTCAGTTTCTTGAGTTGTGCTGTTTTGACCAAACACTTATTTAAAATATTAAACATTTTTGATTGGTCAAAACAGCACAAGTCGAGTTATGCCATTATGACCAAACATTATTTTAGAAAAAGCAGTTAAGTGTTGTTAGGATCAGTAAATATCTTTATAACTAATTTACATAGAGTTATGTTGTTAAGACCAAACGAAAATAGATTTTTTTTAAATACTTCTGCATACTTAACTCATTTTCGAAAAAAATTGACTTATGCCTTTTTGACCAGACTCCATAGATATGACCCCTTATTTAGATTTCAACAAATCTTTTAGTACTAGGTTCCCCAATAGACAAGATTGGGAAATTAGTGTGCCCTACACCAACGACTCAACCATTACCATCTACACCGATGGCTCAAAAATGGATACCAGAGTAGGTGCAGGCTTTTACTCTGAAAGCCTCAACCTTGCCAAAGCATTCAGGTTCCCCGACCATAGCAGCGTCTTCCAAGCCCAGATCTTGGCAGTGAAAAACGCTGCTAAACATATATCCATGATGGCGATATCACACGCGGACATCACTTTTTTCATTGATAGCCAAGCAGCAATAAAAGCTATCTCTGCCACCCAAATCAAGTCGAAGCTTGTCTCTTGATGTCGCGAAGAGCTAAAGGTTCTTGGCACACAGCATAACGTAAGACTCTGCTGGGTTCCTGGCCACAGTGATGTACCAGGCAACGAAAAGGCGGATGAACTTGCAAGGGAGGGCTCCACACTGGAACCCTCTCTGATAGACCATCGTATAGGGATACCGTTATGTGAACTGAAACATAACGTCAGTAAAACCATCATTCAAAACTCCAATGACAGATGGAATCTCCTAGAAACCTGTGTTAACACCAGGAAGCTATGGCTTAGATACGATAAGAAAAGGTCCGATTGGATCTTAACTCTTAATAAACCCTCCCTTAGATCCCTTATCGGTATTATTACAGGACACAACCTACTCGGCTACCATAAGAAGAAGATGGGGCTCAGTACTGATGACCTTTGTAGAGGCTGTGGTGATGAAAACGAGCATGAGGACACTGCTCACTTTCTCTGCCACTGACCTTCACTCTGTCTTGCTAGGAAGAAAACTCTAGGCAACTTCTTCTTTAATGAACTAGAGGAACTATCAGAACTGCCAGGCAAAAACTTACTTAACTTTGTCAAGACCTCTAAATGGTTAAACGAACCACATGATTCATAGGTTATTATATCTTTTCAGGAAGTTACAACACTTCAGGGTACCACAATGGATCTACATTGATCTAAGTGTGATGGTAATAACATCAACTGTCAGCCCGTTCAACCTAACCTAACCTAAGTATAATTCCAGTTCGATTTTCCCCAACCCCAACAAGTGCTTTATTTTACATCGTCACTAAAACTTAATTTAACTATACCTATGAACCTATAGAAGGTAAATGACTTGGTTATATTTTTATCATATCTAAAAAAGGGTCTTGTTTGTTCATTTAATGTGTGAACATTTGTTGAAAACCCCAAAGTAAACACCTATATGGCCTAGTTTCTCACCATATATTACGGTGTTATCATAAAAGCTAGCTAAGTATAAAACGCTTACATTTTGTTCTTAAATAAGTACCTACCTACCTACCTACCTACCTATCTACAGTCGGATAAAAAATTATTATCAAGCTTTATAAACATCAAGCACTTGTAGTATTTTCCAAAGCTATACCTACATACATACATATATACATATAGTTGGTTAAGTTATCTACTACATCGATCGAATTTAATAATTCATTGAAGTGGTGCGATAATGCCGATTAAAATATGATACCATGAAAAGTCTTAATAATTGTGAAACATTCCCTGTATAGGTATATCCACGAATGGAAAATGATTCATAAAAGCGGTTCGATATCATTTAAATCAAAAATAATATCCGGTAACATGAGTACACTGAGCATAGTATTTTTATATACATACATACATATGTATGTAGGTATGATTTTTGTTTAAATTTAATTGGGTTTTTGTTTTAGGTTAGTCATGTTAAAAATATTGCATTTATATTGAATGAGAGGATAGACATACACACATATGTATTTAACTTTTGAATTTTAAGGTAAACTTGACTTGACTACTCCCAAAATTTGCATTAAATTCCCATTTTATGTACATATGTATGTATCTAGAATATAAAATGATAACATTCTTTTATGATCCAGAAGAAGAGTGAATATGATTTTAAGGAATGTTTCCCAAATTTCTTTTTAGCAAAGAGTTTCTTCGAGCTAAGAAAACTTAATCAAAATTCAAGTAGATCTGACAAATCAGAGAATTCTTCGAAACTGTCATTTGAAGAGGTCATATAAAACCTTGTAATTATACCTACGCCAAACCTCAAACTTGAAAAAACAGACTATCGTTTACCTATCTATAGATTAGCATTGAAGTAATGACGTTTAAATAGCGGATACCAGGTTGCAATAATAATTGTCTTCTTTTTTTCAAATGAATCACACAAAGCCACTTTTGTTGTTGTTTTTATTAATAAAAGTGCCTATTATATGTAGTACACATTGAAGTTCACATTTTATTTTTAAGTTAATAGTAGCTGTTTGTATGTACATATAAACCATTTAAACTATATCACCCATGAAGTAACTAGCGTAATAATGAAGTGCAAAGTGTTTCCCGACTTAAATAATTACTAATTAATGTGACTTCATATGTATACATCTATAATACATCTATAAGTGCTACTGACAGGATTTCACATTTCCTGTTGCAACACATATAGTAAGTAGATCTTTCAGTACTCATTTATTTCTTATAGTTATCTACTTATAAGCTCATACCTATATATATTTTTTAACATAAAATTGTTAATGCCTTCAACAAACATTAAAAATGACTCGTAAGTTGGTGTTAAATTGATTAACACTCGTTTAAATCTACATATGTATGTAAATATGCTCAAAAAATATAATAAGACATCTTAAGAGAAGTCCCCCTTTTAGATAACAATAAGACATTCGGTGCGGTGTACCTTCCTAACCTTCTACGAGTATATACCTATATTTATCTCTCGCTTTATACCATGGCAGGAAATGATAATTTAATTAGAAAAGATCAGCGAGAAAAAAGCATCAGACAGACAGGATATAATAAACACTCATATCACTTACATCTCTAATTTTTTAGGATGAATTAGCGCCTTCAAAGACCTCAACCTATCTAGAAGTATGTAGGTACATACATATATTACCTACTTTTTTTTCAAGGCGTTTTGTATATTTAACAATAACATGAATTGGGAAAAATAGAATGGCAAAATAATAATAATATAACGACTGTAAATGCCGCCGATTAAAAGATCGGCATAAAAGTGAGACTCTTTTGGTTGTCTTCCTGTTACACCATGACGAACAACGGCATAATATTTTTATTTTTTCTCAAGAGGGGATCTTGCGCAGCGTACATAGACCCATTTATATGTACTATGTCCCGCATTCAATGAGTTCTTTTTTTTTCTTACACTGGGAAAAATAAAATAAAAATGTAAAACGAACAAAAATTAAATAAAAAAATTTCAAAACAAAAACAAAAATAAAAAGATTCGTATTTCCTTTCCATCAGAGAATGAGGAATATCTTTTTTTGGTGTGACGACAACGATGACTATACACGGCCTCTGAGGCTGACGATGATGACGCGAATTAAAAAACCAACTTAAAGAATTTTTAAAAGAATCAGTTGAATTACATATGTATTGTACATACGAACATACCTACAAACAAAACAAAATCTTATTGCGGAAATGCGTAATTTGGTGTATTGTATTCACAGAGCAAAGTCTTTATATTATTTTGTCGGCTTCAATTTTGTATGAATGGGTTGTAAAAAGTTGGCCGCGGATTCAACAGAATTATTATTTTTATTATAATTTGTGTTATGAGAAAACAGAGGAGTTTTATAAAGTACCTTTTTAATTTAAAAAAAATATTATTATTGTGGGTGGTTGGGAATCTAGGTTAAGTATCAGAAAGATAAGCTACAAAGATTAAAGTAAAACTTAAAAACTAAGAAGGTTATAAAGTTGGATTTTCCCGAAGAGATTTGGTTTTATTTCATTGACATTATTATCTAAGAGCTTTGAGCTTATTTTTGGATATATAATTTTGAACTCCGTATAAATTGTCTAATCTAAATCATCAACGAGAATTCGATTTTCTCAATAAATTCTTATACCGAAATTACTTATTTTCTATCGAAAGTGACCTCAAATTAAACACCAAGCGTTTTTTGAATTTCATAAGCTCAAGGCGTAAATCAAGTAGATTTCCTAGTAGTATGAAGTAACAGGATACAATTAGTAGTGATGTACCTACAATATGTAATTTATTCACTGAATATTTTCAATCAGTTTACTCTTAGATACTCCCCCTATCTAGAAGTTAGCTTAAGTAGAGTTCTCAATATCGAATTTTGGTTTTTATACCATTTGAAATAGATAGATAGATAGATAGATATATTTATTTTAGCAGAAAATATATTACATTGATATCTTAACCTATATTGCAGCATATATATTGTACCATTTGAAGAAAAAAAATTTAAGAGATAAGGGCCTGATGGGATTCCTGCTATTTTGAAAGGGAAATGCGGTATTGCATTAGCCCAACCACGCTCATGAATTTGTAATCTTTCGTTAGCCAAAGGGCAATTCTAGGATTGTTTGGAAGGATTCTTATCCATTATCAATTTTTAAATCGGGTTCAAAACAGGATATAACTAATTATAGACTCATTTGTAAAATTTCTTGTATTGCGAAAGTATTTGCAAAGCTAGTCTGTATAGGTTAACTGAGTTATTTCAGAATCATAATTCAGTTTCTCAACATGGGTTTGCTTAGCAGGGAAATCAACGGCAACAAACTTGGCTTTAATAAGTAATTTCAACACCAAATCCTATTAAATAAACTAACTTTTCTAGGCATTTATTTTTCTCTATTAAAATGGCTTGAATCATATGTAGCTGGTAGAGTTCAAATAGTTCAAAAAATGTATAGTTCGCTCTCAAAATGTGTCTCGGTTCCAATGGGTGTTTCGCAAGGAAGCCATTTGGGTCCATTATTGTTCTTGTTAATTGTAAACGATTTACCAGATGTTTTTCAAAATTTAAACCGTAAGATCTCTTGTCAACCTGACTGTTTTCTTCTTTTGAAAGATCTTTCGAAGCTTGATAATTGGTGCAAGTGAAATCTACTTTCAGGCAAGTTTTGTCGTGTTTCCGAAATCTCATAGTGTAGTGTTTGACTAAATTTAGAACGTTTTACCTCACTATGAGTTTATTATAAACAACATTACATTACATTACACACTACTAAGCACATAAATGTACAGAGTAGAGAACACAGCACCTTGAGCGACTAGACTATATAAGGTGATAACAACACAAGACATTAATACAAGACAGAAGGACAGAAGAGAAAGAACAACAGAAAGAAAGAACACATGACAACAGCACGCGGTAGGTTTCGAGACGGTCCCCCATCTGAGTACTAACCACGCTCACTGATGCTTGATTTCGGTGATCGATGGGAACCGATGCTTTATCAGTGACTAGGCCGTTGCCTTATTATAAACAAATCAAATCAAATGCTCGGTTTTCTAAAAAGAAACACGAACGAATTCTCAGTTTCATTAACTTTAATATCTCTTTACAATTCTTTAGTAAGGTCAGTCTTGGAATATTTTAGCATTGTTTGGAACCCTTATTAGAAATAATTCAATAGACAGAATTGAAAAAGTTCAGAAGCATTTTATAAGCTCAACTGGAGGATTGCAAGGCCTTATTATTATAGTAGATGTTTGATGTTTGGTATGCAAACACTTTTAATATCGCCAAGACGGTTATTAATACGATTTGGGAATTCGATATCAAAAAAATGGCAGTTCAAAGCCATGTTTTTAACTACAATCGGTTTTCGTTGCTCTGTAACGCCCACCGCTGACCTAAACTTTGTTCGAAAAAAAGTGGTCCAACGATGCTCAATAGGCAATTTCGGTTATTAACTCAGGTGTCGAAATGCAAATGTGTCTCGTCAGATTTTCGCCTAAAATCGTTGTTCAATTATTCCAGCTGCTGCACTAAGGCCCAAACTAGAAAGTGTTAACGAAGCGAATGGTCATGCGCCTTCAATTTCTGAGCTCAAATAAATTGGAGTTTGTAAGTGAATAATCCGTATTTTCAATATTTATCCACGTTCAAGAATAAATCCGAGGTATTAATGGAAAAGAGCACAACATAACCTTTTCTATACTTCCTTCAGAGTTCTTTAAAGATGTTTTTCTTTATAAATACAGAATTTTAAGATCTTGCGAAACGAAAAAGATTGCTAATTTCATGGTCTTCTCATGGTTAAAAGATTACCTCTCAAAATCTTCCATAAATACATATCCAAGTATCAACTTTGCTTTAGAATCACAAAGGCTTTAATCTTTGACTAGGTGCTTGTATGAAAGCTAATTTTTATTCGTAAAGGTATTATTTTTGTTGTTGCATCTACAAACATAAATCACATCAAGATAAAAAATTATAAACGTAAACAACAAGCCTTCCATATCGGTTTGGCGCACTTCTGTTTGTTTACAGTTTTTTTTACTGTTTTAATCTCTGTTTTGTGGTTTTTTTTTTTTTTTTTTTTTTGATGGTCATCGGGGAAGCCTTTTAGTTCAACCTAATTAAACTTTGAAAACTATCCAGTCCATCAATCTCGTGATGAGGACTCCTTCTGGCATGTAATCTGATGCCAAAAACAAATCAACGCACACTTCAGAAAATTAAGCAAAAATAAGTTAAAAACAGGAACCCTTAACCTCAAGGCATAAGGATCTTACATAATAAATAGGTTTGTTTATGTTTTGATATTTTTTTTAACAATTTTTTGAATTACATACATATCCTACCACCCGTATCGCATGTGCCGATGGCAAATACCTACCTACTAAATGCAAAAATTTAAACTAAAGGAAGATAAGTACTTATGTATACCTACCACGTCATCTGTTATAACTTCTGCTGTCAGATTGCGTGCGTCTTGTTATTATTATTATTATTATTTTGCGTTGCGTCATCTGCAACAGCAATAACAATACAGGAAGACAACAATTTACAGAATGCGTGTTATTATCGATGTATCTTTTGTGTCCGTACAAAAAAAAAATAAGGAAAAGGACCATAGATAATTCTGCCAAACCAAACCAATCTATATTCTATAGTCCCTATACCTATATAAAAGACAAAAAAAAAACATTTCTTCCAACAAAAGGACTTTTTGTATCGGTTTCAACGGAAAAATATCAACTAAAACCAAAACATTAACGAAACGAAACGAACGTTACGAACATCCTTTTTGTTGGAGTGCGAGTGCGTTCCACTGATAATCGCTCACGTTTTCGTATTTCGTCGGCATTAAGGTAAAAATAAAAATAAAAATAAAAATAAAAATAAAAATAAAAGTATATCTACCTTTATAAAATATCTTGCCCGGATAACACAGGAGCAGATGTTTATGCTCAACCTTTTCACTTCAAAAATAAAATTTAAAAAAACATTTCTGTCTGTCTGCTTGAAAGTTTTTGTGTATAATTTGGATGCACATCGATCATTTGAAGGACCACCATCTACATAATATAACATATAGAAAGATACAACATCTATGTACATACATACATATGTACATATATACCATATAGGGGCGAAACATTTAATAAATGCAAGAGCATGGATTTTTATAGGTATTATACTTGAACATTTTCTTATTTCACCTGGCTTCCAGGAATGCTGTGTCTTTGTTGTGAACTGAATGCGACACAATTTAATTTATCTCTTCGTGAGTTTATAGATATAACTTCCTGGGTTAAAATTGAGAAATCCTCCTCAACGAAGATACAATGCCCTCTTCAAGAATAAGAATACCCGCACATTATCAGATAAATAAATAAATGTAACCAGAAGGAAAATTACTATATTAATTTTAAGCGGCATGGCGGCCGGCGTGCTGTATAGAGCGTCTTTACGGTTTCTTGAAGAATGCATTTTAAAGATGTTCACACTATATCTACATCTGAATCCTCCTAGGATTTTATCTATTGCATGTTCGATTTTATGGTTTATCGCATGATTGGATTAATATCTCTTTGTTGTGTAACTTATGCTTTTTAATTCATATATTCTTCATCTAAGCAGAATCTTTCTTTATCTCTTCTTAATTTTACCATCATGTATCGCCGTAAATTTTTTTCAAATATAATTTTATATCTAATTTTTGTTTTCGTGCATTTTACCTCTTTTGGATTTAGTATCTTTTCGCTTTGTTTCTTTTGTCATCCAAGAAGGATGAAAAACAGGCAAAAGTTTAAAAAGTAAAGAAATATGCGGATCTGAAGACTGGATGTTTTGAACAGGGACGAATTTGGTCGTCAGTTGCAAAATAGTAGTCACCAACAAAAACTTCCTAAAGAGTGATTTAAACCAATCTTGTCGGTGATGAAGTTTGTAATTGTGTGATCCAGTTGATCCTTATAGCGCCGCTCTGATTCTAAATTGAAATCAAGAAGCATTTTCACTTCTACCAAAAAAAAGTAGAATTCAAAAAGCTTCTGGACGACTAAAAAAGCTACATACGAGTAAATTTATAAATGAATGTCTATTTAAACAAAATTATGATTAAGACATTTATGAATAACCCATTCTTATGTTGAAAACGCATTATGACATTATGCCATAAGTGAAACTTAAACAAAGTTTTTCCAATCAAAGAGATTCTACAGTAAGCTTATGTTTAATCCGCCACTGAATCTAAGTTTCAAAACAGCGCTTAAGGCTATACTGAGAACTTCTGAAAACAAAATTTTGCTCTTGGCACATCCTAAGGTGCATCACGATGACGCACCTTCGGTGCTGGCGTTGAACTGAACGACGTGTAATAGCTTCTATTGAAAACATTTCGTAGAATGTGAAGACATTAAAAATCTTAGTTGGTTTTAAATATTTTTTTTTCTTCTTTGTTTCATTTTATTTCATAATCTTGTTTTTGAATGTATCGCTGAATAACAAAAGGATTATGGAAAGGTAAGGTAGGGGTTGGTTTATTTGTTTTTGTTAGGTTTATATTGTTATTCGCCATCCGCTATACATTAAATTATATACCTACCTTCTATAGTCAGCTACTTTAGTATTAAATTTAATATAGTTTTAATGTGTTTTTCTTCTGAGAATAATATTTTTTTACTTCATTGGTTTTATTATTCTTGGGTGTTTATTTTACTGTGGTAGCTGCAAAATAATTATTTTTTTTTATAGCAAAAGCAAGAATAGTTTTGGTGCGAAAAAATAGAACTTCCTTAAGTAAGAAGACAAATTTGAAGTATTATTTAATTTTTATATTTTTCTCAAGAACATTGAAGAAAAAAAAATCCCAAAGTTTGTTTAAAGTTTCTATTCGCATATATTTTAAATTTTGTGAGAATTTAAAAATTATGTTTTCCTGCGAATTAAGTTGAAAAACTTGACATTACAATGTATTACAGTTACAAATATAGCGCGTATAGTAACAATCAACTTTAATATGTTATGAACTTGTTTATTATTATAATGCTTTTTAATTTATTTATTTTTATTTCTAAACACGTTTTCTCCCAAAGATAACATAAAGACAAACTCAAATAAGGAACCGTCTAGTGATAAGCACTTATCTTAATTATACAAGATTTTCCAATAACAAGTTTCATTTTGAATAGCCTACTATTTGGTCGACTGATATTTGACAAATAAGACTTACGCTATTATTGAAATTCATCACGAAAATTCTGGACATTTTGCAGATTTTGCAAGAAAAGTTTCCTAGATTTTATGATTAATCTTAAACCAAAATGGAACTTCTTATTGAAAAACTTTACAAGCAAAAATCTTACACCTGGAATTGAAATTAGTCTTGATCTTGAAGCTTTCAAAAACGATAAGAAACACAGATGAATAAGCTCTTAATAAAGGCAAGCAAGCTGAATGAGTCGACTAGCGACGTTTATTGTTTTTCATTTGTCATCTTGTTCACAACTTAAATACAAATTTATTTTCAACACGGAATGTTAAAAATTACATAAAATACACTTTTTAGTTCTTATTTTTGTCGTCAATTATCTGAAATCAAACAAAATTTCAAATCAATATACCTAAGTATGTATATGCATATGACGTATAGGTTCTTTTTGCAAATTTAAATGACAAACTCTTTACTTCACTTACCGCCACGCGCGCCGCCCGCCGCCGCCTGCCACCACAAAATCACCTATGGCTATGGTATCTAAAAGTTTATGTGTCTTCTATACAACTATTTTAATTGTCTCGTCAATTAAACAACAATAACAAAAAAAAATTGTAATAGAAAAAGGAAATGACAACAAAGGAAATCGTTGCCACTATCAAGACTGTCATTCAAATTGACAAATAAGTACCGCGAACGACCAAAACCACCACCGCCACCACCACCGGGCCGCGCTGTCATCACTTTTTGTTTTGTAAACAGGACAAATTGCTTCCTGTGTGCAATGGAAGAACAATGTGATGTGTGTGATGGTGGGTGTCATTTAATCGACAATAAATGGATGGCGTTACATCCTGGAAAAAAAATTAAATACAAAAAGGAAAAACTACACTGCTCTGTAGAAGGAGCACATCCTTGTGTAACCAATGCAACGACAATGACGACGATGACGACGCCGCGCCGCACCGTGGCCACTGCCGACAACTACAACTACAACGACAACGATCATCATACTATTATAAATGACACCATTCAGTTCGATATGACAATTTAAATTCCGCGTCTTGTCAAACGTGACAGGAATACACGATGTCAAACATTTTAATTCGATGACATTTAGTGGAAAGAATGTGTGGGGCATGATCATGATCACAAACGATCGCATGATCATGATCGGTGTGTTTGTTTACGAGTACATTGATCGGCATTGGCACAAGTGTAATCTGTTTGGTTTGACTCATTTTTAAGTTTGGAACTGTCAAAATGATATGATTTATACAGCCAAGAGTGAAGCGGTTGGTTTTGATGAGTTGTATATGTATATTAAAAAAGCTTTTACATGTATTGTAATTTTATAAAAATCTGTTTACACATTCTGTTGAATCCGCTATAAGTATATGCATATAATCAAAACGGACGGAAATGATGTGGTTAATAAGATTTGAATGTGGGTGCTATTGTAAAGGTTTGGCATTGCAATCATTTTTTGAAAACGAACAAAAACATTATTTATATACAACGCATTGTAGACATATTTTTCCAGGGTGATTCTGCATTCATTAGTACTATAGCAATGAGCTGCAATTCATATCAGAAAGTACAAAGGATGCTTTGGTGGTTGATGTAAAAAAGAGAAGCTAGTGTTCTTGAATCGCTCATAAATCATAAAATTACACTATGTTGCTAGATTACTATAAACCAGTGTTAAATATATGGCATCAGAGCACAACTTTAAAAAAAAATCCCCATATTCAACATCAACTCCCACAGTACTCTTCGATTCGGATTTAGATGGAGCGGAAAGATGAATATGTGGGTAACCACAAATAAACACTAAATACATCCTTTTCCGTCGACGCGCTACGGACGCACGATCACGTTGTGTTGGCTCGGCTCAGTGTGATGGAGCAATACTTTTGTTCCTATATTCAAACGGAATATGGTTGGTCGATGAGAGGAAGTCGTGGGTTGATGCGTGCAAAATAGTATAGGCTAACTTTGGTAACACCATATACCATATTGTATCCCATGCGCTGCGATGTTATGTGGTCAATAATAGTTTTATCTTAATCATGTTTGTCAACAAAAAACACATAAGTCTTTTGTTAGCAATCGGAAACTGAGAGTATACAGGGTGGGCAACTATAGTGCTTATATTTTAATGACACTGATGACAGCTGTTGTCCGCTCGAATTCTTGACAGAAAATCAGTATCATGCCTCCACGGAACGAAATGAGTCGTTTCAAGCATGAAAAATATTGGACCCAAACAATGCGTTTTTTGAAAAGAAGTTTTGGCTAAATGAAACACCAACCGCTCCTTCTGTACATAAGTTTTGCAAACGAAATGTTGAGACTGGTACGCTTGTAGACATCATGCATTGTCCCCGTCGTCAAACGGTGCACACTAACTAAGGAATGTGGTTGTAGTAGCGGAGAGTGTGAGACTCAATTCCCACTGTCCTGAGAATCTGGGATTATTCATTTACAAGGTATGGTTCGTTAATTTTGGGCCTAAAAACTGCTTAAATATTACAAAGATTTTGGTTGACGAATCATCTTTTCTAAAGAAAATGCGCTTTGATTGTGAGGACCCTTGAGTCTTTACATCAATTAAAGTTTAAACCATGGTAGAAAAATTTACTAAAGGAGAAGTTTTTTGTTTCAAGAACTTAAGAACGCAAATAAAAGGAATTTAAACAATTTTTACTAATAACAATGTGACAATCAATTTTACGAAAAGAAAAACTTTCGTTTCTCCCATGATAAAATCTTCTGCCTGTATTTTAGAGTGTATATATGTAGATGTTAATTAAAAAGACATCAATGTGAAGATGCAAGTCAAGGCAACGGCCAGCATTGCCAGAACGCATTAACAGATTATACACGTCAGTTCTCAGTTGTTTGTTGTCAATTCCTCGCACCCTCTCTATCGCAATCTTTTATTGTTATTTGTAGCTCCTCTTGGTGGTGTTCAATTAGTTCTCTTCTCAATTATCTAAATTGAACTTTGCCATTAAATATTTTTCTCAATTAAAAAAGGGGTTACATATTATAGTCGTGCATATATACATAACAGAGTATAGATATAATATCCATGGCCAGTCAGTCAGTATCTTTTAGCGGTATTTTTTTCTTAATTTGTATCTTAAATGAGTCTCATAAAATAGCAATGACTAATCACTTTTTAGGCTTCTTCAATTGAAAGAAGATACTTTATTTTTTTAAGAGTTACTATATAATATAATGATAATATCTATCTATATCTATAGAAAAAGAAACTCCTGCGGCCGTTATAATAATACTGAGAAAGGAAAAACAACTGAGAAAATGTGCATTTTTCTTGTACAAGTTTGTATAGACTCAGGTACGGATACAGAATTAAGAATTTTAAAAAAGGGGGTTGATTTAGAGAGTTGGTGGGTTGGAAATTTGGCATTTTTCTCTTAAAATTCGTTTATCTAAAGAAAAAACGCGTGTATTCTTATTTTCACACTTACAAATTAAAAGGCAAGCAAAACCCCCGAAAATATTTAAGTTTTAATTCGTTAAAAAACGTAAAATGGGGACGGGGGTAATTGACAATATATGCATAAAAAAAGGATCAAAAATGTAAATTAAGTTCAAAAAATAGCAAAATCGAATTAAAGACAGGGTTCGTATTTCGTAAATCCCCCTAATATATATCCGCTCTTGATAAAACTGCAACATGATCATTTTAATTTCCGCAGCCTCAACGGAGTCATCTTTTATGCACAGTAGAATGCTTTGTTGGGCCTGGATTTGTGATTGTAATCATGATCACACACATTCCACGGAGTTGTAGTCATACAATAACATGCTGTGAAAGATACATTTTTGTATATATGTATGTATGTATCTTTTTATTTTTTACTTGATGTTGCACTTCTTTTGCTTCGATTTCTTTAATACCTATACATACAATTTTATAGATATGTTTATGTATGTTTATATGCAGCTATAAAAAAGGCTACATATTTTTATCTGCAACTCGATTCGAAAAGTTGAAAATTGTTGAGTGTGTGGACTGTTAGTTTGCACACTTGGGTAATTAATTGCCTGGAATTCCAATGTCTGCATTCTTTCGGTTCATGGGGTTTATCGTTAAGCTCTTACCGCGCTGTCTCTTTTTCCTTCTTCATAAGATATTTTAGCTTTAGGTACCTATATCTATATGCACCTATTGCTATATGATGTTTGGCTCGGTAATGAATAAATTCATAAGCAAAGTCTCGAACCAATATCAAGAAAAGAAAAAAAAAAAAGAAACAAGAAAAGTAAAGAAAAGAAATCCATGGCAATGGTTTTAGCTGGAAGAGGCACTACTTTGATTGTACGTTTACTCATATACATACATATGTACATACAACCTATCTACCTCTACATATCTTTTTCATTAAAGCCATTGTGGAGCTCATTTTATGCAACGTTTCACATTTCTAAAGAATTTCACCTTGACGTTGCCCCAAGGCAGCCAACCCAAGCAACTCTATACCTATACCATCTATACTCTATACACTCTACAAAACACTATAAGAAACACCACCGCAATCATCACAGGCCAGGCCAGGCATGGAGGTAGGCAGACCAAAATAACACGTCTTACGTCTTATTCAACGGCACGTCTTACATCCCCCCCTTCCGTGTGTATATACATTATGTAGTGGGGCTTTCATGGGATCATGTCTGCATTGCACGAAGATCGCAGTTTGGAGTCATGCTCGAGAGTTCGAGCGGCATTTCTTATATAGGTACCTAGAGAAAGGACGGTACACCGTATAGAGAAAATTCAAACTTGAATCCAGATAGGTAGGTTTTAATACCATCATCTTACCATTAAAAGACACACATTTTATTAAAAGATATTGGTCATACCTATACGAGTTTTTTTTTTTCTTTTTTAAGACGCAACATGTGATGTGTCTGTTTTCACTTGACGTGGTTAAATGGTGCTTCTTTCAATTATAAAATCTTTATCATTTTGTGGTTAAAATCAAAAAGATATAAAAACCATACAAAAAAATATGTTTAGGTATTTATATAAACTCAAACGGAACACACTTACCAATGCTAGTGATGGTGACTTTGGAATTTTAATTAAAGCTAAAAGCCAAAACTATTTTCAATTGCACAGGAATAGGTAAAATATGATAGTTAGGGAGCTAATGTTGCAAGTAGAGACATAATTAAGCATAAAGTTCGCCTTCTTCATCTTTATAGAGATTTAAATTCACTTAAACTATAAGCGAATTTGTTGATTATTATATGTACATAATACATATATTGTCCTTTTTTGATGAAATGTTGAGTTAGTCAAAATTTAGACAACTGTTTCCGGTATAGATATAAATTTTTAAACAGCAAAGCCAAATGTTAGTATAATTTTTCCTAATTGAACAGCTGTGTTTCAAGTTTGAATGTGTTTAATTTTCTACAAGTATGAACAAACAATTTTATAAACTTTGTATTATTAAATAGTAAATAGCTAAAGTAATAAATGTATTTTACTGAATAAATTAGCATATTTTCGCCTTGCTTTTTAAGCCCCAACACATAGCTCGATCAAAATCTTATAAACTTGTTAGAATAAATGTAAACCATATCACTCAATTCTAAGCCAAAATTTTTGGAAAATGTTTTTTAGTTTGTTCAAAGTATCTAACGCAGCTGTAACCCCTTGGACTATAAGGCTATCATATGCTATACGCACTCATCTAAAATGTACATCGAATCCGACTACGATAACTGGTAAACTGGTAATGAATACAGTCTTGAAGATCAGCAAGTTATTTTTAACGAGTTTTCATTTCATTTTTAATTTGTATCTTAAACTATAAGATACGTATAAACTTACTGATATTTGTCCATATCCATATGCATAGGTACATAAATATATTCATAAATACCTAAATGGCATTACCAATTTGTCGTAGACTCGGTGTCTCTCTTGTGTGACCTTATTCGTTTTTTTTTTTTTGATTTATGAAATAACAAAATATGTTAATGATTACCCGATCGTTTGATGACATTTTTTTTTTTTCATTAAAGTATAATCGTCATGATATTGTAAAATGGGTAGATTGTGTTTATGAATATAGGTATGACGCGTTTGAAATTTCAATGGCATCAGTCATAAATAATAATTATAATGAAGATCATGGCTTAAAAAGTCATCTGTGTTATGTTTGGATACGGAAATTTCAATTTTTGTATGTTGAAATAGTTTATTTATTGCCAGTTGGGTTTCATATTAAAGGCCAAGCTTTTCGTAAACAAATAAATACAAACTAAAAATGATCCACTCCGTTCCTCTTTGCTTTAACTATTTGTAGATATGTACATATGTATAAAATTGCAATTAGATTCATTCGAAAAGAACTCAAGGTATGAAAAGATTCCATCCGAAAATTGTGGAAAATGCAAGTAATCATTACCAAAAACAAAATTATTCACTCTTCAAAAATGCTCTAAAATTGATTAAAATTTCCTACAAAAATGGTAAAAATTGCAGTCACATTTCGTACATAGATTAGCAAGTTTTTTGATCGTGTGATAATAATTGGCCACCGATATTCTTTTTTCACAATTGCAATTATTTGTAAATGATTTCAGGATATGTAGTTGCAAATCTAAAAGAGTTACCTGAGTTGACTAACAAAACGCATCACGACAATAAGCTCTTTTTTTTTGGTATGGTCAAGTGGTTTTTGGAGTATTTTCTTCGTTAAAAGAAACATTTTTTCTTATTGTAAAAAGCCTTATATTGCATCCTTAACCTAATATAAAAATAAATATAGAAACAATTAATGTTGTATACGTTTCATTTCGAATAAAATCTGATCTGATCTGAAATGATCCAATTCGATCTTCTTTAACTATTTGTAAATCTGTATAAAGTTGCAATTAGCTTGATTCAATAATATCACACGTTAAAATGGGATTCGAGTCGAAAATTGTGGAAAATTAGAAGTAAAACCTGCGTCATTACCCAAAACGAAACTATACACTCTTCAAAAACGCATGGAAATTGGTTCAAATTTACTATACAAAAATGGTGAAAATCACAGTCAGTTTTTTGACCGTCTAATAATAATAAATGATAACTGATATTTTTTCTTCGGGGCCACGTGAAAGATAAGGTCAATGCAAATGCTCCCACAATTGGTTATTGAAAACATTTTATTGTAAAACTATACCAATACGTCAAAGAGCTTCAAAATTGCAATTATTTGTGATGAATTAGTTTTAGTTTTGAGCAATTCAAAACAATTAATTGTTTAGATATGTATGTGTTCAAAGAATAAACGGCTCATTAAATCCTTTATTTCTTAAGTTGGCTATTCAAAATTCCTAAATTTTTTTTAGAAAAGTTACAAATCTAAAAGATTTGCCTTAGTCGAATCACAACTCGTATTACGAAATTAAGCGCTTTTCTGTATAATGGTACATATTTTCTTCGTTTTTTATGAAATAAAAGTTTTTCTTATTGTAAATAAAACCTTATATGACATCCTTATCCTAATATAAAAATAAATACAAATAATTAATTTTGTTTATGAAGTTGATTTCTACTAAAACGATGTGATATTTCACACATAACCTACTTTATTACCCACACCTCTTTTCTAATCTCTTAAAACACATCTCCTAAAATTCGAGAAAAAAAAAACCATAAACATCACGATACCAGTCTATCTTTATATAGGCTCAACAAGAAGTCAAAATAGGTAGTAGATATGTACTTATACACTGAATATCTGTAAGATATAACTATATATTTTTTTTATTTTTTAAATGCCAAAGAATCGTTGCGTTGTCATCGTCGCGTTGTAGCCGTTTCGCTCGTCGTCGTAGTTGTCGATTTTTCTCAGGAATGTTAATTGGAAATACAAATTCTTGGCCAGTCCGTTTCGAGGTAAAAATGCAAAACTTGTTGACTCAGTTGCACCATATAAAAATACGGATACTCGTTCCATACTACGTAGGTATCTATGTATATCTGATATGGTGGTATAAGCCACAATGAGTATGCTGTTTGCTCAGATACTTTGTGTATCTTTTAGGTATCTACATACTTCCACTTCTGTGGAACTCACTCTGAGCTAAGCTGCGAGTTGAAGTTGAGACAAAGGCAAATATTTGCCTGCTCCCAAAAAACTTAACATACTAACCAAAAAAAAAAAAAATTGTTATTATTTTTCCGTTTAAAGTAAACTTCATTGGTGGAGTGCTTGACTCTGCAATGCACACACAGGGGCCAACAACTTTTAAGTTGCTCGCTCCGCTCGGAGGTCATTACCCGTTACTGACTGCTGGTGCTGGTTCTGGTGATGTTACTGCTTGGAGTTGCGGCTGAAGTACGTTTTCCAAACTTGGATCGGTTCGCTTAAGCAGAGTAATTGTGTGCTCTGTAGTTGGCCGGTTCTGGAGAATAATAAAGAAAAACAAAACAACAAAAAACAGAACTCTCAAGTATCTATACTCTATAGGTTGCAGATATACAATCCAGCAGAAGCAGGAGCAGCATGCAGCACCAACAAGCAAGGCAGCAACCAGCAGCAGTGGAAGCAGCAGCAGCAGCAGCAGTAACAGCAACAACATAGCACACGGAGTGAAGTGACTCTTGGTCTTGGAGACGTGTAATTTATGGCGCTGCGCTTTCCTCTTTGGCGAGAGATGAAACAATATTTATGTCGCCGAAACGAGTTCTTTTTGTTTTTCGTGCGTGCCCCTTGCCCCTTTGCCTTGCTTTGTGCATCGTCGTTCTGTCGTTGCCGTCGCCATAGCCATCGCCGCCGCCGCGCCGCCGTTAAAACAACCATTTTAGGTTAACTTGCCGCGGTTGAACACAAACCAAAAACCAGTGTGCTGCTATATGGTACTTGCAGTTCCTGCTTTATAGAGATTGGCTTGCTGCTGCGCTTGTTTGTGCTGATTTCGCAAAACAAAATACAAAATTACTGAAATAAACTATAAAGAAATCGCGTTCACGTATCATGTTGCAAGTATGAGCAGCTTCAATATGGCAGCCGCAACAACAACTACAAAAACAACAATTGCAAATCAAAGTAATTTCACATTCTTCATAAACCATATTGAAGTCAGGAAACTGAATAACAAAAGAGCAATCAACACGAGTTGCAACGTTCGTCGTCGTTCTCGTTGTCGTCGTCTTCAACGTCGTCGTCGCTGTAGTCGTCATCGTTATTATAGTAGATTTGTTGACGAACGACGGACTTTATTGAAAAGACCGCAATAAGGAGTACCAGTGGGGCCAGCGGAAATGAACGAGGTTGTCAGTTTAATCGGCTTCTTGCAACTAATCGTTCTTTTATCATCAGGTCACGTTTTATACTTACTTTTTCTTTTTTGTTTGGTATACTTTTGACATTTTGACTCGAACTTTAAAAAGTGTGAATCACTTATGAAATTCAAGTACTTGATATCTAAGTGATTATGCGAGTATTACCAGCGTTTCCACACTTTAACTATTCACTCTTTCTTCGCACACAATTAAAACATTTTCCATTGGTCGTTCAGAGGCCTTATGAAAACATTACAAAATGACAGTTCTTTCAGTATAGAATGATAGTGACTATTAAATACTTAGGTACTATTTCATTCAATACGTAGAAATGACAGAAAGTTATAGTTGCGATCGAATGCGAAAATTCATGTTTTGTTGTTGGAGAAGAAAAACTAGGGACTAAGGGAAAACGTAAGAGTTTTCTTAAAACTGTTGTCAAAATTAGTCGGGTTTTCACTGAGCGACGTTTACACTTCTTAATGAAAACATATTTAACGGAAATTTAGCTTGAAGTTTGTAGTTTCAGCTTATACATAAGTAACTATTAAACTTATTCAAGTTTATGACAGAAGATGTCTCAGCTTTTTTTGAAATCTGAACATAATTTGAAAACAAAAATTTAGTTGTCAAAAAGCGCGGCTAGGCTGTCATTCCACTGGCTCTCAATCATTTTTTGGCAAATCGGTTGACATTCCAATTTCCATAAAATAATCATAACCATTCTCTATTTAAGTGAAAATATTTTAAAATGTGTCGTTTTTTTTTAAACTCAAGATGAAGCACCAATAAAATAACTTATTTCTTTGAACTAATTAACAGAAACAAATTCCTTAATAAATCTTTCGATTTGCAAAGAAACACTTTGTCGACATTTTGTCCATTTCCTTTCTCCCCCGACGACGGACAGGGAAAATACAAAACTCACGCCTCGAAGTTCTAGTAGTTATGATTGCTTTTTTCTTTCTATTTATAATGGCACATTTTCTGTCTCGAGGAAATTAAAAAAAATATATATATACTATACACCTCCTCAAATCTAAACATAAACAACATTCCACACCTTCGGATATAATTTTGTTGTTCAAAAACTAAACAAATAAACAAAACAAAAATACAGATGGCGCTGGAGGTGTGTTCGTAAAGTTGTGTTTATTATTTAAAAGAAAAAAATAAACACATTTTATACAATAAAAGAGAAAATAATTGTGATAACAATTGAACTTCGACTTCCGTGATGAGTACTTTAAACCTTCTAGGAAATTGGTCCTTTAGAAGATAGAATATTTATGTAAAACATCACACAAGCGGAACAGAATACAGCAAGAGAACTTTTTTCTTTTCCGTAATCCAAAAATAGAAATAATTTAGCTCGAAAAGATAAACACTTTCATACCTACTATACCTTCTGTGCTGTGCTACAATACCTATCTATGCATATCTATAGGTACCTACTGACTATCTTACATCTCTTAAAGTCTCTAAAATAGAAAACAAGTGGACTACACGACATATGTACGAGCAGAAGTTTAAAGCAATTTTTTTTTGTAATTTTTTCAAAAAATGTAATCCGCCGGATGCTGTGCAGCTCAAAAAATGTTTTGCATGATGTTTTTTCTTGGCTTGTATTTAAATACAATTTTTGCACTCCCGCACAAATGAGATCCCGTGCTATGTTAATTTTGGAATTTCCAATTGCTTTTCGAACTGCTAGCTCATGTGAGACATGATGATGGTCGGTGTCGCTGACGGTCGGTGTCGTCGTTTTGTTAGCGACTTTGGTGCGTTGCCGTCGCGTCGTAGTCGTCGGTCGTTCGTTGGCGTTGCGTTCGTTTTGGCGATATGGCGATGATGACGGTGATGGTAGATGCCGGGTGGCACGGCCAGCGCGGTGGGAACGTGTAATATGGCTACATCCTGTGTGAATTTTTATTTTCTTCGCATGAAAGCGAATTTTAAAAGAAAATATACATCACACGTTATTTTTTGTGTCGTTTTTTTTATGTGAAAAATTTCACCGTGCAAGTCTGAAAATTAATCACGTGTCAAGTCAAAAGTCACCTTCATCGTTCACATCTTCATACACAAAGATTCAAAGAAAGGAAGGAGATGACACCCATACCTGAAAACATATGTACATATGTATGTATACTCGAATGTACAAAATTAACGTCGGACTTTTATTTTTATTTTCAATCTTGTTCCCGACTTCCTAGTCTGGAGAGTAAAGGATGATTCCTATATACATACATAGGAGAATGTTTATAATGAACTGTGTTCAAGTTAATTAAAGACAGTTTTTCAACATTATTCCCGGACTGGCGACATGAAGGATAAACATCAATCAAAGCGAATTTACTTTATGAGACCGCTGCTTCTCTGAGTTGTTGATAAAAACTCCCAACAAGCCCAACTTCTTGGCGCCAACGATAAAATGAAAAAATAAAGTAAAAACAAACCATTTTGAAGTAAATGGATGGAAAATGTATATTTTTGTGAAAGGGAAAAACCATCGATCTTTTCGAGGTTTTATGATTTACCCTATGTGTGTTGTATAATTTGTTTGGTTAAATATTTCGATGGAATGTTAAAAGCAACAATGACGTATCCAAAAAGCCAATTTGATAAATTACAGGTAGAAGACAAATATTTAAGAAAATGTCAATGTAAAAATGTGACCGTAACCGTACAACGTGAATGTTTAATCCTTTCCCATATCACTGTTAAGGCAATGTCGTTGTCGTCTTTTAAATAGAAAAGGTTGGTAAAAACCTATTGAGTTCAAACTACCTATTTTGTTTTTCGCTGGGTATTATCACCATATTTTTTCTTCTACATATTGATTGAATTAAAAAGATTATAGATATAGACATTCTCACAGAAAGCCCAACTAAAAAACATTCGCATTATACCCTATTGGAACTTTAAAAAAATCCTTTCGATCAAAAAGGAAAGATTTGCGACTTCATATGGGCATGCTGCACATATTTTTTGATATTTGACGTCTGCGTCTGTAGTAAATCTCCCTTATAGTTAAATATCTCATTTATATCTTTTTCCTTAAAGCCAACCACCCCGGTTAAAGAGAGGCAGGCAGGCAGGCAGGCAGACAGACAGATAAATAGCTAGAAGCTAGGCATAAGCATGCAAGCCGCAGACATGAGGAAGAAATCACTGTAATAGGTATGCAGTAGAATGGAAATCTAGACAAAACAAATTATAAATATAAAAAATTATATACTTAACTAAACCAGAGCCAGAGTGTAGAAAGACACACTATAATGTATCTATGTCATGTTTAAATGTGCACTGTGGTGTTAATCATTGTAATGGCATACGACACCAAGAGAGCTGCAAAGCAAAGCCAGTCGATCGACGGCGAAGAACAGTGGAACTAAATCTGTTCAAAGGTGGAACTAACATAAAATGTAGAATAATGAAAGCATTGATGATATCCATGAATGCTGCAAAACTCTTAAATGTTTTCATATAGTTTTTACTAAGAAATATTATAAGTTTATTTTGAAGTTTTTGAATCCATTCTGAAAGGTATTGCAAAAATGATGATCCAGATTTAGGTCGGTTTACAATTGACTGCCTCATCAACAAAATTTTAATCTTTTTTTTTTTATTTAGATAAGAGTAGTGCTTCAAAAATGCTCCCCTGATCTTATTCTTATTAGAAATATAATATGCAAACATTTCATCATGTTTTTAATTTGTTTTTATTGAGACATTAATATACATTTGATAATTTATGATTACATTATTTTGAATTCATGATAACCGACTTCAATAATTGTATCTGGTTAAGCTTAGTTATTATATACAATTAAGTGTTTATAGCAAAACAAATATACATGCTTTTTTATTTTAATTATGGTTTTTTAATTCCCTTTTAATTTCATATGTTTGCTCAGACATATGTTCACTTTATGGCTCTTCAAAACTGAATTTCTGGAATAATTGAACAGAACCAATGATTTTTTTTAATTTTCTGCAGTTTCGATGTTAATACCGAACTCAGTACTTTTTACACTTTAATTATGTTATTATGTCAACTTTAAATTTATGTTGTTCCACAGTTGGATTATGTGTTCCTTTGGCGTTCATAGTCGCCGCCGAATCGACGAGCCGAGCCGATGATGGCGGCAACTGTCAGTTGCCTGGCCAGTGGCGCAGGCCAGTAAACACGTCAGATTAGAGCAAATTGAAAATTTTCTTTGCTGAGTCACCTATCCGATCCGCCAAACAATAGCACCAACGAAGAATAATTCCTGATCAGTGCTACAATACAGCAACCAACAGCATGGTATTGCATCAGAAAAGATTGAAATTTGATCTTTTATTTCTGAGTTCTGACATCAGCTTGGACCTAGGCGGTGCTGGAAAGGATGGTGTGTGGTTACTGGTGATGTATATAATCCCAAGTGGAGGAAGATTAAAAATAAATTGAAATCCTTGCACAATATTTTCTACTTCGTCATCATTTAAACAAAATTTAAAAATAATCATTGGTGTCGTAAAGTCAAATTTAATTTGGTTTTAGGTTAGATATTTTGAAACGCACAAGTTAAACCAAAGATAAAAATGTATTTCTTTTTTAATTTAAATTTCATAAAGTGTTAGTCTTAATTTTCTTTGATGTCTATTCTAGTTTTTTGTAATTCAAAACGAAAGTTCCTGTGTCACAGCATGTTTTCTTATTTTTCAAAGCAAGATAATAATTTATTTCGTTATGAAATAGATGTCTTGAAGTCCAATGTTATCTCATAGGTAGACAGACATACGAATAGGTAGGTAAATTGTTCTCGAATTGCTTGTCATCTTTGCTGATGTGCATGGATGTCAAATATTTATGTCAAGTCTCGTTTATTTAATTAAGGTTCCTATACTACATTTATATTTAAAGTTGTCTAGAAAAGAACCTGAAGTGAGGTTAAATAGAGAAATTCTTAGATCTTAATTAAATATGATTTTAACAAAATAAATCTTGTGATTGGCTGAACTGATTTACTTTGTTTTGTTTACACCGCTTCGTCGTCATCATAAAAAATCTGTCAAACATTTTTCAACTGTCAAAAAAGTTTGACTTTTACGCCTCATCTGAAAAATGTTGTCGACAACTTTTAACTTGAACTTTTATAAATACAACGGGAAAGACAGTCACGTAGGATGTTATAAGTATTATATTTACGAGTATGAATATTCCATAAGACAACTTCCTCAATAAAATGTTTGATGTAATCAACAATTACTATTATCTGATTCATCTGGATTATTTTCTTCTTCTTTTTCTCATCATCTGACACCATATTGATCAGAAAATTAATATTTCACCCACCCAAAAGTGTTACAAAAACTTTAAGATGGTCTTGTGTACATTTTAGGACTTTTAAATATCCAAAAATTATTGTATGTGAATGTTGTTCGTCTAAACTATATAATGTCTTTCCCACGCACTCGAAATACCACATATGTTTTAAGATTTCAATTTTGTACATTCTATGGGAAAAAACGATCAACTCCCCCGCTCTGGCTGGCTCTTATAATCAAATAAGTATCTATCTAAGTCTTTTAAGAAAGTATCTTCTTGATGTTGTGTTTTATGTTTTGTTTTGTAATTTATTTTCATTCTCATACTACGTGATCACTTGTCTGATTCTTGACAAGCCTTTTACTTGTATTTACAGTCTAAATTTGTCAGTTCTCTTTAAAAGCTGTCCAATTCCTTCCTTCAACAAAAGAAAAAAGTGAAGACTTTAAAAATAAACTTGATACAAAAAGAACTTAAATGACAGGTTATACCTTCATTTAAAGTAGATAAGGGTCGTGTTTTGACGGAACTGAAAACCAAAAAGAATCTTGTAAATTTTGTCAAGAAATTTGCATATAAATTAGATCAAGAACTTCAGAAATGATATTCTTAAGGGACTCTGAGGTGCTATAGTCAGGATGGAGTTTTTTCTGTTATGTCATTAACATTTAATGGAAAACTGAAGTCGTAAATTTCACAGTCCCTCTTTTGTATATAGAATTTTAGGTGGTCGTAAAAATTCAAACGACTTACCATTTTGTATCTACGAATTCCTACATATCGATAGAGCATTGTAGTTGCGTCAACCCATAAGTGACCGGATACCATAAGCCATCAATATTAAACACGAGGCATATTCATCTTTTGTTGTTGTTTCGCTTGTTTCTATATGTTCGGCTATATCTTAGTGTATCTCTGTAATCTGTTTTTGTCTTGGTTAAGGCGGTAAAATTTATAAAACCAGACAATCTTCTAGCAATGGGAAACAAGACGAAGGAGATGGAGATTCTTCTATAGGTATCTATAGACAATAGGGAAAAGATTTAGCTCGGGTGGTCGTCTTGATAGTTTTTGTGAGCGATGAGATAGATTGTGGTTGGTTGTGCCCCACGCTCTTTTTTTGGATCTTTTTTTTTGGACTTTATACCATCTAAAGAAAATATAAATATAAAGCGCATATTCATCACAGAATCTTCCTATAGAGAGATTAAAATTCTTTAATGTATCCAGGCACGGACTTCAATATTGATTTCGAAGGGGTAGCACTAGTATATACTATTCTACACGGTAATTCATTTTAGGCACAATTCCATCGTATAAAAGAACGAACTTGTAATGTTTTTTCTACGGGTCAGTGTTAAAAAGCTACTTAAAAGAGTTAGATTCAAAATACTTTTAATCCAGCAAAATTACGTTTTTATTCAACACACCTAATAAAATTTTAATTTGACTAATTTTTCGTTTTTTTCTTTCTTTACAGAAAACCAACAAAATGCAGGTTGAGTCAAGTTTCACAAAATATGCTGGTCGAGTGCCACCACTTGATCTATCCAACGTTAATAGTTGTCGCAATGAAAATGACCTCCACATATGGAATAAATCAGCACCTGGTGGTAATTCAGTTAATGGCAAAAAACACCAATCGTACCCCATTACCCATCATCAGCATCATCATCACATTAGCCGGCAAGAAGTTCAATTTGGCACCGATGGCCTACCTATTGATCCACGAGATTGGTCACGAGCGGATGTCTGGAAATGGCTTATCAATATGGCTGTTTCCGAAGGTCTCGAAGTAACCCCTGAACTGGCACAAAAATTTCCCATGAATGGCAAGGCGTTGTGCCTAATGAGTCTGGATATGTATCTAAGTCGAGTTCCTGTGGGTGGTAAAATGCTGTATCGTGATTTTAGAGTGCGATTAGCACGAGCGATGGCAGTGCTATCATAACTTAAATAAACATAAAATATTAGGGTTAATAATGGTTATACTTGTATGTAGTTAGATAATATTATATTCATTTGTATGGATTTATAAATGAAAACAGTTAATTGTAATTAATGTATTTATGTAACTCTTTTTAGTTAAAACAAAAAAATTAAATATTATGTAGAATGTGTATTAATTAATGTGAATTAATTTTTTTGTATCAAATAATATAATAATAAAATATTTTTTTTTATATGATTTTAGTATAGTATTATTATTTGTTTTGCTTAAATATTTTTTCCTATTAGTTTTTAAGTAATAATTTAAATATTTTTTTGTTATTTATATGAATTAGATGAGAAAAACAAAATAGAAGAGAAAATACGAAAAAAAAATACAAACAAAATCAAATAAATATATGTAAATAATTTTGTAATGAAAACTTATTTGTTTTTTTAATTGTTTAATAAGAATTAATGCATTTTGAAAGCACTGGTGCACTGGTGATCTCATGGCTTATCTCACCAAACAGTGGAACATATCTAAATATCGCTTTGGAGAAATTAAGATTATTGCACTTCATATTTCAAAGGCATTTGATAGAGTTTGTTATCAAGTTCTCTTTTCGAAAATGTGTGCATTTGGTAATGATGAATCTCTTCTTGGTTGGGTTATAAATTATCTTTCGGACCGTTCAATTCACGTAGTGTTGGATGGGTTTAAATCTGATATGCACAAAATAAACGCTGGTGTGCCCCATGGCATCATTATAAATGATCTTTTGTCTGAACCTTCTAATATATTTAATTGTTTCGCTGATGACAGTACATTCAGCTTTTCATATTTCTTTTTAAATTCCCATCCTTGATCTTCGAATGTGGTCTATCAACAGCAACTTATGATAAGCTTATTAAATATCCCTTGTAGAATTTATTGCCTATACAAGAAGTTTTTTGCCCCATCTGATCTGGCTATAATTTACAAAGCTTTTATTCGTGCAAAACTCGAGTGTAATTCTCATATTTTGACTGGTGTCCCAATAACGTACTTAAATCTTTTGGATAGAATTTAAAAGAGAGCTCTAAAAATAATAGGAGATCGTTCTCTTACCGTGACATTCGCTTTCCTTGAACACCGCTGAAAGGACACGTGGCTATCGTTGTTTTATCGTTATTTTTATAAACAATGCTCTAGTGAAATAGCCAGTTGCATTCCTCCCCTCAAACAATTCGACCATAATACCTGTACTTCTAGGAATGTTCATCAGTTTACCCTTGAACCCAATTTCGGACAAACTGTTTAGTACAGGGATTCTTTCTTTAGCCGCACTACATGAATGTGGAATGCTTCACCTGGCTCAATATTTTCCACTCATTACAATGTGCACATATTACTAAACTCTTTAGACAGGCCCTATGAGTGGGGAATTGTTTTCTTTGCTAGGACCTACCCGATACTATTTATCCGTCGCGTTGAGTATGCATTATTCTATCGTATTGTCTTCGATGGGAACCCCTTATTAAGTTCTGCTGACGAAGAAATTAAGATAAAAAAAGTTTCAGGACGATTTTTGAAATTGAAAACGACATCAGCCAAATAGCCGCCATCACTAGGGTTTCATCATTATATGCTTTTTTGTGTTAATGAAATTTAATGAACATCGGCATAGATCTTATAATTTCACGTGGTCCAAAAGAAAATACGTCAAGAGCCCTTAAATCACAAGATTTAGTCGAGGATTTTTCGTTAAAAAACCAGGGGTGGAATAGGCTAAGGTGATAGTTGACTATCAAATTTTTGATAGTCAAATTGACTATCACCGACTTTCCCGTCTGTGTAAGCTGATTCAATTCAATTCAATTTCAGAATATAATTGTCACAATTCATTGTTGCTATGGTGAAATTTTAAAATTATTTCTATAAAATTGGCTGTGTTTAAATAACATTCTTACTTTTCTTGTGTTTTTTCGAATTATGTAAGCTTTTTCTATCAAAAGAATGTATTTTTGTACCTAAAAAGGGTAACTGACAAAAAATGCCATTCGTTTTTTGTAAGCGTCTGGTAGCTCTATCCAGAAACGACATATTTGTAGGAAAATGACTATCAAATTTTTCTAGTGACAGCTTTTTAGATATCAATTTGACTATCACCTTGCACAGTTTAAATTCGATTATTTTGACTGTCAACAATCAACTTAGCCGATTCCACTGCAGATCATTTCGAAGCATTTCAAGGACTCAAGCAGATACGATTTTCTGATGATCGACCTGAAATCAATAATATAGCATAAAGCAAAATACGGTGTAATGGTTTTTGTAGGCAAGCACTAGACACAATTGGATTTTAATCGACACAACGTACTACAATATTTTAATTATCAGTTGATCCTGAGCGACGCACAAGGTTTCGCTTCCTCTCCCAACAACTTAAATTTGTCCGCCAGTTTCAATAATGCTGGAAGAGGAGGTGCTTCTCGGCAGTGTTATCTCTATGAGGAAAAAAGTGCTAAAATTAAAAAATTGTTTAGAAAACAATTTTAAAAAGTTTTCCTATTTGATGTCACATTATTTCTTTGATATTTGTTCTCTATACTTTTGTATAAGAACAATACTTAGAGCCCATTCTCCTCCAAATCTTTGCTTCTTAAAACATTTAGAGGTGAAAACATTAAACTGCATCGTTAAATGTGGTGAGTGGTGTTTTTTACTACAGCAACGTGACACCAAATAAATAAAAAACAAATCAACAAATGCTTTTCATTTATAAATCAAAACAAAATTGAACAAAAATTTACTGCCTCGAAAATAATTGTAGAAAAATCGAAGAGGGAGGCAGATTTTTACAAAAAATAAAAACC
The DNA here is from genome assembly GCA_920104205.1 of Eupeodes latifasciatus. Lineage (NCBI taxonomy): Eukaryota > Metazoa > Arthropoda > Insecta > Diptera > Syrphidae > Eupeodes > Eupeodes latifasciatus. The sequence goes on along the minus strand of OV049925.1, from coordinate 59,121,094 downwards.
TAAAGTTGGTACAAAAAGGAAAATTGTATCTCATTAAAAAACGAAAACCTCCAAAAGCAACTAAAAACGTATAAAAATGGTTTTTGACTCAAGTATCTTGAGAACAACATTACTCGCAAACATGAATGGTTGAGAGCTGTAAGTCACTAATGGGAAGTTATCAGTGGGTCGCATCCCAGCCTCTTTTCTTAACTATTAGATACTTAGTCAAAATTAAAGAAAAAATGAAAATGTTTTTAGACTTAATGAGTATATCTGCACCCATTACCCTTCCTAATGCATACGGGACTTCTAAGTGCAGGAACTATACTAAATATAGTCCATTAGATGAATTGTCTATAAGTTAAGAGAGGGAAGAACGACCGCTGCCTGCTTGCGATCGCGATGCGATGTGCCAGTCCAAGTCCCAGTGCCACGAGTATTATGTTTGTTTGGTTTGGGTTTTTCATCTTTCTTCAGTTTGGGTTATAAATTATTTTTAAATTACAACTTGTAAGCCATATGGCTGTCAATTTTTATCGCCATCGAAATTAAATGAAATTAACAAACCCATAGTTCGACATTCACTCATATACAAAAATATTGTGTGTAGGTATATATGTATGTATATCTTTTTTCGTTTTATATCAAAGAACATATTCGATCTAGTACACAAAGAAAAACATAAATATGTTCCGTGATCTATTGATTGAGGCCTTTAGTTTAGTAATTTGTTATTGTTATCCTCGTTTTTGAAACAAAACAAAAGAAGACTTTTGCTGCAGTGAGTACGTAGCGTCGCGTCGGTCGGGTGGTGGAGCAGCGCGGCTGGCATAGCCTAGAACAATCTTCTTCATCATAACCCAGGGATGTGATACTTTCTGGGGATCTCAATTGAGTTTGATTTCTTTTAATGAAACAAAATTGATTGCCATAAATCAATCGTTTATTAAGCCTTTTCTCTTAAATGAAAGTAAAATATATTATACATTGTTTTAATTGGTTGGGGGCATCAAGGGTTATAATATGGAATACACGTTTTCAATTTCAAGTATGCTTGCTCGAGGCTCTATGGATGTTAAAAGAAAGAATTTTGGTCTTTTATTTTGTTAGGTTTTATGTGTGACATCATCAACATTTTATCACCCTCTGATTTTTGATGATATAGATTTTATTTGTTGGTGTTGGTTAAGTGATCACAATATGATGGAGCAGAAGCAGCAAGATTTGTATCTTAAACAAATATACCTATAAAAAATATTGTCGTTGAGTTTTTAAGTGTGCTCCTTAAAATCTGACGCACGCAAGTTAATTATCTTTTGAAAGGAATGTTTAAGAATTTATAGCCCGAAGACAATGCGAGGTTAGTTAAAAAAAATCTTAGGGGCCTACACGTTAGGATATAAATGTGATGATTTTGTTGAAGATTAACTGTTGAAAGACAAAATTAAGAATTAAAATATAAAATAATAGATGATTCCGAAATTTGTCTATATGCAGAATCATTATTCTCTTAAAAAAGTAAATTAAATTCCAACCTTAACAGAATTGTATAATGTACGATATTTAATGCTTCGAAAACACAATACTTTCTTATACCGTTCAAAAGAGATATAGCCGCCTTGTCACTATATCTATGAGTGGCACTTACATCAACGAAACTTAAGATCTTGATATTCACGGTAAGTGCATCACCAAGCACCTCTTGTAGACCATTCACATAATCGATGTCGCTAAAAATTTCACTAGATTTTTAGGTTTTCTGAGACGACGCACGCAAAGAATATTTCTCTCTTGATCTGGTTGCAATCTGAAAAACCTATATAAATATGTATGTACGTCCAAAACTTGAGCTTCAGCAACTTACTTAAGGCTCTTGGACTGTTTGAATTGTTTTTTTTTTATATAAGTATAATAACTTATAACTATGAGTTTGAGTGGGTCAAAAGCAGTTTGAGGTTATAGGATTTGTTGTTGGAATCTAATGAATTTGGATTCGAATTGACCAACCGAAGCATACGGGTCAGAGGTTCGTTAAGGCCATAGGAGGTGTGTTGATTTGGTAAATAGAAGAGGCGAGGGTTTTCTCAGGTTGTGGGTGTTAGTGTTTAAAGAAATCGAATTATAGAGAGAGGAGTAGTCAACTGAGCCAAAGAGATGCTGATGTATGAACAGTATGTCAGCAATTTCTCTACCTTCCTGTAATGAATTGAGACTTAACAGATAGAGGCGATCACGATAAGGGGGTAAGATCAAAAGATTTTCCCAAGGAAGGTATAAAAGTGCAAAACGAAGAAATCTCCGTTGGATCCTTTCTATTCTTGATATGTGCATATCTTGATATGGAGACCAAACCTGCGATGCATATTCCAGTAGAGGTCGGACAAACGTCATGTAAAGCGATCGCGCCAAGTAAGGGTTAGAAAATTCTTTGGACCGCATTTTTTAACAAAACGTTATAAATTCTTTCGTCAATTTTAAGTAGAAGAAGATCATGGTCATATGAAAATCCGAGATTCCTTATGTTTTCTACTACATGTATGGTATGATTATGAAGATAGTAAAGACGGGGAGCTGTTTTAATGTATTTACGCGAAAAGGTCATTTGCTAATGTTGTGTTTTTGGTACACCAGGTTAAGAAATTGTCGAGATCTGTTTGGAAAAGAGAGAGTTTATGAATTGAAATAATTTTGAAAAAAACTGTATCATCAGCGTAAAGAGATATTTGACAATGGTTAACAACCATGTAAGGAAAAAAGGAGAGAGCCTAAATGACTACCTTGGGGAACAACAGAAGATGCTAAAATAGGATTGAAACGAGCGGATCTAAATCGGACATAATATTCACGATTTTCAAGGTAAGAAGTAATCAATTTCAGGAAAATAGGTTCAAAACCTAAGGAGGTGAGTTTGAAGACTATAAGATAAGAAAGTTTGTCACACGCTGTGCTTGGGTGATTAGAGGTCTGCAACGGAAGCTGATGAGTTCATGTAGAATGCTTTCAAAAAATGTTTGGGATATGAAGTAGTTTAGCAATTGGTTGATAGTTTATCACCTCTCTTTGCATAATTTATTGAATTAAGCAAATAAATAAATACTGACTTGCCTCAAAATTAGAATGACGGCAGAACTAGGATTTAGAGTATCAAATCAATTTCTATAAAATCTTCAAAAATCATTTTAGTTTCAAACTATTTTTCTTTACAGACATTGCAATGAAATGATTATTATCTATTTAATCATATTTTGATTTCATTGCGCTTTATTTTTGAATGAATGAATTTAAATTAATTTGTATTTTATATATTAAAATGCAATACCTACATTTGGGTATTATTCTTCCAAACAAACAATCACTATCACAATACTTAGAATTGTCTTAAAATCAACATACGAAATGATAACAGAAGGAAGTGAAACTATAATGAGGTCAAAACGACTACAGCCCAAGTACTACTTAAATAATTAGCATTTAATTTGGCGATTAGTTTAGTGGATTAAATAAGAGGGGTTTGAAATAAAAAAAATACAATTAATGTCGGTATTCAGCTTTAAGCTTCCTGCTGGGAAAAATATATATTAAAATTCAAGAACTGATAAGCGTTTCAGTATGTTATCCAATACATAGATTAGATAGACGTTTGTATAAACATTCAATATTTTATTGTATGAAAGTAATGAAGATCAGTTTCCAAATAATCGCGCAAAATTTTAAACGATTTTTTTAAACGATAAAATGTTAAGGCCATTTTTAGCAATTTACTAAGCTTAAAAGATGATTTACATAATTTTAAACGATTTCAACATCTTACAATCTCTTAAGAATTTGCTAAAGTTAAAACCACGGAATACATAGCTACTTAAACTTTTAGCAATTACTAAATCCATATGACATCTGTACAATTATTCAACAGTTGGTAATTCCTATAAATAGGACCGTTTAAGCATATTTGCTTTGTCTGTTTTCACGAACTGTCACTTTTAAGACATGTTTGGATGCTTGATTATTAAATAACGGGCAATTAGCAATTCACTTATTAGCAAAACGAAAAGAAAGATTTGAAATTTTGGAGTCTCTTAGTAAATTGCTAAATATTTAAAAATAACTCAAAATAGGCTTTGTGCTTGTGCGCCAATGAGATTGTAATTTTAAGAACTTGCTAGTCAAGCTTATACACTTCTGTAAAAATGATCCCGAAATACACGCAAGATTTTAATTTGCTTCCATTTGTGAACTGTAGTATTGGCAACTACGAAAAAGTCCAATAGCAACTAAGTCAACACCCAACTTTAAAAAAAAATCATAGACACATCTATTGTTCGATATTTTCTTGCTTATGCTTTACAAGACTGCCTGTTTTTTATCAAAATCATAAACATTATTGATTCCACTTCAAGGAACCAACTATCTATATTTGTTTCCAATAACTTCTAAGTCGAACATCAAAAGCAAATGTGCATTTTGCTTATCTCTTTTCTATATTTGGAAGCAAAGTTCTCCGATCAATTTGTTTATAACATTTTTAATATAATCATTTTAATTCTCAAACAAAAAATTGTTTTCGTTATAATTCATCTTCATCTGTCAACAGAGTGCACAACCACTTTGCATCTATACGATTGTATATAATGCTCATTTGATATATGTATGTACGTAGCCTTAGCTTATAAACAAAAATCCATTTAATAAATCAATGTTTATCTATTTTTAAGTACAGGAAATTGTGTCTGGTTCATTACTATTTAATTTTTTTTTGTTGATTTGATTTGATTTTCATTCCGAAAACAAAAATGAGTGGTGTCTTTGAACTTGGTGTGTGGAAACGATGCAAAATTTTTGGAACGCGCATTTACTAAGTAGTAAAAGTGAAATTCATATGTGTATATTTTCAATGGTGATGGAATAAAACTGTTGCCAATGCGAATGATGATGCGGACATGACTTGAATTAAATATTGAAATAACAACATACGTACCATCCTTAAGCTTCGCAGCCATATCATCATACGAGTACGCTTATATCGGGTGATTTTTTAAGAGCTTGAGAACTTTTTTTAAAAAAAAAACGCATAAAATTTGCAAAATCTCATCGATTCTTTATTTGAAACGTTAGATTGGTCCATGACATTTACTTTTTGAAGATAATTTCATTTAAATGTTGACCGCGGCTGCGTCTTGGGTGGTCCATTCGGAAAGTCCAATTTTGGGTAACTTTTTCGAGCATTTCGGCCGGAATAGCCCGAATTTCTTCGGAAATGTTGTCTTCCAAAGCTGGAATAGTTGCTGGCTTATTTGTGTAGACTTTAGACTTGACGTAGCCCCACAAAAAATAGTCTAAAGGCGTCAAATCGCATGATCTTGGTGGCCAACTTACCGGTCCATTCCTTGAGATGAATTGTTCTCCGAAGTTTTCCCTTAAAATGGCCATAGAATCGCGAGCTGTGTGGCATGTAGCGCCATCTTGTTGAAACCACATGTCAACCAAGTTCAGTTCTTCCATTTTTGGCAACAAAAAGTTTGTTAGCATTGAATGATAGCGATCGCCATTCACCGTAACGTTGCGTCCAACAGCATCTTTGAAAAAATACGGTCCAATGATTCCACCAGCGTACAAACCACACCAAACAGTGCATTTTTCGGGATGCATGCGCGCAGTTCTTGAACGGCTTCTGGTTGCTCTTCACTCCAAATGCAGCAATTTTGCTTATTTACGTAGCCATTCAACCAGAAATGAGCCTCATCGCTGAACAAAATTTGTCGATAAAAAAGCGCGAAACACATTTCGAACCGAACACTGATTTTGGTAATAAAATTCAATGATTTGCAAGCGTTGCTCGTTAGTAAGGCTATTCATGATGAAATGTCAAAGCATACTGAGCATCTTTCTCTTTGACACCATGTCTGAAATCCCGCGTGATCTGTCAAATACTAATGCATGAAAATCCTAACCTCAAAAAAATCACCCATTACATGAATGTGGAAGTCTGACAATAAGGTCAAGTGAACATTTAAATAAATTGAACTCGACCACCATTTCAGGTTTTGCAAAATGTGTCACAATTATACCTTGGCATATAATATACATATACTTACCATTACTTACTTTTTTATTATTATTTTGTCTTTAATTTAATTTAATTACAAAACACCTGACCTTTGTCATGGAGCTTATTCAGCCATTCAAGCCAAGTTTGTAATTCATATCCGGTTTGATTTTGACGTTAAACGTTAAACAAAAAATAATAAAAATAATAATAATTGAGTTTCAAAAAAAATATGTAGCTTGGAAGCACACACGATTTGTTGCGGTATATATTTTATATTATATAGCTAATTGTTGCATCATTGTTTTGAGGTAATTTCAATGTGTTTTAACGTGTAGTCGATCGTCGATAAGTTATTATAATAATTATTATTTTTATATATGTATGTACATACATACATAGGTACCTACTTTTGTTTATTATAAATATTTTAGTTTTATTATTAGTTTTTTTCCACTTGTCTATTAAGTTACAGATTGCATTACCTATCTTAAGTGTTATTGATACATTCGCTTTTTATTAGTAAAATCTGGGGTCGAAAAGTTTCGTAATAATTTCATAACGTACTAATATTTAATTTATATCAAAACATATAAAATATTTAAATCATTCGATGAATGTATTACTTAACTAAAATTGCTTGATAGTCTTATGAGAAACTGGAGCAATTTGTAAAATGGAGCATCCAGGAGTTGAAAGTCTGACATTTACGGAAATAGATCGCTTAACAATCACACAACGCATACAAATTGTTAAAACCTACTACAAAAATGGTGATTCTGCCACAGCCACATATCGTGCTTTAAGAGGAGATTATGGTTTACATAAAAACCAACATTCGTCAAGTTATGGCTGAGATACCACCCAATATGTGTCAAAAAGTGGTCGAAAATAACCTTAAAAGAATCGATGCTTGCAAAAATTCGCGTGGTGGTCATTTAAATGATGTAGTGTTTCACACATAATGTCAACGTTCAAACCTTAAAAAGAGAAGTATCATGAAAAAAAAAAATATTATACATAATGTTTTATTTACGGTCACTTTTAAAACGTCAAAATGGATTACCCTGTATAAGCAAAGATCCCATCTGCAGATTTTGTAGTAATTTAATTCACCAAAAAGCAGTTTGTCTGTCAAAAACAACTAAAATATTTGTAATAATCTTAAAGGTTTTTACAAAATTTAAAATTTGGAAAAACTTTAGTAATGCTTTAAATTGTTTTAATAAGATCTTTTCTGAGAGAAAGACCACATATTCATATTCTTAAGAAGAAAACTTGAATCAGAAAAAGATCGCCAATTTAATATTATTTTCTAAGAAAACAGCATTTTGTATTTTCTTAACACAAACTGAACTTGCTCGTCTAAACTCTGTCTTATTTTTTGACGCACATACGGAGTATTAGGCCTTCTAAAAGTGTTTTTTTTTCAAAATTGATCAACTATTATAAATACAGAGTGGCCCACCAATTGTGCTACAATAATTCAAAATTCAAATAACTTGTTGTTTTAATCAGTGTATTTCATTTATTTTTTTGTATTTTATAGAAAATTAAATTTTATTTTAAATAGTTAATTGTTTTTAAAGATGATGTCCGCAAATGATCTACACGCTCACCCACACACATGCCGCACCTGATCAAAAAATTGTTCACTGTTCGGTCTGAAGGGTTTTAGTTGGGATCGCCTAAATTATTGTCATTATATGGACTTCTTCAATTCAGTGAAATTCCTGGGTTTCGTTTTGCACACCTCCTGCTCGACATAAATAAATAAATAAATTGGGTGGTGCAGCAGTCTGTTGAGCTTACAACTCTCTACCATTCCAGTGTGCGAGTAATTTTGTCAGGGATGGAGGGGACCTACAGTTTTAAACCAAATCCGAACGGCTAATTTGAGAAAGCACTTTTCGTGACAAGAATTACTCTTGGAGGATTTTGTCAATTCCTCGCAAGAGACAGTACCCGTGAATAAAAACTTTAGATGGCACAGGCAGGGATTGAACCCAAGACCTCTGGCTTGACAGTCCAACGCACTAACTATAACGCCACGGATACTACCCTGCTTGACATAACCTAATACAAAAAAAGTCTGGTGTAGTCAGATCAGTTGACCTTGGGGGCCAGCATAAAAGTGAAGTTCCTGGAAATAAATTTGTTTGAGAATTTTCGTTGGAGCCTCGGTATAACTGGTCTGAGCTGGCTATATGTGCAGTTGCTCCATCTTGCTGGAATCAAATGCTGTTCAATGGGATACGTCTTCGGCACAGTTCTGGGTAAAAAAAAAACTAATTCAACATCTTAAAATAACAGTCCCCATTGACAGTTACTGTTACACCGTTTTCTTCAAAGAAGTACAATGCACCTTGATGAAAGTGCCCACCACAGTTCCGTCTCATGGAGCATTTCTGGATTTGTTTCACTCCAAATACGGCAATTTTGCTTGTTTACATTGCAGTTTAGGCCAAAATGGGCCGTATTAGACATGAACAAACAATTAATCAATTTGTTATCTTCATTGCCATTACAATCATTTTTCGGAAAAACTTGCTTGTAATTTGGTTGGCTTCGGTTGGTTGGGTGTTGTAGGATCTGGGGGCTTATGCTGTAACTTTTCCTACACACCAAGTGCTTACTTTACCTCCTCGTGGTAACCACCGGATACTGGTTATATCTCTAGTTATAACTTGCGAAACTTGTAAGCGCGGGTGCAAATCGGGGAAAAAACACCTTATCAACGGCCCAACAAATTTGGAGGTTAGTGCGAGGGGCTAACAACCCCTCCACAGTAAGAAACTTGAAAGTTATGAGAGAGATACCAGCCTCGGATAATGAACCCCCTCTTATGGTAAAATCCTATCCAACGTACTGTGTGAGCGTCTTAAACCTTTCTGCAACACAATAATCGGCACGTGCCAGTGTGGCTTTAGGCCAGGCAGAACAACGATAGACCAAATATTCACACTGAGGCAGATCCTGGAAAAGACCAACGAATTTCAAGTCGAAACCCACCATCTTTTCATCGACTTTAAAGCTGGTTATGATAGCATCCACCGCCAAGAGCTTATGATGGCGATGTCTGAATTCGGGATCCCGAACAAACTGATCCAGCTGTGCCGCATGACGCTAAACAATACGCAGTGCAGTGTGCAAATGGGTAACAGCTCATCCGAGTTATTCCAAACTTGCGCAGGGTTTAGACAAGGAGATGCGTTGTCATGTGACTTCTTCAACATAGTCCTGGAGCAGATAGTATGTAAGGCAGGTGTGAGCAAGGAGGGCACTATCTTCAACAAATCCATCCAGCTCCTAGGCTATGCGGACGCCATAGACATAATCGGTCGATCCAAGAGAGCTGTGCTTGAGGCCTTCACAGCGGTTGAAGAACAGGCGAAACTAGTTGGCCTTGAAGTGAATGAGGACAAAACAAGAAACAAAGCAACATCTGTCCACCGCCTAGGACAAAACGTCACTGTTGGTAGCAGCAATTTCGAGGTAGTTAAGGAGTTCACCTACCTTGGAACAAGCATCAATCCCACGAACGACACCTTAGTGGAGATCCGAAGAAGAATTACCCTAGCGAACCGCTGCTGCTTCGGTTTGGCCAAACAACTGGGTTCAAAACTCCTCACTCAAAAGACAAAGTGTCTGCTATACAAAACTTTGATTTTACCAGTCCTACTCTACGGCGCCGAGTGCTGGACGATAAGTAAAAAAGGGAAATTGATACTGGGCACTTTCGAAAGAAAAAATCTTCGACGGATTTTTGGTCCCGTATGCGACGATGGCGAATGGAGAAGAAGATACAACCGAGAACTGTATGAGCTGTACCAAGATGTGGATGTAGTCCAGAAGGCCAAGAAAAGACGACTACATTGGCTCGGCCACATCGAGCGAATGGACGACAACGCTCCAGCCAAGAAAGTCTTCTCATCCCAGCCCCCAGGTTCAAGACGACAAGGAAGACCGAACCTACGGTACAAGGACCAAGTGACTGCGGATGCCAGAGCGCTTGGTCTCGGTGACTGGAGAGTGCATGCGAGGGATCGTTCACGATGGAAGACTGCAGTATCTCAGGTTGAGACCCTTCATGGATTGTGAGTCGGATAAGTAAGTAAGTAATTTGGACTTTGTGCGGAAACAAGTTTAAGTCATCTTGAAGTATCCACTCATAATTGTCTATCTATTAGGGTGAATACCGCCAAACTCCCGAAATGACAGACTGCAAAGCAGTTTACCGTTATGTTAGGTTAGGTTATAGTGGCTGTCCAAGATGGAAACGGACACACTTAGGCCTGTTTAAAGGCCATTGTGATACCACATGAATCTTGAGGCTTCCTCCTAAGCTCAATGGAACCAGTTTGAGTCCCTTACGAAACGTGAGAGGCTGATTATGCGATATGATTTAGATCGTTTAGATCGTTAAAGAAAAATTCTCCTAGGTAATGCCAGAGCAGGGCATGTGCAGAGAAGATGAAGAACTGTTTCTTCCTCTTCCTCGTCCATACAGCTTCTGCAAAAGTTATTTGAGAATACGCCTAGTCTCGTCTCGTGGCGTGCTTTCCTATTAGACAGTGTCCGGTTATGACACCTATAATCGAGCTTATATGCGATCTGCTTAGAGTGAGCAAGCACCTTGAACGTTTTAAATCCAGTGTTGGCCAGATGTTTTTTGTGACTTGACACGTGGTGATGTTGTTCCACCTGGTGCCTGCCCTCCTCACAGCGTCTTGCATTAGCAACAGTTTACAAGTAGCGATTGGTATGCCAGTACGTGCCAAACGTGGTAGGATGGGGTGTACTGTACCGTTCCTGGCGAGTTCATCTGCCTTACAGTTACCTGGAATGTATCTATGGCCCGGCACCCAGCAAAGGTGAATATTAAACTGTTGTGCCATCTCCATTAGAGATGATCGACAGTTATGGACTGTTATAGAGTTTGTAGAGACAGAGTCCAGAGATTTGATAGCGGCCTGGCTATCTCAGAAAATACGGATATCAGAAGTTTATATCATAGATATAGATTCATGCGAGGGATCGTTCACGATGGAAGACTGCAGTATCTCAGGTTGAGACCCTTCATGGATTGTGAGTCGGATAAGTAAGTAAGTAATTTGGACTTTGTGCGGAAACAAGTTTAAGTCATCTTGAAGTATCCACTCATAATTGTCTATCTATTAGGGTGAATACCGCCAAACTCCCGAAATGACAGACTGCAAAGCAGTTTACCGTTATGTTAGGTTAGGTTATAGTGGCTGTCCAAGATGGAAACGGACACACTTAGGCCTGTTTAAAGGCCATTGTGATACCACATGAATCTTGAGGCTTCCTCCTAAGCTCAATGGAACCAGTTTGAGTCCCTTACGAAACGTGAGAGGCTGATTATGCGATATGATTTAGATCGTTTAGATCGTTAAAGAAAAATTCTCCTAGGTAATGCCAGAGCAGGGCATGTGCAGAGAAGATGAAGAACTGTTTCTTCCTCTTCCTCGTCCATACAGCTTCTGCAAAAGTTATTTGAGAATACGCCTAGTCTCGTCTCGTGGCGTGCTTTCCTATTAGACAGTGTCCGGTTATGACACCTATAATCGAGCTTATATGCGATCTGCTTAGAGTGAGCAAGCACCTTGAACGTTTTAAATCCAGTGTTGGCCAGATGTTTTTTGTGACTTGACACGTGGTGATGTTGTTCCACCTGGTGCCTGCCCTCCTCACAGCGTCTTGCATTAGCAACAGTTTACAAGTAGCGATTGGTATGCCAGTACGTGCCAAACGTGGTAGGATGGGGTGTACTGTACCGTTCCTGGCGAGTTCATCTGCCTTACAGTTACCTGGAATGTATCTATGGCCCGGCACCCAGCAAAGGTGAATATTAAACTGTTGTGCCATCTCCATTAGAGATGATCGACAGTTATGGACTGTTATAGAGTTTGTAGAGACAGAGTCCAGAGATTCGATAGCGGCCTGGCTATCTTTACTACGTTTTCTTTAAGCCAGGACAAGACTGTACCGTTGCACTATACAAATTCTTTTTTCAAAATCCCAATAATCCCAGCAAAAGGGACACTATCGTTAAACTAAGGCTTATTGATAAACATAATGAACGTTTCATATCTATAAATTTAATATAAAACCTTTGAATCTTCTTCAAACTTAGGAAATAAACATTATTTCCAATTTTTAAATTTTATTGACTTCTTTTGATCAAAATATTTGCCAAAGGTTCAGTAATAATTTTTCAGAATTCGTCTTTTAACATCAGCTACAATCTACGAGTAAGTAGACTGAAAATGATTATAATAATGGCCTCCCTGAAATCGCGTAAGAATTAAATACCTACGCCAAAAAAGCGAGAAAATTTTTGATATTAAATTCTATAATATTTTCCTAGGAAAAAGAAAAGATTAAATTTTTCTGGAAAGCTTTCTTATTTTCTGTGTTTTTGCTATACATTTTGTAGCTTTTTTCACATTCATAGAAATGCCAACAAGAACAGAATATATTTTGTTTTTGGAAAAAGCTACGTTTCAACACAATTTCTAACATTTCTGCATGAAATGCATCCGAAACTCCTTTAAAATATTCGAAAGCTTTCATATGTAGGGAATCGTCCAAATTAAATAGTTGGAGCATACCTTGCTGGAAAGTAGTGTTTGAAAAAAAATCTTATAACTTAAATTATCACTTTAGCCCTTAAAATATGTAAGTAAATGTAGAGTTAATATACACATTATATTATTTTAAGTTTGTCAGCCTTCTTTTTAGAACATTAAAGAACATTTTTAAGCTGTGCCCAAAAACTCTTCTTTATGTTAAGGGTCTGGATCCATCCATGAATATATACGGTTTTCCAATGAGAACTTCATTTTGATTTAAAAAAGCCGTATTTTTTAAGAAATTTTAATGGGTGTTCATTTAATTTCAAAGAAGAAGGGATGCCAATAACAATGGAGAACGATAACAGTCAAATGGTCGCCATGGCTACGCTTGTAAAGGGTGTACCAAAATTAACGCAAGATTTGAATTTGCCGCCATTTGTGCAGTGAAGTGTTGGCAACCCTAAAAAAAAGCAATTTGACAGCTAACAGTATAGGGTTATTAAAAATGGAGCGTTACACGAGAGAACAACGTGTCTTCGTTATTAAAGAATATTTCAAAAATAGTGAAAGCTTGGCGGCTGCAGTTCGAAAATTTCATACAAAATATGGTCGGAATAGTGTTTTAACTTCGTCAACTGTGAAGAGATTAATTGAAAAATTCATGGAGACTGGATCCGTTGGAGACGCCAAACACACTGGTCGTCCAAAAACAAGCCGTTCAAATGTGAATGTCGAAGCAGTGCGTGAGACTGTTGCTGACAATCCAGGAACCTCAATTCGACGTCGTGGACAAGAATTGCAAATTTCAAGAACCTCTCTACAGCGTATACTCACCAAAGATCTGTGTCTTCATGCTTACAAAATTCAATTAACACAACAATTGATTTCTGCCAAAATTGGATGATATTGATGTGTCCAATATGTGGTTTCAACAAGACGGTGCCACATGTCATACAGCCCGTGAAACAATTCAATTACTGCATGAGACATTTCCAGGTCGTGTACTCTCTCGTTTCGGTGATCAAAATTGGCCTCCTAAGATCGTGTGATTTAACACCATTAGACTTCTTTTTATGGGGTTATTTGAAATCACAAGTCTATGTCAACAAGCCCACAACCACCCGTGAATTAAAGGAGGAGATTCAACGCTGCATCAACGAAATTCAGCCACATTTTTGCAGAATGGTCATGGAAAATTTCAACAAAAGAGTGCGCATGTGCATGCAAAGCCGTGGAGGCCATTTGTCCGATGTGTTATTCCATACATAACCCTATCCTATGTACTTTACGAGTCAATAAGAATATAACTATCAAAAGACTAAAAACGGCGTTTTCTATTTAATTCAAATCTTGCGTTAATTTTGGGACACCCTTTATATCCTTTGCCAAAACTGATTTGCACATTTGCTGTGTATCTTTAAGGTCTTGAATTGTTCGTGGAGCATTGGCAAAATTGTGGTAGTTTCGTTATGTTCACCATACTTTTAGAGCGATTTTTACCAATTTTAATACGTTAAGATTATATGCTTCCATTTTTAAGAATGTCGAAGTTTTTACTCGTCAAATGTCAAAACATGCTAGCTTCAAAAGTGACAATAACAAAAAAAGTTGTTAGCTTACCTAATGTTATTTTTATGTTAGGATATTTCTATATTGCTGGGCTCTAAATTCAGCTCGTGGGCGATACAAAACTGTTAATTTTATATTCTTATCGATATATTCTAGTGTATAAAATTGATTAAACACAGGAAACCTAATCAACACACCATATTCTTCCCCCATGTCTCTCACATCAAACGACCCGATTAGCGTTATCCGATCTTTAATATACATTTGTAGGTATAAGATATCAAAAAACAAAATAAAAAAACAAACAAGGAAAACGAAACTTGTCAATTAAGTATGTTCAATACTCCCACGGTATTTCTTTGAAGAATATAACCTCCCTTCCCTCGCAGCCTCATTTTCCACGCATGATAAAGAGTCGCATGAACATCCAACACCAACATCAAACTAGTCACATAGGGTTAATTAAATTCAGATAAAGCCCCATGTACAGTTTTTTTATTTTATTCTTAATTGGGAAACTCTGTCCTCCTTCTCCAAGATAAACGGCATCTTTTAAAGAAGATGACACTCTGTATCCCTTTTTCAGAGAGAAAATAATATTGTTAACTGTATAGTATACTTCTTCTATGAGCCCCCTTCAATTAAGATTCTTCCATTTGTGATTCAAAACTTATTCATTCCAAACATAAACAACTCCAGACTCAAGAAAGTAATTGTTACAGGATAGCACACCCATCACGACTAAATGAAAACAGACATTTATAGTTTTATTATGCAATCGAAAAATGCTTTTCATTTAAAGGCATATGGAGGCAGGTTTCATATTATCAATATCGATAATAGGAATGCTCAAACATTGATTCTGTGAAAATTTGTTTAGTCTTCGAAATTGACCGAAACCGACCTTTCTTTTTTTTTATTTTTCATTCGATTCAGAATTAAAAAACTTTCATTTTTGTTTAAAAAAAAAAAAAAACAACACACACAAATTCACTGAGAGTATATAATATGTACTTTTTTTAATTTATTACATAGGTTTACTTACAAAAATGTACATAATATGTATCTTTATTTTTGTCTGTGCCGCCACATTGTTTAAATGACAGAACAGAGGGAGCTTGCTCAATGTGAAAATACAAATGTTCTTAAGCTAAGAACAGATAACTGTCAGTTTTTACAATGTTGTCAGGCCTACTGTCAGTAAAATAATTACCCAAAACGTCTTTCTCGGAGCTTACAATTTTTGTATATTTCTAGGTCGACATACATATACTGGTTACCTTAAGGGCACATTGCCAAGATTATATCATTATTATTATATCCTAAATCATATTGTTTTAAAAAAATTGTAAACTTGTGAATTGATTAATACCACATTATTTTTATATAATTCTTGATATAATACATTTTTCTAAGAGTTTAATTTTGAATTTCGACAAAAAGTTTAGTTTGGAATTGTTCTCCTTTTGATACAATGTCTTCGACAATTGAGAAATTGTATAGGTACAAAAAATTCGAATTTATGTATGAGATATACTCGTATGTTGCTTTCATAATATTTCTGAGAATATAAAGGGTGATTTTGTAGCTATTATCTTTCTGGCAACATTGGTTCAAACAGCTGACGCACGTTTCGTGTTTTGTTTTACTGTCAAACATCTTCAGTTTGGTCAATAATTTAACCATGAATCGTCTTACAAACGAACAACGCTTGAAAATTATTGAATTTTATTATCAAAATGCGTGCTCTGTTAAGAAAGTTTATCGCGCGCTTCTTGTGTACAGCGACGAAACTCATTTTTGGCTCAATGGGTACGTAAATAAGCAGAATTATTGTCGATTTTGTAGTGAATATCACCCAGAAGCATTGCAAGAGCTACCAATGCATCCAGAAAAAGTCACGGTATGGTGCGGTTTATGGGCTGGTGGCATCATTGGACCGTACTTCTTCAAAGATGATGTGAATGGTGAGCGCTACCGTGAGATGATATCCAACTTTTTTTTGCCCAAAATGCAAGAGCTTAACTTGCATGACATATGGTTTTAACAGGACGGTGGCACATGTCACACAGCACGCTCAACAATGGACTTATTGAGAGGCGAGTTCGGTGAACATTTTATTTCACGTTCGGGAAATGTTGGAAAGAGTATGCCAAAATTGAACTAAGCGGATGGACCATTTGAGGCGCAGTCAAGTTCAACATTTCTATGAAATAATCTTTAAACATTAAATTATATGGACCGTACTATCGATACAAATAAAGATTTTATGCATTTTTCAGTTTTTTTTTTTTTGCAAAACTTTCTATAGCTTTTAAAAAATCACCCTTTAGAAATCTCGATCTTATAGAAATGCAAACTGGGCAATGTGTCCTTATTTAAGACATCTCACAATTTCTGATATTTTTTATCTGCGCGGAAGCAAAATCAAATATGAAAAAAATATATTTTAAAATAATTTGTTTGGTTATCAGGTTAAAAAAAAAAAAACATAAAAAAAAAACGCATTTAAATTTTTACGATCGATTTATGTAGCACCCAAGAGCTGTTTTTTGATTGATGATAAACTTCGAAAGTGTTTGTCGGATTCACTCAAATTTTTCAGAGAATGCTCACGGTATTATACTTTAAGAAAATGCGAAACATAAACATCGATTTTTGAAAGTTCTGATCCCTAATTTGCTATTGAAATTTTGTAAACCTTGCAACAAAACCGTGTGGCCAGAGAAGTTGCCACTTAAAAAACTACAGAGCTTCAAAAGTTAAACTTAAGGCTTACTGAATTGTGATTCTTTTGGAATTTCAAAAGGTGAAGGACGTTTGTTGTGTTTTCTGAATTGTGTACTTATTTTATTTACAGCAAACACATTAAACGATATATCATTAACATTGTGTAAATGTTATAGTTTTACTCATCTATCAAAACCAAAACTTATTCTAATTTAAAAAAAATTGATATCTCAGCGTTAATTTTTGACAACCTGCGTAATATAAAATGTCAATAAAAGGATAAAAATTGAGCACCTATAAGGACAAAATTATTAAAAATCATCTTTGTATAGGAACAACGATACAAAAGCATTACTAAAATTTTAACATGAAAGCAAACCAAGTTGTTATTTGATAGCTTTTAAAACTATGCAATCAATAATAAAAGTTTGAGCTGTTTCTTGTGGAGATATTATTATTTCTGGAAAAAAATTATTTTTCCGTTTTTTTTTTTCATTTTTAAGGCTTTAAATAACAGTAATCTCTATACAAATGGTTTAGTCAAAAATTCGAATTTTCACAGAGAGGAACCGATAGATTTTTTTGAAATTTTCTTCACTTGGCTTCTTTTATTACAAAAAATATATTTTTTGTTGCTCCAAAAGTGACCCGTTATTTTTGTTTAAGTCTTCTAAAGAAATAATAAACCAATTTTAATAGTTTTTTTTTGCAAAAGCTCTAATAATGTCTTAATAATATTTGATGATCAAAAATGTCATTGTCTATTTCCGGATTTAAAAAAATTATATTAATTATTAATAGCATACTAAAAACATTTTTAAACTAAAACTGAAAAATCTACTATATAAAAATAAGTCGGGTTTTCCTTCCTGACGCTATAACTCCAGAACGCACGAACCGATTTCCACGGTTTTGCATTCGTTGGAAAGGTCTCGGGCTCCGTGAGGTTTATAGCAGACAAAATTCAGGAAAAATGTCAACAGAAAAGCGGTGAACTCCGTTTAGCTTCCCATAGAAAGCTATTGTAAAATTTCCGATTTGTGGAATTGAAATTTTTTAAATTTTTTGACGTTTCAAGGGCCCTATATTCTAAATCAAAACTTACTTTTGGGAACCTTTTTTAGTCAACCATATCTCTAGAAACGTCAGAGATATCGACTTCAAATAACGTATAAAATCTACAATGAAGGATTGATTCTGATTGAGGATCAATGCTTGACTATTGCAAACAAGCTACTGATTGAAGTAGGAATGATTGCGCCAAATCGATCGATGCACGATGCATTGAACCAAGAATTAATTAAATAAATTAAATTAAAATTGTTGATTCAATGCAAGCTCATTGTTTGGGATGAGTGCACAATGGCACATAAGAAATCACTTGAAGCACTTAACTTCACACTGAAGGATCTTCGACGAAGTAACAACATCTTTGACGGCTTGATGATATTGTTGGCAGGCGATTTCAGGCAGACATTGCCAGTAATTCCCCGTGAAAAGCCTGCAGATGAATTGAATGCTTGCCTGAAGGCATCACTTTTGTGGAATAAGGTACAAACATTATCGCTAAACAGTAATATGAGAGTTCAACTTCAAAATGATCAAAGTGCTGCACAATTTTCCAAACAATTGTTAGCTGTTGGAAATGGAAAAGTGCCAGTTGATGCGACAATTGGATTAATTACTCTTACCAACGACTTTTGCCGATTTGTAGACTCTCAATTAGCTCTTATTGAAAATGTGTTCCCAAACATAAGTGAGAATTATCAAAATTATGCTTGGTTAAGTCAACGAGCAATTCTCGCCGCAAAGAATAATAATGTACAGGTGCACGCACTGAATTTCACCATTCAATCAAAAATTGCTGGCGATTTGGTGACACACAAATCCGTTGATTCCATAACAAATTCTGATGATGTAGTAAATGATCCAACGGAGTTTTTGAACTCTCTGGATTACCAGGATTTCCACCACATAACTTGCAACTCAAAGTTGTATATTGTGTAATTTGAATCCACCGCGACTTCGCGGTACTCGACTTGCGGTGAATAGACTAATGCCGAATTTGATTGAGTCAACCATTATTAACGGAAAGTACGCAGGTGAAAATGTATGTATTCCTCGAATACCAATGATTCCGACTGATCTTCCGTTTGATTTCAAACGATTGCAATTTCCGGTTCTCTTTGCGTTCGCAATGACAATTAACAAGTCGCAAGGCCAATAGCTTAGTGTTTGCGGGATAAATTTAGAAAATCATTGTTTTTCACAGTTGGGAAACCATCCGCTTTGTTTGTGTTAACGTCAGAAAATGTGGTTTACCAAAGAGCACTTCAATGAAACATAAATTTGCAGACAAGTATAACGCTTCGATTTAGTATTTACTTTGGATTCACTTTCATTTTTTACTTAGAGAAGTTCAACTAAATTACACTTCATTTTTGTAATCGAAATGAATTCATAACTGTTGTGAAATGAAATAAAAATTTTCCTTTTTAAGTATAAAACAAAAAAAAATAATTTTTCTTCATCTTTTAATTCCAAAACGAAATGATACAAAAAACGAAGCCATCTGGTGGCGAAACGGAGTTCGCCGGGTTTGCTAGTTGTATATACAAAATTAGTACAAAACAGAAACGCTATAACGATTTTTGAAACAAAAATTAATAATTCAAGGATTTTTTGATTAATTAAAGGGCATTTAAATTTTTCAACACAAACTTATTTTGTAGGTGTGTACATTTTTAAATTTTAAAATGTAAGTACAACTTATAAACAGAGTCTTAAGCGAGTTCGTTTTTAATTGCTATATTATAAAAAAAAAACACTTGATGAAATTTCGTTTAAAGTCCTTTCTGCACATTTTGATATGACCTGCAAGACAAAATTTATTTGAAGTCTATGTCGCTTCGCTACCTATTTATTCTCGTTCTTTAGATTTGGGGAAAATATATTCCGAACTTTATACCCACGCCACGCGAACAAAACCACCACTCTAAAAAGAAAAGATTTAGATTCTAGTGACCTTCAAACTTCAAGAAAAGCCAAATTTTATAATTTGAAACATCGGACCGATTAAAATAACTTTCAATGGAAAATAAATAAAACAGTCTGAAAAGCCAGACGGAAAAAAACTTGAATTTTTATTTTTTTAAGCTTCGTACCAAAATATATGTGCCAAAGGTTGTATATGTTTTGAACTGCTATTATAAATTCACTTGGTTAACTTATGTACATTATTATAACATTAAGCCGCTTATGAATCATTATCACTTCCACCTGATGAATTCACTATAATACCAACCACTTCCTTTGCATTATTATAATTTGTTTTCAAAACTTCCGGATTAAATTCAGTATGTATTAATTTGTGCACTGAATATTCTGCTTTATCGCAAAAATGAGTGATGAATGATGGATGACCAATGGTCTGTAAATAAAAAAATCTAAGCTTCAAGTCAGAAATTAAAAGAGAAAACGTCAAATTAGCAAAATGTTTAGTGTTTTGTTTGATTCATCATTATTAACATCAATAAAAGGTGAAGGCATTTCCGGATTTCTTGTTTGTTTACGAAATGCCCGATATGCCATATGTATACAGATTTTCGAACAATCAACCGCCCTCCCCCATTAGATAAAGATAACCTTGAAGCTGAACATCATAATGTTTAAATATGCAAATTTGTCCATAGGTCTGGTGATTGCCCCAATAAAGGGGGTTGGTCAGTGATAGCAAAGTCGGTCGTCGGCGGCGCTGGCGCCCGGATGAGAGACAGACAATTTTGTTTACAAATAGAAAAACAAAACTCTCCACCGCACACGCCACCGCTGCGCTGCGCTCACGCCCGCTCCGCACATGCGGAAAGAAATAAGCAGCCATCATAAAGCTCATCGTTATTGACGGTTGACACAATTAAACCGGAATTTGTTGTTCACTGTGACGATTGACGGTGGAGTGATGGTGCCGAGTCGAGTTACTATAGCTCAACGCCTTAATTACACTCCATTGCAACTAAATAGGTTCTTATTAGTTAATTTTGTTCTTACACACAATGCAATAAATTAGGAAAGAGGTATAGGTTTTGAATGTCTCCCCATATTGCAATAAGCCGGGAATTGAGCGTGACAAGAATTACTCTTGGAGGATTTGCCAATTCTTGCGAGGCAGTATCCTTGAAAAAAAAAACTTTAGGTAGCACAGGCGGGGATTGTACATAAAGCCTCTGGCATGACACGCACTAACCATCGCGCAACGGGTACTACATTTAGATTGTGTAGTGCGGCTAAAAAAAGAATGTTTATGCTTAAAAGTGCGCCTGAAAGTGGTCTCAAAGCATTCCTTGAAGTACGGTCATTAAGGTTGAATTGATTAAGGGGATGAATGCATTTGGCTGTTTCTCTGGAGCTATAATATAACGACAAGAGAAACATTGGGGCAGTGTTCAAGATTTACAATTTTCAGTAAGACAACGGTCACCTACCACTTTTAAAACTCTCTTTTGAGTTTGTAAGACTCAAGTGGGTTTTGGACCAACTATAGCTAAATACGAAAATTATACTCGAGTTTTGGACGAATAAAGGCTTTACAGTTTATAATCACATTATTGTGGTTCCAAAACCTTTCCATCGTGCCCCGGTGGGGATGTTAACTATATGTGATCATTCCATGAAATAGATCCGTGGTGCACATATCTAGAACTAATAACTGTTTAAGTCTTTTCGATACATCGAAAATTTCATTGGGGCAGGTTACGCTCTCTTTTGAATTCGGTTCACCTGCCCAAATATGAAAATTTTACTCGAGTTTCGAACGTACATATATGTACATATACATGTATATAAGCTTTATAGATGATAACCAGATTATCAGGGGCACACAACTTCTTAGCACTTTCAGCATTTTTGGCGGTGTGGAAAATATGTGATCACTCCATGAAGGCATATCTATGATGCACATATACCTAGAACTGGTAGCTGTTTAGTCTGCTCGATGAAAGTACCAACCCAGGAAAATTTCATTGCGTGTGGATTACACTTGAACGACAATAATTAAGTGGGTTAAACGCTTCAGATAAAAGAGAAAAGCCTACGCTTGTCTTTTAATAAAATGCAAAATGATTTTCTTTCTTTCTAGACTAATCTTATTTGTTTTACGAAATCTTATACAATAGGTAGTGGTTTTTATTCCTTTTTCATACTGTCGAAGTATTTCACGAAAATACTGTTGTACCTATTCACTCGAATCCGCAGTGTATAAATTGTAAAGTACTTTTATTTGTGACGTTGCAATTCAAAAGAAATGATAATAATAATAATCACACAAAACAAAACCAAGGAAGGAGAACAAAAGAGAGGAAAACGTTTTTCAGTCGCTTTTAGGTTTAAATTTTTGTTTGATGTGGTTTTTGAAAATGCAAAACATACCAACTTCCTAATTTTCTACCTAACAAACCTAAGCCTATATGTATAGGTATATTTGTGTACTGTACAGTGTACATCCTATACTATTCATACTCACGGGAAAACAAAACGAAAAATTTAAGTTGAAAAATGGGAATGTAAAGTAGAATATCCGGCTTCGATTTGAAGCGGATATAGAGAGACTACCGGCCGCCCGACAACGGAGCTGAGAGTATGACGAGCGACGACATGCCAACGGACGGACGGACAAAACATGCGCACACCGATAATCGTATTCGTAATTGTTTACCGGCTTGGCGGATGCGTATAGTTAACTAATTGTTTTAATTGCAATTTTATTTGTTTATCTAGGTATTGAAATAATTTATTTTCGAAGTAGAATACCGATTAACTGTGGTTGGATATATCACGAGGAATTACTTATGTATGTATTTATTATTAGTACAAAGGAAGAATATTTTACTGCTTTCGACAAAGAGTTTGGGGTTCTCTTTTGGTCCATTTACCATATTTTAGCTTACGCGGTAAATTTATTACAATGTTTATCATAAAATAAATAATCACCATGTAAACTAAACTGACAATTGCTCATATTTTTAAATGTACAAAATTTGATATTACCTATGTAAATCTACTCATTACGATTTTTGAAAAAACTCTTTCCATACCCTTTAATAAGCATGTTCTAAGGCTCCAGTTCTGTAATAGAATTGGATCCATGTCTTATGATTTTTATACCATTCGATCGAGTTGATTTCATCCTTTAAGAGTCAAATTGAAATTGTATTAATGACTTAGCTCATGAGGTTAATGATTTTATTATGTCACTCAATCGATTGTTCTTAGCAGTAGGTAAACAAGTGAAAATTTAGTACGTATTGGAAGTGGTTGAATCATTAGACCAATTTTCTTTAAAAATGAGGCTGAGAATAACGTTTTGGGCAAAAGTAGACGTTACAGACAGTGTTGCCACAAGCTGAAATGAAAAGTCGCTAGGCCAACCCCTAAAAGTCGCTAGATTGGCTGAAATTCTGGAGACAAAAAGTCGCTAGAAGTCGTTAGAAAAAAATTGTAAAACAAAGCTCAACAAAAATTTATTTTAGAATAACTTTATTTTTGTTTCAAAAATTCAAAGTTATTTAACAAAAAAACTTAGGGCTAGAGTAACAAAAAACAAATAAAGGTAAAACAAAAAATAATTCAGTCTCATTGTTAATAGGTATTTAGGTATCTTGATAATCCTTAAATCTTTTGGAAAAAATACTTAGTATTTATTCTGAATCACATACAAAAAGATCACTATCGATTTCTTTAATATTCTCAGTTGCAAGAATTTCAACCGCATTATTTTTAAATACATTTGTTTTTAAAACGATTTCTGGTAGTTCATAGGTATGACAGTTTTTGTTAAGTAATTCAAGCAGATATCGAATAAGAATAATAGAATTTAAAGTTCATCGTACTAAAAATGCGCTCAACTTCAGCATTACAATGGGGAAGTGACATCACAGTTCCAGCTAGCTCAATTAATTCTTGATAAGTATTGACATCCGCTGCATCTTTGTACTTTGAAACTTCTCCCCAAAATTTAACACTATCATGCAGTTCTTTCCATTGAACAAAGTTAATATTTGTCCACTGCTTTAAGATCTTTTCTAGAAAACCTAAGCTTTTAGCCAAATCAGTTATTGATCGATCTTTTACAGCTCTTAACGCATTTTGAACTGACAGCAATTGCATTTTTTCTAAAGAAATGTAATTGCTTGGAACCCTTTTTTGTATCTCTTTTATCAACTTAATTGTAAGAGAAATATAATTACTTTTTACAGCACTTATTAAGCTGATATCCAATTTAGATTCTACTATATTAGATTCAAATATATAACCCAGGTATGGGTGTGTCAACAAATTGTTTTCAATATCGCAAATTAAATAGTCTTTGTCAGTCTTAATAACATCGGGAAAAATAATACCGCTACATAGTGAACGCAGTAACAAAATTAAAGAATTTAAAAGTTCAAATGGATAACAATGTTCACCTTCAAAATTGTTTATTGCGGATTGAACTGTATCTAAGGTACTTTTTAAGAAAATAAGGTATAGACGATTGCTATACATTGAGTATAATTGATCTGCGGTGTAGCAATTACTTTTTGTCACACCAAAATAAAGTTTCAATTCTTCCCACTGCCCCAAAATTCTAACTACAACTATAGTATTTACGTTTCACAACTCAGAAATGCTTGGCTTCAAAAGTCGCTAGAAAAGTCGCTAGAAATAATCTAGCGACATCAAAATATTTTTTGTCGCGAAAGAAGTTGAAATGTCGCTAGATCTAGCGACAAAGTCGCTAGAATGGCATCCCTGGTTACAGAGCCATCAGCCATGTTAAACGTCTTTTGTTTTACATTGAAAAGGGTTTTAAAAGTGATTTCGGCCAATTGGCCACCGTGACTGGCTAGAATAACAAAATAGGCTCAACTTTCCATTAACGCAGCACGAATTTCGACACGCGTTTTTTTTTTTATTTAATAGATATATGCAAATAAATAATAATTATAGCAAAAAGTACTTTGCATATACCCAAACTTGCACCCACCCCAAATACTATATCCCGTACTATCAATTCAAAAAAACTTGTTTTAGGCTCAAAAAACATTTGCTTTGTTTGACAGCTCAACAGCTGTAAAAAAGTCAACAAACAAAATACATTGGGCAGGTTCAGCCGACATAAGGGACTTGAAAGTAAGGCAAGTTTCATGCATCTGATTGGCCAGCTGCCAAAAATTTGCCTTCCAATTAAGGCAACTTTATTGGAAAGTTGACTGGAAAGTTAGGCAAGAAAAATCTCCCTTACTATCAAGTCAAGTCATCTTATGTCAAAATGACAATTGATCATATTTTTTAATTCAACTAAAAGCTGAACTTTATTACTCAATGATTTATTTATTATCTGCACAACTTCATTTAATGCTTTCTGTAAAAAGGTTCCTTGTAAATTTGGAAAAGAAATAAGTAATATTTCTTTAAAATACAAAATACAAATCATGATGGACTTGTAGCTTGCCTGAGGAGTGTTTTGTAGAAAAAAATGATTTTGGTAATTTTTGTACTATGAACTTGAAGTAGAGGTTTGTGAAGTAAAGTTCTGAATTTTAAATTCATGACACTGGAAAAACTAACTAGTTGCCTTGGTCAAAATTTACGTTCAAAGAATGAAGTTGACTGCAAATGAAGTCCCTTATGTTGTCTGAACCTGCCCATTTCCTTTTGGAGGGATTCATATTGGTTATTATAGGCTGTGTAAGCTACTCGTACTTCCGCAATAAATTTAATTTTTTCGATTTCAAAACTCATATTAACTTCCCATAGGAAGTTATTGTAATGGGTCCGATTTGACAAATTGAAAATTTTGACATTTCTCGACGTTTCAAGGTCCCTAGAGTCGAAATAAAAGATTTTTAGAAAGATGTCTGTGCGTGCGTGTGTACGTACGTCCGTACGTCCGTACGTTCGCGACGTTTTTTTCGTCGTCCATAGCTCAAGAACCAGAAGAGATATCGACTTCAAATAAATTTTGTTATACAAATAATAAGGCAGAAAGATGCAGAAAGGGCTCTCAAGAAAATTGCGTGGGTGGTTTTTTTACCATAGCAGTTTAAAAAAAAGGTGAAAATTTTGGTTAACCCTAAATATCTCATGAACCAATGACGCTAGAGACTTGAATTAAATTTTGTATTATATATTGTAACGTGATACAAAACAATTATATTTTTGGAAAAAAATTCAATTAACGGTTTTTTTTATAAATCAAAAAAACTGAAAAAAAAAATTTGTCACTTCGAAAATTTTACGACTAAAATATGATTTCATCTCCAAAACAATTTTGTGCAACGAAGAATAATGTTTTTGACATCTGATAAAATTTTGAGAAAAATCGAATTGACAGTTTTTTTACAAAAAATAAAAACCTAAAAAAAAAATAAAAAAAAGTTGGTAAAAATTGAGTTTTGACTCAAATATCTTTTCAAAACTTTGAGATATTGGCTTTAAACTACTTTAATCTTTCAAAAAATATTGGTTTCAACATTCAGTAAAATTTTGAAAAAAATAGAATTGACAGTTTTTTTACAAAAAATTAAAAACCGAAAAAAAAAATTAACAAAAGTTGGTAAAAATTGATTTTCGACTTAAATATCTTTTCAAAAATTTGAGATAATGGCTTCTAACTAATTTTATCTTATAAGAAATATTGTTTTCAACAGTAGGAAAAATTTTGAGAAAAATCGAATTGACAGTTTTTTTACAAAAAATAATAACCTAAAAAAAAAATAAAAAAAAAAGTTGGTAAAAATTGAGTTTTGACTCAAATATCTTTTCAAGACTTTGAGATATTGGCTTTAAACTACTTTTATCTTTCAAAAAATATTGTTTTCAACATTCAGTAATATTTTGAAAAAAATAGAATTGACAGTTTTTTTACAAAAAATTAAAAACCGAAAAAAAAATTTAACAAAAGTTGGTAAAAATTGATTTTCGACTTAAATATCTTTTCAAAAATTTGAGATTATGGCTTCTAACTAATTTTAACTTATAAGAAATATTGTTTTCAACATTAGGACAAATTTTGAGAAAAATCGAATTGACAGTTTTTTTACAAAAAATAAAAACCTAAACAAAAAAATTAATAAAAGTTGGTAAAAATTGATTTTCGGCTCAAATAGCTTTTCAAAAATTAAAAATATTGGCTTCAAACTTATTTTATTTCACAGAAAATATTGTTTTTTATATTCAGTAATTTTTTTATAAAAATCCAACAGTCCGTTTTTTCATAAAAAAAAATAAAATCTACAAAAAATAGAACGCAAATTTGGTAAGAATTGATACATTTAGACAAACTTTTAAGCAAGACAAATCGATAGACGGGATGGGAAGTTATCAGTGTGGGTCGCATCCCAGCCTCTTTTTTTTTTTTTATTTTGAGAAAAAATAACAGCTGCTAATGACATAAGTGCCATTTTAGAAATGTCATATTGGAAGTGTCATTCAAAGCAACCTCGAAGCAGGCCCAACGTAACGCAGACGAAGCTGAAGCGTGTTTGTGTTTCAGTCATAAATCGCACGGTCTTGGTCTTGTGACGTAGCCTGTCACAAGCCCACGATGATGCGAGATAATGCGCTCACCAAAAGTTTCCTTCAATAAATTAATTATTTCGTTGGTGGTATGGCATTTAGCGCCGTCTTGTTGGATCCAAAGGGCGTTCAAATCAACATCGTCTAATTAAGCCATCATAAAGTTATATAAATTGCTTTGTAGCGTTACCCATTTACTGTAACATTTTTGAAGAAATATACCAATGATCCTCTCTAACAATAGAGCTGGAATTTCTATGAGACAGGAGAGTTATAAATGCCAAAAGTTTGTTGATTCTTTATTTGTATATGTTTCGCGAAAAAAAACCTATAATGTCCTGCAAAATAATTGAATCAGAATACGAAAGTTGCAGATCACCAAATAGGATAGATAGGAAGTGACAGGAGCATGTAAAGTTGTTGATTCTATTTATTATGTCTGTTTGGTAATATGCAATCATGGAAACAGAACAAGTTTTCGGTAATCTGACTGGTTTTTGTTTTTGTGGTTTGAAAAATCATTCACTAAAATGTCACCGATTTGACTTTATTCAAAATGAAATTTCCATAAGTCATAATTATCATGGATTAGATATTGATAAATATTTAATTTTATATGTTCGTTTTTAATTTTTTTTATAAACACTACCTACTTGTTTAACAACCTGAGTCGCGTCGGTTGGTTTCTCGATTTGTTTCATTAATAAAGTAATAAACAATTAGCACATTTTTCTTGTTTAGGTATAACTTTTCGTTATGTTCACCATTATAAACATTTAAATTTGCATCGTTCTCGTGCATTGGCAATAATCATTGCGTTTTGTTTAATTTATCCTGCATCACTAAAAGTACATTAAAATGTATTGCAAAAATTGCAAATCTTTAAATAATCCAAAAATGTTTATAGTTATGTACGTTGTAGTTTCAAAACAGACGCGTGGTGTTTCGTGTTTGTTATTTTAACACCTCAGCATCAGTGTTATTGGCTCTGATAGACAATGCATTTTGTATTAAATGTTTATGCCGGATCATGGTCAGAGAATTTATCGGTTTTATCATAATTTAACGTCAAAATATTTGAATGTCTACACTCTACTTTACTTGATTATAACTGCACCTTTTCTTCCAGCAAGTTTTTAGTGAAGGTTTAAGATACTTCATAGTTTGAATCTCTTTGGTATTGATGTTAATAGGGTCAAACAGAGACGGCCCGAAAGTTGAACAATGTTGTTTTAACCGAACCAAAAACTCTGATTTTTTCACAAAAAATATCTAAAGTTAAATGATAAAATACGGTTATACAGGTTTTGCAATAAATAGTTTTTTAAGTGTCATAAATTTTAAACTTGGAACATTGCTTCACTAATCTTTACCTTCAATTCATCGTAAAGAACCTATCAAAAACATTATCGTCCACAAAACACTCCTCGGGCAAGCTACAATTCCATCACGATTTGTGGTTTCCAATTTGAGAAGGAACCCTTTTACACAAAACATTAAATGGAATTGTACAGAAAATAAAAAAATGTATAGATAAATCAATGAGTTTATCATACGCTACCAATGGACAGGTTCAGACAACATAAGGGACTTTATTTGCAGTCAACTGCATTCTTTGAATATAAATTTTGACCAAGGCAACTAGTTAGATTTTAAAGTGTCATATATGTATTTCAAACTGAGACCTTTACTTCATATCACTAACCTCTACACTCAGTTCATCGTACAAAAACTACCAAAATAAATTATTGTCTTCAAACCACTCCTCTGGCAAGCTACAAGTCTGCTACGATTTGTATTTTGAATTGTAAGGAAATATTACTATTTTTCTTTTCTAATTTGATAAGGCACCCTTTTACACAAACAATAAATGGAATGCAGAAAATAAATAAATCATACAGTAATAAAGCTCAGATTTCAGTTGAATAAAAAAAAAAAACAATAATAATAATAATCAACTGTCATTTTGATATATGTAAGTAAACTTGACTGGATAGTTAGGGAGATTTTTCTTCACTAACTTTCCAGTCAACTTTCCAATAAAGTTACATACCTTAACTGGAATTCAATTTTTTGGTAGCTCGCCAATCAGATACTAGAAACTTGCCTTACTTTCAAGTCCCTATTGTCGAAAGTCGTCTGAACCTGTCCATTATGATGCATTTCAGGACCCAATAACTTTGCTGGTGATAACCCGACTTGAGTTCTTCTGTTAAGATGTCTCAACAGCTCTAATTTTTGAATAATTTCACTATTTCCGGCAAAGAAGGTGCTTCACGAAGGCTCACAAGTGTTTTAATGAAGTATGACAATTTCAATGCGTTGTTGAAGGGTGTATCATTTCATTTTGCCAATAATGGCGATATTTTGACTTGTCAAATGTCAAAAGATGACAGCTGCCCAACAGCGGGCTATTCAAAATAAAGCTCGTTATTGGATAACCCGCTATAGTATAGAAAATAGTTTCTTTTTTAATACTAGTCAAATTTAATAATTTATTAATTGCTGTGAATACATTTTTGTCATTATGATTACAATTGCATGCTTTTTCATCAAATCTTTCATCATGCATGCGCTGTGCATGTTTTATCTGTTGCACTTCTTAATAGGTAAATGTTGCTAACTAAATATAAGATGTGAGATGGAGGGAGACAATTCGCTTATTTCTTAATTTAATTTTATAATATAATTTGTTGCGTGGCGAACATAAACACAGTACACAGACCACGAATCGTATAAATCAGTGTTTAATGGTGACGTCGACGTCAGTCTTTGTCGTCAACGGCTGCGGCCGGCGGCGCGCTGCGGCGCGTCGCTGAAAGCCGCATTTAGCTCATAATAAACGCAGCGTACTTCATATTATGTATACATATATACCTACGTCGTAGGCAAAAAAACGACTATAAAAATCTACGTTGAATATGCAACCCCATCCGGGTGGCTCATCTCATCTCCTCTGCTCTGCCTGTCTTGTCATTGCATCTTCTTGTGCCTTGCGACTCCCATTGTGAAAACATGTACTTTTCTAACCCCATGGATTAAAATTAAAATACGAGTATATTATAGTCGTAGAGTCACCCATAAGAATATTGACAGCCTAATGCACCTTGGAACTGGAATGATGTCTTTTTTGTTTAAGAGATGGAAGAGAACATTAAGCACTTTGTATCTGTCATTTTGGGCATCAGCTCACAACATTTCTGATTCTGATTCGGAGTTATCCTGGTTTTTATTATTGTCTAGCTTCTTCGAAAATGAACTTAACAGATTCACAACGGTGCTAATTGTGTTTCCTTTGCTGTCAGGGCCGTATTAGCGCATGTTAAGGCCGTGGTAAACATCCAAAGATATCAGAATGGATAATGAAATGGTCATGAATGTATAAACAATGACAGTTTTTTTTTTTTTTGTGATCTTATGAAAAACAACAAAAATTGTGTAATGATCTTAAAGTTATTTCCAAAATTAAAAGAATAGAAAAAAATAATTCCTATTAAAGTATTTTAATAAAATCATTCTTAAAGAAAGAGGACATATTAAGATAGGATAAGAGACCATTGATGTGATATAGTATCAGAATAGTTGGTTCGAGACGTTGAAAAAAAACGCAAATAAAAGTGACTATTTTGAATTTTACTAAGGTACACGTTGTTTTCAAAAGTTTGCATATCATTGCAATTTCTGAAAATCATCTTAAGCTTAATTTTAGTTTCTTAGCATACATTAAAACTTTTGGGCTTTTTGAAAGTAGGTTATTTCCAAAATTGATTAAATATTTCAAAAAAATATTTGTTTCCTTATATTTTCCAAAATATAGGTACTGTAAAAATGAAAAAAATTACCGCTCGCAGGTATAATTTCCTTGTTTGGGTATAAGGGTGAATTTATCGCGATGAGATTTTTGAATTTTTGAGACATTATAACTCAAAGCGCAAGATAGGCTTTAAAATTAAATTAAGTTCTCTTGAATGTATTTAGGCCGATTTTTTTCACTCAAACTTCAACATACGTAACTTGAGGTTTTTTATTATTAACTCGTGATACTGTTTGTATTCATCCAAAGTTAACGTTTTCAATTGTCCAACTTCAGAGTTAATTATCCTTAGATTTTCATAACCTCAAAAAAATTGACTTTTTGATTTATTATGATGTAAATAAGACTTAAATTTTGTTTAAATATATCTGAAGTGAAGTTGGAATTTTCTTAATCAATTGGTTAAAAAAAAACAATCTCTACTTAATTTTTAAAGTAGAATGGTTGAAAGCTTTCATTATATCAATAATGAATTAAACATTTGAACGAACGTTTTAGAAACCCAGGGTCTGTAATACTGACAGTTTCTGCTTCATTTTCAAAAATTCCCTAGGGATATTTTTAAATTCTAAAGTAGGCCAACTTTCGATTTTGAACTAGGGAGTTTAGAAACAAATAAGTGAATAAAAAGAAATTTCAACTTAAGTCCCATCCCTACAGTTGTAGTCAACTCTAAAGTTGATCAACTTGAAAGTTTGCCTTAAGTTAAGCTGTAGTGACAGAAATCACCCTACTCTACGACGATGTAGGATGTTTTTGATTGGATAAAAATTGACTATTTGACATTAAAAAACAACAATTTTAAAGGCAATAAAACAGACTTTTCATGTAGGACTCCATTTTTAGATATTTACATATGTACAGTATGTATTTTTCGTTTCGCCTTCAAATCATGGTCCCTTAATAAACTGAAACAAATTTAATTAAAACCTACATATCACTATCACTGTTGGGCTTTTAGAATTATTAATAAGTATAAGGAACGTACATATGTATGTATATACTCATTATTTAATTCAAATGGATGTCTAATTTTTTCAGTTAACTTCGCAAGGCATTTAGAACAATTTTTGGTTGCTAAATGGCATTACATTCATCAATTTAAAGGTTGTGTTAATTAATGCTATAATTGGTATTAAAAAAATCTTCCAGCTGATTTTGAAAACACTAGGAATATACTCGTACATATATTTAGCTTATGGCCCGAACGGGTAGGGAAAGTTGCCGTTATTGTTTATACTACGAAGACAAACTCCTGAAACAGGCTCCAAATAAATAAATCACAGGGTAATGAAGTTCAGATGAAATACATAGTCTTGGTTTGTAGAAAGGGTTATTTTTCTTGACGAACTGTAAAGTCGAAATCCCAAAACATGCCTTAATTATGAGTGTCATTTTTGACAACCAATCAAATAAATAAAAATAAAAAACTTAATTTACCTTAACACTTTGACTGCTGACGTCGACGCTTCGTTGACAAATGGTATTTGTTCTATGCGGCGGACGTCGACGCATCGTCAACAAAATGTTTATTACTTTCTGACCTCTCCCAATGCCTCCGCACAACCCGCATCCGGGAAAAACGCCATACTGTGATGCTGACGTCGACTACACGTCGACAATCGTTTTTTATAGTAAAAAACAAAATATTAGTAAAATTAAGCACTGATATAAGTAGAGTAAAAGGAACCTTTTTGACAAAAAAAAAATGTCCGCATAGAGGAGTCGCTCAGGTCAAACTATGCCGCAGTCAAAGTGTTAAAGACCCTTTCGTTCCTTTGAATATGCTTGAATGACATAGCATATAGAGCCCTAACACACTAGATATTTTGTCTATTAAATAATACCTCCCTGCAATGCTCAACTCAACATCAGAAACAGCGAGAATAAGCCATAAAAATAGAGTTCAACAATCAGACCCAGGCAAACATTTTTAGATTGGTTTTCGTTGTTCGTCCGTTAAGAGACTATCAATCAACGATGACGACGAACGCGACTACGACTAAGACGACCCTTGCTCTCCTGTGCTGGGATGGGAATAACTTCAATCTGTTAACAATTATGGTTAACAACTTAAAATCGTTATAGAAAAAAATATGTGTTAGACACGTCTTGTTTATTCTATTTCCGAAAATCTAATAAAACACGATGTTATTTATGAGTGTTCCGTCTCGTATCGAAATTGTTGAACCATAAAATATGGTTCATCACAAAGAGAAGATATGGACAATTATAATTGAAGTGAGAGGTTGATAATCACTATCACATCTCCATACATAAATATGTACTCGTAAAATTAATTCACATATAATTTTGCCATTAAATATTTAAAAGAAACAAAAAGAAAGAAAAGAAAAATGTAAAGGTTTTCCAATAAGAGGTTTCACTTTGAATAACTCACTACACGTTTGAAGCTTCCATTTGGCAAGTTAAAACTGCATGGTCTGTTGTTATTTTTTAAACAATTGTTAAGTATTGTTGTTATGTGAAAAACATAATTTAAATTTCATTGTTACCAATCGTTGGAATTTGTAAGAATCGTTTAGGAAAGAAAATTGTTAGGAATTGTTGGTCTTGAACCAATATCAGAATTGATTGGTCTTGAACCAATATCAAAATTGAAAATAATTATTTTTAAAACTTTAAATCAAAAAAAAATGAAGCTGCTCTTAACTTCCTTGAGAATTTATAAATAACAAAACATTTCTTGAATCAAATATTTAATTTTTTTAATACAAGAATATAAACATGACTAGGACTAGAGCTGCTCACGAGCTCTATGAGCAGAAGAGGAGTGAGGAACACCGATTTCTCAGAAGGAAAAAGATAAACCTTGAGAAACGTGCAGTCAAAGATGTTGAGAGGTTCAAAAGTTGAGAAGAAGTTCGAATATTTTATAAGCGGGTGAAACGAAATTCACAAATAAATAAACCTCGAACCGAAGGCTGCAAAGATGAAAGTGAAAACATCATAGTGGAACTGCAGTCAGTGCGGAGGATATGGAAAGACGAATCGAATATAGACTACGAAAGCCAACAATCTCGTCTTCCCGACTTAGACGAAGGAAAGATTGCCATATCTAAGCTGAAGTCTAACAAAGCCGCTGGATCAGATGGCATGAATGCCGAGCTCTTCAAAGCAGCTGCAATAGAGGAATCAGTCTACTTAACATCGCTTACAAAATCTTCTCTGCCGTACTATGTAAACGTCTGAAGCCCATCGTCAAGAATTCAGGCAATTCCACAGAATTCGAAAACAAGTTTACCGAAACTTTCGATGTCAAGAAAGGCTTTAGACAAGGCTGCGCTTTTATGCGATTTCTTTATCATCGTTCTTGAATGAATAGTCTAGAGCTCCTACGTCAACAATAGAGGCACTATCTTACAAAAGTCTGTCCAATTACTGGCATATGCTGATGACATAGACATAATCGGACGAACTTTGCGTGATGTCAATGAGGCTTTTGTGAGTATTGAGGCAGAGGCGTGGGTTTAACGGTTAATGAGGAAAGGACCTACAACACTGACACCTCGGTCAAAACGTCACTATCGACAGAAGTAACTTTGAAGTAGTTAAGGACTACCTAATACCTAGGCTCCGCTATAAACACAGAAAACAGCACCAGCATCTAAGATCAAACAAAGAACTACTCTTGCTAACCGCTGTTTCTTTGGGCTAAGAAAGCAATTTTTTTTGTATAATAAGCCCACACTCAAGGGGATAATACTACCCTTATTATGTAGACACAGTGTGAGCACTAGCAAAGGGAGGGATGAGTAGTAACGCCCTCTCTCGAGCGCCAAAAGTGTCCCTATATAAGACCCTCATCATCCCCATCCTGCTTTACGGTGCAAAAGCATGGACTATGACAAAAGCGGATGAAAGCACCTTGGGTCGTTTCGAGAGAAAAGTTCTTCGCGTGTACGGTCCCGAGAAGATAGAACAACGAGCTGTACGGGCTGCACAGCGACGTAGACTTAGCCAGGAGAATAAAAGTCCAACGACTGAGATGGCTGAGTCACGTAGAGCGCATAGAAACTAATGCTCCGTCCCAAAAAGTATTCCAATCCACGCCAACAGGACGGCTGCGGCGGCGGGCGCACTTGAGTAAGACCGCGGATCTGGCTGCACGCACAAGTGGAAAATGACCTCACCCAACTTGGAGTGTGCAACTGAAGACATCTAGCTAGAGACCGATGTAGATCGAGAAGTTTGTTGGGTGAGGCCCTAGATCACACAGGACTGTAGAGCCACCTTAATTAGGAATACAAACGAAAAAAGGAATCAACGAAAAATATTACTTTGTTGTTTATAATGAAAATTTGTGGTTCGATTTAGATGACAATGGATTTTAAATTTATTATCATATAAAACAATTACTTGTTTTTTAACAAATCTTTCACTTCGTCAGTTGACTTTCAACTCAGCTCCAACTAAGCACTTCTAGCTTCTAGGTCGTCTTAAAGTATACTTTCTGGGACAAGTTAGTAATTTAAAGAATCGAAATCGAAATGCTTCGCTCAAGATCAACTGAGAATTTTGCTTCTATTGCCAGTAGTCTTGATAAAAAATCAGATTTGTGGATAACTCGTCGATCTTTATTGATGCCGCCCCTGTAAAAACCCACGATGATAGTACCTACTATAGGTTTTATATAAAAGATTGCACTGTATTTTGCATAAAGACTCAAGGATTTTAAACTCACATAAATAGCCTACGTTCAACATGCGTGTAAACTATGTTTGTGTTGCTCTTGCGGTCTCTGAAATATAGTTATTTTTCTGGGAGTTTAGATAAACCAAAAAATCAAACCTTTCAATCACTAATAATGTACGTATAGTGCAGCAGCTGTAACCGTGTATCAAATTGAAACATTTTATTGAAAAACCCTGCATTATTATAACCCTGTATTTATAAAACAAACAATTTAAAAAAAAAAACATTTTAAGGTATCTAATGAAACTTTATACATATGTATGTATTTTTTATTTGTTAAATTATTATTTACTAACTCTTATTAAATCTAGAACTGAAAAACTATCCCTTAATTTGCTACAAACCAGCAATAATATTATAATAATATAATATTGAATCTAGTTTATAGAAGTCAATACCAAATCAACGTTTATTTTAAATGTACCATGATTATTTTTAAAAGAAATGTTATCAATTAATAAAGTACTTCCTCAGTTTAAATTATCAACAATGAAATAAAACCAAATCAATTATTTTGCGTTATTAATTAAGTGTCGGTACTTTATTTTGGAAAGCAAAGCATCTCTTACCATTTATGCAAATAAACATTTTTATACGTTTCGCCGTATGTAGGTACATATGTATGTATGTACATTTATTTTTATTTTTTTTTTATTTAATTTAAATGGTGTGGCTTTTTTGGATTCGATATTTTATGAGTTTCCTCACCCGGCTGACAGCTAGCCAGCCAAGGCAATGCAGCACAGCGTTTGTGTTATTTATTTGTCATTTTTGTTTTTAAGTCAATTTCCTGCCGCGTAGCACCGATTCCAGATCCAGACGTAGTGCTATATTTAATAAGGTCCACCGCACACGTTCCAAAGACGTGTGTTCCCCATATTCTATATCTATACCTATCTACTTGCCTCTCAGCCGATGCGCCACCACCGCCGCGCCGCCGTCGCCGCGTGCCGCCGCCCGCAAACAACGACCATGATATGAGTACGTACTTAACACCCCGGATGCTGCTCGAGCAAAGGAAGTGGATGCTTCATTTGTGTGTTGGATGATATTGCTTGAATTTTGTTTCTTTTAATATAAATAATTTTGATTACCTTTCGTATTTTATGATTTTTTTTTATTCAATGAATGAATGAACTTAATTTTTACTAAAAATAGTAAGTATTGGTTTACAAAAGAAAATTGTTTGGAATTGTTGAAAAAATTACCTGAATCAAAATTTATATTAAACATGACAAGTTCTTGACAAGGAACATAGAAAAAGCGGGTACCATTTTTTAAATCCATGTTAAGTTAAACTAACGGGTTATCCATTTTGCGGTTTCAAAAGTATGGGGCTGGAATTCGAAATCTGCCAAACAGATTTGTTGAACCAATTTGTTATTTTTCAGTTGAAAGTCTGACATTTACGAAAATAGATCACTCAACTATCGCACAACGCGTACAAATTGTTAAAACCTACTACAATTCTGCCACAGCCACATATCGTGCTTTAAGAGGAGATTATGGTTTACATAATCGTCCAACTACGCAAGCAATTGGCAAAATTGTGGAGAAATTTGAAGACACTAGATTGAATATTGTAAGACCTGTGCATCATGGTTTCGCTCGCACCACTGAAAACATCGCTGACAAAAAAGGAGAAGGTACTATAAGAAGTACGGAACGTTCAAGTCTTTGCTCCTGGAATATTCGTGCCTATTTCATAAGTTTCTTACAAATAAAATCCAAAAGATCTTTAAACTTGTTGATTAATGCTTGCTTTCTCATAAGTGTTAATCAAATTATTGGAATTTGTGAAATATATCGAATAAATCGAAAAATTAACTAGTGATAAATTTGCATACTTTCTATTTTTGATTTTCTTTTTGAGTGAAAATGGAAGTCAATTATTGTTGTAGTGGTGAAAACTGTGAAAAGAGAATAAACCGAAATGATGATTTTGTGCTTTGTAGCGGGACATGCGGAAAAAAATTTCATATCAAATGTGCTGGATTGAGTAAATTTGATCTAAATCTGCTAAAAAGTAACCAAAGAATCAAGTTTATGTGTTTGGACTGTCCCAACATCTTAGCTGCTTTAAGTAAACAAATAGCAGAAATCATAAAAAACAACTTTGAAATGAAAAAAAGTGTCGAAGAAATAAAAAACACTAATGCAACAACACCAACGCAATCGAAACTCTCATATGCAAACGTTTTGAGAGAAAAGAGTGAAGTTATTGTAGTAAAACCCAAAAGTGATCAAAACAATGAAAAAACTAGGAATGATTTAAAAAATGTCATAAATCCCACGGGAATGAAATTAAAAATAGAAGAGGTTAAAAATGTGCAAAATGGTGGTATTTTAATCAAATGTGACAAACAATCAGTTAAAACAATTGAATCAGAAATTAAAAATGAAATGAGTGATTATAATGCAAAAATACAAGAACATCGTAATCCACAAATTAATATAGTGGGTATGAGTGAGATGATAAATGAAGACCAGCTGGTTGAAGCAATCAAGTGTCAAAACCAAATGGATGACAGTGATATCAAAGATTCTTGGTTCGACTTTCGTAGAAGAAGGACGTGTTTATTAGCAGCTCTTAAATAGTGAACAAGAAAAAGAAAAAAGTGTAAATTGAAAAATCTGATCATGGAGGCGGGCAAACCTCCAGCTAGTGTTCCCCCTGACAAAACCTTGTCAAAATGTTTTAAAAACAAAAAAACTACGAGTTTACCCTCATCTTTATTAAATAGTGAAGATAAAAAAAAGATTCTAACAAATTTAGAATGGTGGTCGATGCCAATTGCTGGCGCTTCCACATCAAGCGCATTACCAACTTCTGAAAATGAAATGGAGACAGACGCAAGCGCGTCAGTTACTGGTGCAAGCGAGAGAGACAGTCATTTCGATGGCAAGGTTCTACTTCCTGAAAACTGCGTAGTAATCGGTAGTGCCGTTACTACAAATACTAATGCAGCGGCCGGATCGTCGGCAGCAACAGATGTAGATACCACATCTACTCTAAGAAACATTCTTGTGAATAGTAAAGATACATTCACTAATATTTTGGCCCGAAAAAGACGCCAATACTCATCAGATAGCAACGCTAAAAAGGTTGCTAATGAAATAAATAATAGTAACCGTTTCATAACGCTGGATCCGGATTATTGTGAAAACGATAACTATAACCCATCAGCCGCAGAGCAGTCAGCAAAGCCGATAATCATCAACCAACAAAGAAACATCAAAGCTTCATTGCCGGTGGCGGAAAAGAACTGGTGCCCCCCAATTTTTGCGAAAGGAGTCTCATCGAGGGATCTTCTCCATTTTATAAGTAAGTCTAACTTTAATTCTGAAAATGTTAAATTTGATACTAGAGGTTTTGGCAAACTCAAAATTTTTGTAAAAGATGTAAATCTTCATAGTTACTTATTAAATGAATTTCGAAAAACTGAAATAGAAGCTTTCTCTTTCACTCCTAAGGAGCAAAAAAAATACAGTGTAATTTTAAAAGGTATTTCAAGTGAGTTCTCGCCGTCTGAGATTCAGTCGGAGATTGTGCGGCTGGTGCCCTCACTGAGGGTGACGGTTAAAAACTTTGAGACCAAATGGTCTAAAGAAAGTGGAATTCCATTGGACATGTTTGTCTGCTCTCTGGAGGATAGGGATAGTCTTCTTCAAATAAAAACTCTCAAGTCTTTACTATGACACAAAATTAGATGGGATGCAATAAGGAGCTCTGGAATGAAACAGTGCTACAGATGTCAGAGGTTTGGTCATCTGTCTGAATACTGCGCGTTTATCACTAGATGTGTCAAATGCCTTCTTAGTCATGAAGTTGGCAAGTGTAGCTTGGGGCCAAAGAATGAAACATCTGTTGCATCGTGTGTCAACTGTGGAACTGAAGGGCATCCAGCCAACTACAAAGGTTGCCCAAAAAGATCGCTTTACTTAAAAAAAAGAGAGGATGTGACTTCACGTCCTGACAAAAAGAACAAGTTAGTTTTAAATAACTTAGTAAGCACCAGTGATAACAATAGGTTACCGCAAACTGGCTTCTCCTTCGCGGACATAGTCAAAAATAATGATAAAGGGAAAAATAAACCCCTCCCTTGTTCCACTGATGGCAATGATGTTTCAGATTTCATTAATGAGTCTCAGAAATTGTTTGGTCTGCCAATTGGGCAACTAATTTCAAAAATAAGGTCGTTCTGGCCTTCGTATAAAAAAATGAATGAAAATGAGAAGCCTGGTGCTTATTTGCTTTTTGTTGCATCCCTTTCACCATGAATTTAAACTTAATAACAGCTAACGTCAATTCCCTTTTATCCTCAGAAAAACAAATTGAAATCGATGAGCTACTGAAAGACACCTTTCCAACTGCTCTCCTTTTGCAAGAAACTTGCTTTAAAAAAAATGGTTCTAAAAGTAGCTATAATAGTAGCTACGATATTATTAAAAACAATTCGGTTCGAGGCACTGGAATCCTCGTTAAAAACTCCATCAATTTTACACAGATACATTTTTCTAACCAAATCATTTCAGCCACTATTGCCTCAATCCCAATTAAGGTCTGTCAGACAACCAAATCTCTAGCATTGGTCTCGATTTATGTCCCATGCAGCATTGGCCCTTCTTTACCCGCTGCACTGAATGACCTTCTTTCATGTTTATCTAACTATGAGTTCGTAATCATAGGAGGAGATTTTAACTCGCGCCACCCTCTCTGGGGCGACACAAAAAAAAATGTAAACGGCGAACACTTATACAAATGGTATTTGGATAACCGTTTTCTGGATTTTGACATAGTTGCGGCTGCAGGCCCCACTCGTCCTATTTCAGGTTCTCATATAGATTTTTTTATAATTTCGGCTAATTTACGCTCACATAATCCCCCAGGGGATAATATTGCTTGCATAACACTCGATCCCATTTCAGACCACTTTTCTGTCTTCTTAAGTATTCAACTTCGCTCTACCTCCATATTTCCTGCCTCTCCCAGAACCTTCTCGTGTTTCAAAAACACTAACTGGCCGATCCTCAATAGTTCTCTGAACACAATTCTAAGCAATCATTTCTTGCCAACTGATAGAAATCTATCAAATGACGAAATTGACCTTCAAATTGAATGCCTTACTAACTCTATAGTAAACTGCGTAAAATCCCACAGCAAAGAAAAAGTACTTCACTCGAACCATCATAAAATCACTGAGGCTACTCTTGGGCTATTTAAAATTAGAAAGATATGGAAAAAAAACCTAAAAAGAATTTTCCATCGATTGGGTGATCGTATGAATCAGGAATATATAGAACTCTCCTCTCGCATTAGCTGTCTGAGCAAAATAATAAAAGACAAAGTTAGAATTGAAACCAATTCTCAATTTCGTTCCAAACTCAATAGTATGAAACCGTCCGCAAATGTTTTTAAAGTGATTGACCAAATAACAGGTCGTAAGAGTAAACCTTCAGGCTCTGATCAGACTCTCACGTTTGGTGATAGAGCTTTTTCATCTTCGGCGGAAAAAATTGCCGCGTTTGAATCCTACTATTCTGACCTTTTCGCTTTAAACGTACCACAAAGCAATCCTGATAATGTATTGACTGTTCATACTATCAACAGCGCCTTTGAAGTTTGGAATGCCGACTTTAAAATAAACGATTTTGACCAATTTAACAGGTCAAACACAACATCAAACGAGTCTTTTGCATCTGAAAGCCTTGTTGAATCAGTAATTTTCTCGCTCAATAACAAAAGATCGTGTGGACCGGACAATATATCAAATTTTATTCTCCGCAAAGTGAAAAAAACTATTGCAAAGCACCTAACTCCTTTAATTAACAATTGTTTAAACAATTGTTATTTTCCTAATTCATGGAAAATCGCAAAATTGATTCCGATACAAAAAAATAGAGAGTCTAACAGCCTAGAAAATTTCCGCCCCATCTCGATGCTCTCTAACATAGGTAAAATACTTGAAAAGGTCATATTATTAAAAATTCAAAACGCTTTTGAAGACACTCAGCTTACTCAATACCAGCAATTCGGCTTTAAACATAAACACTCGACTGAACACGCACTTCTGTCACTGCAAGATCACATCCTTAAAAACCTAAGATTAAAAAAATGTACAGTTGCTTGCGCACTCGACTTAAATAAAGCGTTTGATTCAGTTTGGCACGAAGGCCTCATCTACAAACTCAATCAACTCAATTTTCCAACAAAATTCATTAAAATCATCCGGTCATTCTTATCTAACCGCAGCACACAGATCTATTTTGAAAATACTAAGTCGGGTTCCATCCCAGTCCTTGCTGGAGTCCCCCAAGGCTCTATTTTAGGCCCATTTCTTTTCAATATATACCTATATGACTTTCCCATCCAAATTAATCAGTCTGAAGCAATTCTGTATGCAGACGACACATTGCTATTCAGTTCTCATGAAAGGCCCCATGAGGCTCTGAGTCATGTAAGAACCCACTTGAACGAAGTTCTTCCGTACTACAAGAAATGGGGAATTAAACCCAATTTTAAGAAGTGTGACTTTATTTGCTTTCGTAATGCCTCTGGTAGGGGGCATCATCTAGCCGTACGTGAAAGCCGATACCTAAAGTTGACTATAGAAGGAAATAACATTCCCCTCAGACAAACAATAAAATATCTAGGAGTCCGCCTTCATGAACGACTTAAAGTAAACCCACATGCTAGAGTAGCCCTGCGCAACAGCAAAGCTGCAGCGGCAAAACTTAAATGTCTCATCAATTCAAGAGAGGTTGAAAAAAAAACTAAATTACTAATGTACAAAACTCTAATTCGCCCTCTTATTTCTTATGGTTTCCTACTGTGGTTTTATATAACCCCAAATGTCGCAATGGAATTACAAAGGTTCGAGAGAAAAATAATAAGAAATTGTATCTCAAAAAGACGAAGACCATCAGGGAAGTGGCATAGCAATAAAACTTTATACGAGGAATCGGGAATTGATCCCCTAATGAATTACTTATATCTACTCTCTAAAAGAAGAATCGCTGCACTGCAGCATCATGACAACCCTATCCTCCAGAATATCTTCTCAGACAATTTTAACTATTCATACATTGACAGATATTATATTTCGCCAATTAGCATTCTCAGTGAGGGTTCCGGCCCGGGCTTTCTGCTCTCTGACGATGACAACTTGTTTCTTGCACCTTTTTATAAAAAAAGATCACCAAATAATTTTAGAGGCTAGGAGATTTCATCTTAAATGTCTTTATTATCTGTAAAAACAAAAACATGTAAAATTTGTAATGGAAAATAATAGAAAAAAAGAGAATTTACAGCGATTAATGACAGCATATTTCAGAATTAAAGCTTGAGACTAAAGTATTTACTATTACGATATACTAATCAAAAATTAAATACACTACTTCCAATATGTGAATTATTTGCAACTGAAGTTCCTATTAATGACTTAAGAGATAATATATGTACAAACCATTGAATTAAAGAAAAAATATTTACATATGTATATTCAAAAATGTATAAACAAACATGTATAAACCAAAAACAAATACCTAAATGTACAAAACCATTAACTTAGCATACATATCTATAAGTTTAGAACATATATATCTAACAAATTTGACTTATGAAAGGTCTATCATTAATAAGTGCCTAAACTAAGGCTGTGAACTATTATCTTAAGTTAGCTTCAACATAATTTATTACTAATATGAAATATTAACTAGTAAACAAAAGACTTACAGTACCTTATATACTAGATGTGAAATTAACTTATTAAAGTATCTTTAATCTTTATTTTATAAAACCTATGCAATATAAACACAAACTATAAATGTAAGTAAATATGTTTGTATGAGTAGTGAAACAAACTCACAAAAATTCTTATACCAATCAAACCTAACTTGTATTTCAAAATAAAAACACAGGCACTTGTACACACATACCTATTTGTGTTAGAGTAGACTCGACTTCATCGAATCTATCTCTCCTGTTCGAATCTATATTGTTATCTCTTTTTCTATCTCTATCCCATATTTCCTCCTCTACATACTTCAAAATAAGCGTGGTTCCCATTGAGTGAACACATATAAAATTTTCCCAGCAGAATAAATTTCTTTAAACTCTTACTAAATTGTCAAATATAAAAAACAATATAAATAAAACCTGTGTAGCCTGGCCAATTCTAAGTCGGCAATATTATTGTTTAGTGAAATAATGTATAATTTAT
This sequence comes from Eupeodes latifasciatus, assembly GCA_920104205.1. Taxonomy (NCBI): domain Eukaryota; kingdom Metazoa; phylum Arthropoda; class Insecta; order Diptera; family Syrphidae; genus Eupeodes; species Eupeodes latifasciatus. The sequence goes on along the minus strand of OV049925.1, from coordinate 59,076,865 downwards.
AAGAAAAACAAATGTGTAAAAAACAAAAAAAAACTCAATAAAAAATTACTACTACTACTACTACAGTGATATCAAATGTATCAAGATATATTTATCGCACAGAACGAGGAAATATAATGCAATAATAGAAATAAATAGTGTTACCAACACCAAAATTATGGATATGGGAAAATTAAATATTGGATGGGACCGTTGTCGTGTATACCAATATATAAGAGTGCTTAAATGTTACAATTGCTGTGGTTACAATCATATAGCAAAATTTTGTAACAAAAGTAAAACATGCTTGAAGTGTTCGGAAAACCATGATGTCAAGGATTGTAAAAGTGAAATTTATAAATGTGCAAATTGTGTCTCCTTAAGTGTACAAACCAATGAACAAATTGACTGTAACCATGCATCGTCTGATAAAAATTGCCCAGTATTTTTGAGAAAACTCAAAGCTGCTGAAGCCCATTACAGCTACTAGCAACTAGAAACTATAAAATGTGTATTTACTAATATTGAAGGACTGATAAATAATTTTTCTAGTCTGCAAATAATTATAAGTGAATATAACTGTGATATAGTAGTGTTAACTGAAACTCATATGACAAAAAATCATAATTATGCTGAAACAGAACTTGATGGTTATTATATCTTTAACTGTGATAGTGAATCCAGCCACACTGGTGGTTTGGTGATATATGTCAAAAAAATGTTTAAGTGTTCGTTTGTCAAACAATTTGCCATTACAATGAATTTCTGGTGTCTTATAACAAAAGTGCAATATGAAAACAATACTGTGATATACATATGTGCAATTTATAGATCTCACCTGTCGACTAAAAATACTTTCTGTGATAATCTAGAACAATGGATAGATTTTCTGCAACAATGTAACTGTGATTTCGTAATAATGGGTGATTTTAATATTGATTGGTTAGATAGAAACAATACATATCCAAGACGCTTAAATCAAATAATGACTGACAACAATCTATCAATGCTTAACACAGAACCAACTAGAATAACACCAACATCTAGTACTCTTATTGACTATGTCCTAACTAATAACAAAAATATATGCAGTGCTAAAGTGGATCATAACCTAAAAATAAGTGATCACGAAGCGTTAGAAGTTTTTATTCATTGCAAAAAACAAAATAAACCCAATACAAAAACAATCAGATACTGTAAGTACAACAAAGAGCACTTATTAAATGAACTTAGATCAAACCATTTTTTTGCTGATTTTGATCCTGAACACTCACATAATTTACATGTTTTAAGTGAAAATTTTGCAACTGAATTAAAAAAAGTTGTAAGTAGTATGGTAGTGTCAAAAACTATTCCCTATCAAAACTGTGAATGGTTCAATAATTTTCTAAGAAATTCTAAAACTGTTAAGATAAATTTGTACAAAACAGCTGTTTTAAGAAATACACCTAGTGACTGGCAAGCATACTATGAACATAGAAACCAATACAAAAGACAAATTCAAATTACTAAATCGACATATATATCCCAAAAAATTCACAACGCCAAAAATCAAAAAGATATGTGGAGGCAATTAAAGAAATACGTTTTGAAGACTGATAAAGATGAAATAACTGAAGTGCAATTCAATAACGGTGATAAAGAACATAATAGTGCAATAATAGCTGAAAAGCTCAATAACTTTTTCATTCAAAGTATAAATGATCTTAGTAATTCTGTGATATTTTCTGATTATATTAGTCTAGTTGATGAGTGCAATATAGAGTTTAAGTTTAGCTTAATTGACACCGAAGAAATTAGCAATACCCTTTCTGTGATAAATCAAAAAAATGACTTCAACTTTATGAATGCAAAAATACTTAAAGATTCACTGGAAATAACCGGTCCTGTGTTCGTGCGTATAATTAACAGCTCATTTAGCTCTGGATTCTTCCCACAAACCTGGAAAGAGTCACTTGTACTTCCAAAAAAGAAAGTGATAAATTCAATTAAGTGTAGTGACTTACGACCCATCAACATGCTCCCTCTTTATGAAAAAATCATCGAAAAAATTGCATCAAAACAACTACAAGCACATCTAAATAACAATAACATCTTGAGTAAACACCAATCAGGCTTTCGTTCAAATCATTCGTGTGAAACTTGTGTAAATTTTGTGTTTAGTGATTGGAAGAAGGAAATTGACAATAAAAATTGTGTCATAGCTGTTTTCTTAGACCTAAAACGAGCTTTTGAGACTGTTAATCATAAAATCCTAATACAAAAACTTGAAAAATATGGTGTAAAAAATTCTGAACTTAAATGGTTTAAAACTTTTATAAGTGACAGAACCCAAAGAACTTCGGTTAACAACAAAACATCTTCCTCGTCTTCAATTAATACAGGAGTTCCTTAAGGAACAATATTGGGAGTGCTTCTGTTTTTGATATATATAGAGGATATTGAAAAAGTAATAAAGTACTCTAAACTTGTGTTGTTTGCAGATGACGCCTTAGTTTATATAGCGGGTAAAGATGTCAATTCCCTAAAAAACAACATTGAAAATGACCTAAGTGCGATTTATTCTTGGTTAAATATGAACAAACTTATACTAAATGCTAATAAAACAAAATTTATGATAATTAATAAACCATCCACTCATCAACAAATAAATATCAGTATAAACAATATCCACTTAGAAGAAGTTACATCTATTAGATACCTTGGTATAGTGCTTGAAAACAAGTTGTCCCTTAATGATCACGTTGACTATATATGTGAAAAAGTGTCTAAAAAACTTGGAGTTCTTAGCAGAACACGTAATAATATTTCAAAAAATAGTGCAATAAAAGTGTTTAATATGACTGTTAAGCCACATTTTGAATATTGTGCAAGTCTCCTATATATCTGTAACAACTCACAAAAATCAAGACTTCAAAAACTTCAAAACAAAGCCATGCGAACAATTTTAAAATGTGACCGTTATACATCAATTTCAAGAATGCTTCAATCCTTAAACTGGCTTAATATTAATCAAAGACTTTTTATGATGGCTATGGTGTTTGTCTTCAAAATAAAACAAAACATGTGCCCTGAATATCTACAAACAAGTATACCTGAAAGAAGAGTGGTACAATACAACCTGAGAAATATTGAAGAGTTCAATATCATCCGAACCAGAACATCTAGAGCGCAGGCTAGCATACTTTACATGGGATTAAACTCTTTCAACAACCTACCACAACACATCAGAAACATAAATGAACTCAATCAATTTAAAAATCAAATGATGTTATATGCAAAATCTTATACTAGCTAATTGTTAAAATTCCTAGAGCAAACCTAAAATGTTTATATTTTTAAAAATGTTAACTTATGTATTTTGTAAATTAATGGCTCTTGAGCCAAATAAATAAAATAAAATAAAATAAAAAAAAAAAATGATGTAAGTGAAAGTGTTGCCGAAGGCCCTAATGTGTCGATTCTTCGTAGTTCTCAGGAATAAGTACTGTCTTAAGGCATATTATGGCGTATTTTGCATTTGGATCTACACTTACATCGATATAGAGTCCATCTCATTCAACAACTAAAGCCAGCTGAACATTCACAACGTCGGTCGTAGAAACGTCGAATGGGTGCTTGAACAACAGGCGGTGGACGGCGATTTTTTGATAAAAATATCGAACCCAAGACTTCTAGCATGACAGTCCAACGCACTAACCATAATGCCACGGGCACTACATCCACAAAAAATCACTTTTTGGTGCGTTATTTGATCCGGAGATGTGATTGGACCTTACTTTTTCGAAAACGACGCAGGATGGAACGACTTTCACCGTCCATTCGGAGCATTATGGTCATATGATAACCGACTTTTTTTGCTTGCTATTGAAGAATACGACTTGGAGAATATGTGCTTTCAACAAAACGGTGCCACATGCCACACAACTGGCGCGAATATGGCTTCATTGCAAGAGACATTTCCTGGCCTCGTAATATCAACTGATCACCAAGATCATGCGATTCGACACCGTTGGACTTTTTTTGCGGGGCTACGGCAAAGACCGTGTTTATGTAGATAAACCTTTAACTCTTGAGCACTTGAGAACCAACATTCGTCAAGTGATCGAAAATTACCTCAAAAGAATCGATGCTTGCAACAATTCGCGTAATGGTCATTTTAAATGATGTGGTGTCTCACACATAATGTCAACGTTCAAACTTTATAATGAAAAAGAAATATCATAATACAAATATTTTATATGTGTTTTATTTACGTTTACTTTTGAAGCCGCAAAATGGATAACCCTGTATAATTTCATATTGTCCTAAAAGGATAAAAAATGACTTCACTTGGGCTTTAAAACTTTTAGTCCATTTCCTTTAGTTATAGTAACAATTTCAATGAAAACTGTCTGTTCCTTTAACTTGTACCTTGCAATAAAAATTTACATAATTATAATCATGAAGTAACTTGGTTTTATATTTCAAATAATTTTCACTTTCTCAAAATTATATTATATATATATTTCGTTAAAAAAATATATTCTAAAAATAACAATGAACTACAGGTAAGACTTTTATAAACCGTTCCTCAATCATATTTATCTATAAAAATACACACCAATATTATTTTTCTTTAATTTATTTACAGATCGAGTTCTGATTACGAGCAATATGCATCGTGGGTTCAAGAGAAACCTTCTTCCAAAGATCCTGCACTTTCAAAGAGTAAAATGATTTCCAACACATCAAATTCTAGCGACTTACACAGCACACCGACGGCTTTGATAATATCGCCTAGTGGAGAGCGTACAACTTGTACTCTTGATAGTTTGACTCAAACTTCCAATCCATTTTTGGATTCATCAGCTAAGGAACTCAAAGCAGTTGGGAATGAGAATTGTATAGAACAATTACCCTCGAAATATGAAAAAATTCATCAACAAAATCGTCGCAAAGCTCAATTCAAACATCGAAAACCAAGTAAAATCATTTTGAATCAGAGATTATCATCGGCTCGGAGGCAACCAAAGTGTGTCGCAGTCCAAACAGATGATTCATTGAATTTGAATAATTTACCTGAAAGTATTGGAGATGGTCGAGGATTAAGTCCCAGTTTTATGGAATTGACAGCATCAACGGCAATTGAAACTTTCGATTCATATAGTCAATCAAGCAAACAATATATATCAGGTGAATACCATTGCCAGAGGTTTAACTATATGGGATCAGTAAGAAGTCTTAATATGAATTATTAATTTAATTGAGATAAATTCTCCGTGACCTAAAGAACTAGCTTTTATGAGGTTCTCTCTTTACACTTTTTCCTCAAAATTTATCTGTTTGCTGCATCTTATTGTCATAATCAGATTTTTTCTCATGGTTGTTACAGAACCTACAACAGGCACTCCCTATCCTATCTTTTTTTATATATGTTTTCTCATATTGAACAATAGGGTTAGGGACTGATCAGTGGAGTAGTAGCGCCAATTTTTGGCCAGGATCCTGCCTTTTTATTTATAATAGCTATAATAAATTGTTGTGATTTTGTGTTTTGACATGATCGCCGTTGCATTATCTTCAAAACCACAGTAATAAAAATAACCTACCATGGAACTGATATTTGAAATGTTAAGATGATATGCAGTTGCATTATCTTCAAAACCACAGTAATAAAAATAACCTACCATGGAACTGATATTTGAAATGTTAAGATGATATGCAGTTGCAAGAGTACTTAAAGACCTTTTTTTTTAATTCATTTTTATTAATTCATTCTTAAGACTATCTTAAAGCTAGACAAAAATTCATAAAACTAGCCTAATTATTCATAACTTACAACTAACTTACTGGTCCCATACGGACACTCTAAGTATGGGACCAGTACTGAAAGACCTTGACATACACGAATCCGCTGCCCTGGATAATATTCCTCCTATTGTTTTTAAGAGGTGTTCTTCAACGCTGGTAAAACCACTGCGTAAGCTTTTAAATCTTTCCTACTCTACAGGTCTCTTTCCGAGCTGATGGAAAACAGCATTTTTCAAGCCTGTCCCTAAAAAAGGCGAATCCTCTTTCCCCTCCAAACTTTCGTCCAATAGCAGTCACGTCCCTTCTTTCCAAGGTCATATAAACTCTAATAAATTATCAGCTTAAGAAATATCTCGAAGAACGAAAGCTTCTTAATGACCGGCAGTATGGCTTTCTGCTTCGTTGGACTAGAAATTAACTTTCTAACCGTTCAATACAAGTTGTATTGAAGTCTGAAATATATAAAATAAATACTGGTATTCCCCAGGCATCCGTTATGTCTCCGACTCCCTACTATTCATAAACGATCTTTTTTCTGTCACTTCTAATCCATTAAACTGTTTTGCTGTCGACAGTACTCGCAGCTTTTCATATTCGTTTTTAGATTCACATCCTTGTGCTTTGGATTTGGGTGTGGAACTTCAGCGGCAGCGTATTATAAGCACATTAAATTCTGATCTCGACAGGATTGTGCAATGGGGAATTATTAACCGTATAGAATTAAATGCTTCAAAAACTCAATGCTGTCTCCTGTCGTTAAAGTGCAACCTATCCGTTCTACCAGTTTAACCTTGAGTTTCATTTCGGACGTAGTGTCAAGCACATCGAGAATGTGGAATGCTTTACCCAAATCTGTTTTTCCCTATCATTTTGATATTCAAAACTTTAAGACTAATGTGCACCGGTATCTCCTCTTTAATCCTTCCTATTTTCCTAGAGCTCGCACTGTGTTTAAACCTTAAACATGTTAAGGGTATTAATGGGAAGGTTCACACGACATAAGGGAATTGAAAGTTAGGCAAGTTTCTAGTAGCTGATTGGGCAGCTGCCAAATTACCTTCCAATTAAGGCAACTTTAATGGAAAGCTGACTGGAAAATTAGTCAAGAAAAATCTCCCTAAAGCTAAGTGTACACGATTGCCAGATCTGCAAATATTGCCAGATCTGTCACTGAAAAATTTGTCTCGAATGGCTGACAATCGTGTACACACCAAATTAATTTGCAGACAAATGGTTTGGCTCCTAATTTGCAGACAAATATCTGCCAATTAATTTGTAGATATCTGGCAATCGTGTACACGCAAGCTGACAACCGTCTACACACCAAATTGATTTGCAGAACAATTTGTTCATCAATCATTTTGAAGACAAATTAATTTGCAGATGTGGCAATCGTGTGTACACAAAATTCATTGGGAGATCACCAAATTTTTTTCATTTTCTGACGTTTCTGCCGTTTGAGGAACATTTGCAAATTTATTCATTGGCAGACAAATTTTCTGACTGATGCGATGTGTGACAATGAGCTGAAAATAAATTTGCAGATCCAAAATTTGATTCGGTGTGTACACGGTTGGCAGAAAATCTACAAATGTTTGCAAATCTATTGCTAGCTATTTGGCCAAATTAGTTTGTCTACATTATCAGACAAATATTTGGCAACAGATTTGCAGATGTTTGTAGATATCTGCAAACCGTGTACACACAAATTAAAATTTTCAGCTCATTGTCAGCTCATTTTCACACATTGTCAGACGTTTGCAGATCTGACAATGATTGTCAGACCTGGCAATCGTGTACACTAAGCTTAACTATTAAGTCAAGTCTACTTCTATCAAAATAACAGTTGATCATGTTTTTTCTTTCAATTGAAAGCTGAACTTTATTACTTAATGATTTATTTATTTTCTGCACAACTTCATTTAGGGTTTTCTGTAAAAGGGTTCCTTTTCAATTTGGAAAAGAAATAACTAATATTTCCTTACAATACAAAATACAAATCGTGGTGAACTAACTAACTAGTTGCCTTGGTCAAAATTTACGTTCAAATAATGGGCAGGTTCAGCCGGGATAAGGGACTTGAAAGTAAGGCAAGTTTCTTGCATCTGATTGGCCAGCTGCCAAAAAATTGCCTTCCAATTAAGGCAACTTTATTGGAAAGTTGACTGGAAAGTTAGGCAAGAAAAATCTCCCTTACTATCAAGTCAACTTATGTCAAAATGACGATTGATCATATTTTTTAATTCAACTACAAGCTGAACTTTATTACTCAATGATTTATTTATTTTCTGCACAACTTCATTTAATGCTTTCTGTAAAAAGGTTCCTTTTAAATTTGGAAAAGAAATAAGTAATATTTCTTTAAAATACAAAATACAAATCATGATGGACTTGTAGCTTGCCTGGAGAAGTGTTTTATAGAAAATAATGATTTTGGTAATTTTTGTACTATGAACTTGAAGTAGAGGTTTGTGAAGTAAAGTTCTGAATTTTAAATTCATGACACTTGAAAAACTAACTAGTTGCCTTGGTCAAAATTTACGTTCAAAGAATGAAGTTGACTGCAAATGAAGTCCCTTATGTTGCCTGAACCTGCCCAATAACACCTTGAGTGCCCGTTAATTATAAAAAAAAAATTACAAATCCACCAAAGGTTCTTTTCGATTTTGTTGTTTATGTTCTGCATTCTGAATTTATTTGAAAGTCCTTAAATCAATATCTTATCATTTATTAAAACTTTTTTAGGTCTTAAATGCTTTGTAACTTAAACTCGTGTTTTTAATCTTTCTAAATGTTTTCCTTCTCGAAATAAAAGTAGGTTTTTTGATAAATTAATTCAAACTAATCTTGTTCATTTGCACAAAGACTATGCTCCTTAAGCTGATCCTTTCCTTTTGTCCCTATGACAGTTTTCTTAGTTCTGCAATTAAATGAAGTCAATACAAAAAATACATGAGCTAGCTGATCTGTATGGGTAGATAGGTACATATATTTACTAGGTCAGGTCTTATCACAGACCCCTTCGGAGAAGATTCGAACTACTATCATAGCTTCAGCCGTGACTAAAATATAAAAACCGAATTCCAAAATGCCATTTCATTCGATGAGACCTAAGATAACGTCAACTAATCAACTTATTTTTTCCTTTCAGAAAATCAAAGAAAACTTCTATCATTTATTCTTATGGTTATTTTAATATTCTGGCTTACATCTGTCATCCTGGGAGTCGAAATTCCTGCTGAATTTTGTCGAATTGCCTTGAAATACTTTTGGTCCCTACAATCGATATTCTACTATCAAGAAAAAGAACTTAGTTTTTTTGAAAAATGTTGGAGATTTATCCTTGAATAAATTTTATTTTCAGTAACGATTTATTATTGGGTGTTTTTTATTTGTGTAAAAAGCAACATCTCTTCCCCTCAGATTTTAAAATTATTAATATTATTGCATTCAGTAATTATGTGTGTTAGATTGACATAATTTGGTTGGATTGACAGAGATTGGAAGTTGGAGGGCTTTCTTTTTTTAGGAGATACGAGTTTGTTAGTTGAGTATGGCTGAGACGTAAGCGGGTAAAGCATTTTATCATTCTAGAGGATGAGTGAGAGTGGAAGATAAGTCGTTCGCAGTTAGGGTTATTGGCCGAGTAATGGTGTACATAGTTATGCATATCTGCGATTCCCTTTCTTTCCCACTTTGATTATGAGGGCTGTACGACCAATACAATTATGTATGAATTTTGAAGAAAAATTCGGATATTAAATCCGGTTAGAAAATTATAATCCTTTAAATTTAGTGACTATATTACGTTACTAAAAAGAGCACTTTAGTTTAAAAGAACACTGAATTAATTTTTAAACTAGAATCAATTTTAAACACCAATTTTTTTCGACAGTGGACAGCAGAAATTACTTCGTTTTCTTGGTATCCTACCTTCAATCTATCACAATTCGTAAGAAGTTTCAAGTTTTCAACATTTTATTTAAAATCATATGCTTTAGTCAAATTTACTTAAATCTACATTTCCAGCCGAAACACCAACTACCTGTTGCTGCATAGACGTATCCTCACTCTGAGGAATAAATTCTTTGAAATCTTTATCTATATCAGGAACTTCAGGGTCGAATTTTTCATGTAAGGCTGCCATTGCAATCAGAATCGCTTCTTCTGTTCGAATAGTTCTCGATCCTTGCGATGGTAAAACGTTTAAATAATGATCGAATAGAAGCTTCGGTTCAACATTTAATTTGTCATCGTTGGCAGCGGCTGCTTCCAATCCCTTAAGGCCACCAAATACAATTAATAGATGATTGTAATGTAGTGATTTTGGCTGAACTTCAACAACATTCGTTCCTCTATCCGAGGTTCCGATGGTAAGATCATAGCCTTCTTTGTAAGGAGACTTTGTGAATATTTCAGAGAACGAATGTGCTACACGAACTGAGTAGCCCCAATATATACCAGTTTCTCGACGAGGCTCGTCTGGACTGACAACAGTTGCCTTTATTTTTTTAGTTTTTATTTCTACAATAGAAAATAAAATTCATTATATTTAAATTTATAGTGACGATTCAAAGAATACGCTTACCATTCAGCGAATCCATTCGGACTGTGACTCGAACGCCAGGAGCGATTGCCTTATTCACCAAAACATCATTCAAAAGTCCAACATTAACGTAACAATGCCCTTCTTTGGCCTTTTTGTCACACACCACACCTTCACGATAGAGAAACACATTTTGGATTCTCATGTGATGAGGCGCATCCAGAGGATTCAGAAGCCCGGAATACTTTAGATCTTTATGCAAAGGAAAGAGGAACTTCCGCAGATATTGCGGGCACTCTAGGTACTGTAGGATACGTGCTAGCTGAAGGGAACTGCCTCTAACCGTCTGATCTTGGCCATCGTCGCCTGTGGTCTTTTTGGTTTCTTTTGCAGTGGCTATTCCAATATCGTCGAACACTATCACTTCATTAACTCGGAATATACAAGCAGCCCTGGCGATTTGACCAGCAACATACGTACGCAGCTCAGAAGACTGGGCATTCTCGAGTATAGAACCAGGAACAGCAATACTCACAGTTGATAGAGGTTTCTTATTTTCGGCAATCTTTTGTAATTGGGCTGACTTTGCCAACTCTTCTAGTTTGCTTGCCTTTTCCAACTGCTTGAGAATGTTTTCTTGTTTTCTTTGTTTCTTTATCGCTTTCCTTTCTTCGTTTATTTTTTTCCATGATTTAGTTTGTTCTGGTTTTGTTGAGGACATTGTGGCAATTCAAATATGTAAATTTCAATTCAAGAATAAAAGTGTGTTAGAAAAAGCATATTTTTGTTATGACAGTTCAACAATGAGATCTGTCACGAGCGAACCACCATGTGCCAAGAAACGTTCCAGGCTACAGAAAAAATATACTTTTTATGTGGTAAAACAAGTAGTTGTGTCGACGGATGGCTTTAATGATACTCATCGAGCTTAAATTTTGTTTTATAAAATCTGTATCTAGTCAGATATTGGTTTCTGTTTTCGGTTTTGATATTTTTATGAAATTGTTGGTGAAAATAAAACACTGAGAAAAAATTAATCGTAGTTTAAAAAATGGAGCCGTCTTCTCTTTTCAATGAACATACATAACCCCTAGTATATTTTGAAGTTATAATCTTAACAGCACCAGAGGTGTTTCGGTTTGTGCAAAGTTGTCGGTAGTAAAAGCTGCCGAGTTGACGAGTGTTCAGCTTTTAAGTTTCAGGAACAACTTCGTTTTCTAGTGGACATATTAGATATGCAGCCAACTTCACAATGGTTTTTTATCTATTCCTTAAAGAATCTTTTTTAACTGGATGTTTGTATTTTGTTTACTTTGAAAACTTTATAATAATAGATGTGCCTAGTTTCTTTAAAAAATAGATTAATGAAGCAATGAAACACGAGATGGTGTTTTAAAATGAGTTCCAATTTTTTCCACCAAACCTAAAAGTGGGCAATCATAGCTAAAGTTATGGAATCAGTTTCAAGATGGATTTTTTTTAGATAAGAAGTCCATATATACATATGTTAATGATAGTGATAATTTAAAGAGCAACTGAGTTTGACAGGTGTCAAATCCCAACACTACCAACTTGAAACTTTGTGTATAATAGTTGAAACACAAACACGCTTCAGCTCCGGTTTCGCCTGACGTTTACAAGTTAATTCATAGGAATTCAATGCATGCTATCACAATGAAGCTTTGACCTAATGTTTCGTTTGACAATCGTAAGGAAAAGAACTTAATGTTACGTAATGTGACTCCAAACGGAAGCTCTAGTTCAAATTTGCTGAACATTTGCTTTGTCTGACAGCTCAACAGCTATACAAAAAATCAACAAACAAAATACATTTAAATTTGGAGGGATAACAGTTGTTTATAAGAAAAAATTGAAAAGTAAGTTGTTGAAATATTAAAAAACGTTTTATTTTTGTAGAACAGAAAATGAGTTTCGAAGAACTCATCATAGATTGAAGAACTCCGTAGATTGAGCACCCGGACTCACCAACGTCTCTCAGTCTGCTCTCTTTTTCTTGCTCCATTAGCTGAACATACCCACGATATGCTGTGTAAGCTACTTCCGCGATAAATTCAATATTTTCGATTTAAAAATTCATATCTTGTACTGCACGAAAAGTGAAAACAAACTTTTGAGAAAAAATAACAACTGCTAAAGACAGAAGTGTCATTTTAGAAATGTCATTCAAAGCAACCTCGAAGCAGGCCCATCGTAACGCAGACGAAGCTGAAGCGTGTTTGTGTTTCAGCCATAACTCTGTGCTTAAATCGGGAGCAACTAAAGGTTGTTGGGAACGCAATTTAAAGTTATGTATATCACGGGATGAAATGGATTACACTTGAACGCACCCATTATCAAAAATTTGGCTAACGTAAGGAAATATCACAGAAACGTAATGTGAATTGTTTTGACCAAAAACACTCTAGTAAAGATATAAATCCTCGGTAGCCATATTGGTTTGCCTACAAGCTAAACCGGAAACTGGCCTCATAAAGTATTTCTTAGTGTGCGTGTAATTTCTCCTCTAATTTATGAAATTTCCCCTAAAAACTCAGTAAATGTGTCTATGGATGCGTGAAAACAGGTCAATTTTACTCGTTGAATTCTTCCACATTACAAATACAACAATGTAAACAAATGGGTTTTGAAGGGTGATACGTCCGAAGGATTTATATCTTCATATAGAGTGTTTTTGGTTTTGACAATAAAGAAAATAGTGCATTAAATCAATGTGGGTTAACAGAACATACCAGAAAATACAAATAAATTGTTTTAACATCGAATTTTAGATCCAAATTGAATACTCTAAAATCTTTAAAAGCCGCATTTATAATTATTTGTGGAAACTATAAGATCACAATTATATAAAGAATGAGCCGCGATATCTTATCACCGCCCATCTTGGTTATGGGGACACGTCGTTATCGTCTTAATGTAATTGATGAAGACTATGGAAAACCTACTGTAGACCCATCTAATTTAGGATACCAGGAAGAAGGTTAACTTATTTTATTTCTCTTTATCAAAATGCATTAATCTACCCAAACTTTTTTGCAGATCTATATGACGATGATGATGAAGACACTTATGAAGTTGAAGAGCTACAAAACTCAGTATTTCGATTATCATATCATGTTCCCAGGTAAAATATAAAAACTTTTCTCTTCATCAGTCGAGCTCGATTCCATTGTGAAACTTTAATTTATGTACAGAGTATTTTATGGAGGAATGATTGGACAAAAAGGAATCACTAAAAAGAGAATTGAATCGGACACAAGAACGGAAATTTTCATTCCAGGTTTTAGGGATACAGAAGAATCTTTGGTTTCCATTAAAGGTTAGCCAACAAGGATTATATTTAATCAATCAAAAATAAGCAACTAAATTTGTAGTTTATTACTTTAGGCAAATCTAGAAAAGATGTTTGTGCTGCACGTCGACGCCTTGAATTAGTGGCTGAGTCTTTGCGAAGGAAAATCCAGGCAACGCATTTTACTTGTGTGCCTGCGTGCACGGATGATATAAAGAAAGCGTTTGATAATTTGAAGGTACATATGTCTTTAAAAACTGCAATTTCACGATTCTAGTTAATTAAAAAAAAAATAACTCCAGTACTAATTTAAGGCCAGTTTGTTTGCAGCCCTTGTATATCCTCAAATGATCTTGTAAACTAAATGTTATAAGCGAATCCATAGTTTGAGACTATGATTATGGATTAATCTAATCGATTGATTAAAGCCATTGAACTAGAACATCTGAAAGTTTTGTTATAAACATAACCCACTACGAACACTAGTCCTAGATGGGACTTGAAGTATCGCTAGAAGTACAATCTGCTCATAAAGTTATTAACAGAAAGGAAAAGAATAAGACACTTCGTTCCAAAAGGAAAGAGTAAAAAACTCAAAAATCATTTTCCAGATGCGTGTATTTATTTAGGAATTTTCTGCTCATTTTGGCTTTTTCGCAGACTAATTTCGTTCGCCTCTGAATATTGTAGTTCGTGTTTAATACCACATCATCTTTTTATTTAGCTACTTATAAATAAGCTTGAGTTTCATTTAAAGCTATTACTCAAACTTGATTGTTGAAAATTGTATCTTATCACATTGTAACCAAATCAAATTAAGTTTTTATTCTATCTTTCAAAGGAAGTAAATTTTCATTATGGCCGTTATAAAAAATAGCGAACAGAATGTTTAACTGAAAGCAAACATTTTTGGAATAACTAATTTCGCGAAGGTTTAACTTCAATGTTCACTTTAAGATCCACATTTTATGGGAAAAGATATATTGGATTTCTCAAACGTTCGCTTCCTTATTCATAACTTGACAACTTTAAATTTTGTTTGATAAGTACACGAACGATCAATGTCTGCAAATAATTATTATTGTTTATTGTTACTTTACGAGCTTTAACTCTAATTTTTGGTCATCGTTTTTCTCTAGGAAATAGACAGTAACATGGCTATTGCAAAAATTAGTCTACATATTCGCCTTGTCAGTGAGGAAACGGGTTGATCGAAGTTTCGGAAATAACGCTGCCATTCAGGCAAACAAAAAAAAATTACACTTAAAATCGTGTGTTTTAAAAGTGTTTCTAAAATGTGTCATTATGTATTTGGATTATGTAAGCCATGGCTTTTCTTTAAAAATGGTATAGATTCATTATATTTCGCTCGCAGTTAAGAAGCGCTATTGCATCATCGTCATGGATCTAATTCCAGCCAAGAAAGGTTCTTCTTAATTCTTTAAATATTGGACAATTTCCTATGAAATGCTTTATATCTTCTCTTACCGACATATTGCACATTGAGCACATAATCGGCAGATCCTCACGATGCGATCCTCTTATTTTCAAAATCGCAGATATTTTTTTTTTTTGAAATCGATCTTAAAATAATTTCTTTCACAAAGATTATGTTAAAGAATTCTATACGTGGCTCTATTAACTGAAGAAGTTGCTTGTGCGATACATTTTTCATCAGTTTTAGCGATGAGATTATACAGGGAATCTTTGACTTCCTTTCCATTGCAGGCTTGAACGTTAAGAATAAAATCCATTCCACAGTAATCTCATTATTCCTCCAACTTCTCGAACCAATGACTTTTTTCTCCGAATAATGTTCATCGCAATCACTTTAGGTTATCTGTCATCACCCAAATTAAAAGCTCTTAAAAGAAAATCGATTTGCAGCCCAAGTGAGCTTGAAATGGTGAAAACCCGGTTTCAATAATTATCATGTAGCTTGGTGTTTTTTGGAAGCTGCCAGATCCGTTTTTAAATATCATCGCCTGCGATTTTTTTTAAATTGACCGTTACACTCCACCAATTGCAGAATACTTCGAGACGGTTGATCAACAACATCGTCTTTTAATTGAAACTCCAGTAAACTCTATTATTCCCAATAAATCATCAATAAACAAATAAAACAAAAGAGGACTCAAGGGACATCTCTGTATTACACCCTTTGTTGTGTCAAACCAGTCAGATCATCACTATTCCACACCGTCGCTTTATTCCCATCATAGGAGTTTTCTATCACTCTTCCGTACTTTTTTGACAATTTGCTGTAGAGCTTGTAAAACAAGGTTTTTCTATCCGCAATAATTGAAAACCCTCCTGAAATTCTTTTAGTATTTTGTAATGTTTCATCCAAACAGATAAGCGTTCACTTAGGATTGTCACAAATATTTTATAAAAGCTTTTTAAAAAGGATATTCCACGGTAGTTTTCTGTATCGAAAATATCGCCTTTTTTATGGATTGGAAATATAATCGCTTCCTTGAACTGATTCGGTGTGATTCCAGTTTGTAGTATATTTGTCTATACCACGGTAAGTTTTTGAATGAGTTCAATAGCTCCATATTTAAGAAACTCAAATGCTCTCATACATTCTGTATTGCCAATCTTGTGGATGACTGATTGACCGAATGATTTAGAATGAGAACAATCGATTTTTGTCATTTGATGTCTACATTTTTGTTAACATTTGAATTAGAATATTATTTTCATTTTGTATTTATTATGATAGTCTAGCTTACTCTGCCTATGTTTGATGAAATGTCGATGAAGCAGACTTCGCGCCATCTGTCATACAATACATGAATAAATTATATTTGAAATACCAACAAGGGGTTGAAAAATAAAAATGTTTTTAAAAATTACTATGTATGTAATGTACACAAATTAAGGATAGGGACACTCTAATGACAGAGCGATATGAAAAATACTTTACGACCTATTCCCATAACCAACATTTCATAAAAATCGATCGAGTAGTTTATGTTTTAATTATTTTTTGATTTTAATATGTATTAAACAAGAAATTCTATTTCTAATTTTAGGAGTCCATTCTTTACGAGAATTTTTATGGCATTGAAGAAGATCTCTTTTTGAGCAGAGATAAATTACACATAACTTTTGCTTCGTGTAAACTACTTGACGATGAAGAACGAGTTAAAGCTGCACAAATATTTAATTCATGCAAGTTGGTTTTTTATTATGTTATATTTATTATTAAAATTCTACTGAGTCTTTTTTTCAATTTAAAGGGAATTCTTAGGCAATATGCCTCCGATTAAAGTAAAAGTACGTGGTTTGGAAATCATGAACGATGATCCCAGTTCTGCTAATGTTGTATATGGTTGCATCGAGTCTTCACAACTTCAAGTACTTGCTGATAAAATGTTACAAAAGTTCAAAGAAGCCCATCTAAATAATGAAGAATATCGAAATAGCGCCAAACTTCATATGACCGTTATGAATGTTGGTGGTCGCCTTAAAAAGGATCCAGATAGCCCCAATACATTCGATGCAAGGCCAATTTTAGAAAAATTCTCTGATTATGAATTTGGAACATTTACTGTGAGCGAAGTTCATTTATCACAAATGCATACTACTGGACCAAATGGATTTTATATTGCAACAGGAATAATAACTGTATAGAACTTTATATACAAATTTGATTTTCTCTGTATGTAAATATTTACAAAATAATGATGAATTATAGTGGAAGTTTTTATGAAAATTGTTAACATTTTTTTAATTGCGTACTATCAAAAAGTTGTAATGAAAGAAAAAAAATATTTGGATTTTCTAACTTTTTTCGAAAAATGTAAATGAAATAGTATACAAACTTTACTATCTAGTATCTACAGATTTATTGGGATTATAAAATTGATTTTACTTTAAAAAAAAAAAACAATAGTTAAGAATATCAAAATTTGAAAAGCTAGTACGCCTAGTCATGTCAACTCCGATCGCCTCACAGACAGACAACTTTCTTAGAAGTACCTATAATCTTTGAATTTCCTAATAAAATTGGGCAGACCGCATTGAAGTGGTAGACATTTTCAGATTGTCTTTTGTTGCACAAATTGGTGCACAATAGTTTCGGTACTTTTTTCCAAAGTTTAGTTTTAAAGATAGCAATACTACTAAATAATTAAACTCTCGTACTTCTTCTACCCGCTCACTGTGAAGTCGCCACGATTCTTCACGTAGTCTTCCTTTTTGTCGACCTTTGAAAATCATGAGCTTCGTTTTCATGACGTTTTTTTGAAGATATCATGTCTCGAAGGACATTTGTAGCCTATTTATTTGTAATAGGCAAGGATTTTCCTAGCAACATTTTCTAAAAAAAAACAAGTCGTCAGCATACAACAGGACTATTATTAGATTTTCAAAAAAGATTACTCCACCAGAAAGAATATCAGCAATACCATTAATGAACAGGGTAAATAAAATAGGGTGGTTCCTTCTGGGATATTCAAAGCTCTTAAAAGACGGTATTTGAACACATGTGCTTTAAAGTTTACGCTCTTATAATTGTAGAAAAATCTTATTAATATTGCTATACTGTCCTCAGCTAAAAAAAATCAAATTAAAGTGTATATCAAGTTTTTTAAAGTGTTCAAATTACAAGAAACTTACCCGGGTTCGCGCAAACGAACTGAAATAAAATTAAATGATACCAACCTCAGTTAAATAAGGCATTAGCCCCATTTTTGTTTGTTAGGTTTGACTGGGTAAACCAGGTTTATTTTATTTTATTTTCACCAAACTTTTTTTTTATAATAATTAGAACATTACACATTCGCGTTGTTAAGCTGAAAATTGGGCAAGAGGGTCAACTGATAGGCATTCCTAGAAGCGTGAGTATTAGGGTAGAACTGTTTATGAGAAGGAATGCAACTGACTATTTCATAATAGAGCATAGAACGTTAAAATAACAGTAAAAAAGGGTGAGACAAAAAACTTTATGACGATATTCGAGTGTTTATGATTTCCAAGGTGCTTAAGTAACTTTCTGTTGCATCAGTTTAAAGATGGCATTTTTGATTGAACTACAAAAAAAACAAATGAACTTTGAAAGATATTAGCATCTGAATCGGAACAGATTTCAAACTTTTGCTTGAATTGCGTTTATTGCGAGCCATCACATCCCCATTCTGATACAAGTACTAAGAACCTGCACTCGTTTTCATTTAATGTTTCTAGTACCTCATCCAAATACAACAATAAGCGTTCAGCTGGATGGTGGCGTGATGGTGAGTGCATTGGACTGTCATGTCAGAGTTCTTGGGTTCAAACCCTGTCTGTGCCATCTAAAGTTTTTCCACTACCTCTTGCGAGGAATTGACAAATCCTCCAAGAGTAATTCTTGTCATGAAAAAGTGCTTTCTCAAATAAGGCGTTCGGGTTCGGTTTAAAACTGTAGGTTCCCTCCATCCCTCACAACATTACTCGCGCACAGGAAAGGTTGAGAGTTGTAAGTCACTAGGCCCTAGTTCTCAACGGACTGATTCTGCAAGTTAACTTCAGCTAAAGTTTCTGTTACAGTATATGACTCGGGGATTGGAAAGCATTGTTTTTTTTACTTTTTGGAGAATACTATAGGAAGGACAAATTTTTTTGACACTAGTTCTCACTATTTCATACTGTTTCCGTAAAAGATTCGCTTCAATCAAAATGGGAAGAGCTATAAGAGTGGATAATTTTTCACGTTGCCGTTGGAAAATTTAGGACAAAGCTTTTTTATATCTGTTTGCCCTCCCAGGGAGAGTCGATGGATTTCTTGTAAGTATTTTCGAAGCTTGCGATTTTCCAGTTTCACGTAACTTTATTTCGATAGCAAACGCAAGTTTCTCCATTATCAAGTTTCTCCATTATTCATTATCGCCACGTAAACTTTGCGTTCTTCTTCTCTTACTAAGTACGCTAAGCTCTGTAAAACGTTTTAACGGCCGACCACGTCCAAGCAAAATTGGTACCTTAAAAACTCCCTGAACCCAAACTTTATTTTTCTTTTTAAATCTATCATTTGCTCGTTGTGAAGATTTAAAGTTGAATTTACATATACAAATAAAGTTCAATTAAATGAAATACATACGTCAAACGTAAAATTTTAAGATTTTAACTATCGCACAACGCATACAAATTGTTAAAACCTTATACAAAAATGGTGATTCTGCCACATATCATGCTTTAAGAGGAGATTATGGTTTACAGAATCGTCCAACTACGCAAGCAATTGGCAAAATTGTGAAAAAGTTTGAAGAGACTGGTTTGGTTACAGATATTTTAAGGCCTGTGCATCATCGTTTCGCTCGTACCACTGAAAATATCGCTGCTGTAAGTGAAAGTGTTGCCGAAAACGCGAATGTGTCGATTCCTCGTCGTTCTGAGGAATTAGTACTGTGGCACATTATGGCATATTTTGCATTTGGATCTACACCTACATCTATATAAAGTCCAGCTTACACAACAACTGAAGCCAGCGGAACATTTACAAAGTCGTAGATACGTCGAATGGGTGCGGGTGGACGGCGCGGCGCGGCGATTTTTCAAACAAAATTTTCTTCAGCGACGAAGCACATTTCTCACTCGGTGGGTAAGTTAATAAACAAAATTGTCGCATTTGGGGGACTGAGAATCCTGAAGTAATTGAAGAGAGGCCATTACATCCACAAAAAGTCACTGTGCGCTCTTTGGGCCGGAGGAGGTCTGATTGGACCTTACATCTTCGAAAACAACGATGGAATCACTGTCACCGTCAATTCAGAGCGTTATGGTCATTATGATAACCGACTTGTTTTTTACCTGCTATTGAAGAATATGTGGTTTCAACAAGACGGTGTCACATGCGACATGCCACACAACTCGAGCGAATATGGCTCTATTGCAAGAGAAATTTCCTGGTCGCGTAATTTCTCGTCGTGGAGATATCATCTGGCCACCAAGATCATGCGCTGGACTGAGATACCACCCAATATGTGTCAAAAAGTGGTCGAAAATTGCTTGCACCAATTCGCGTGGTGGTCATTTAAATGATGTAGTGTTTCTCGTGAACTTTAACTTTATAATAGAAAAGAAATATCATGAAAAAAGAAAATATTTTATGTGTTTTATTTACCTACGTTTACTTTTGAAATTGCAAAATGAATAACCCTGTATAAGAAAGAACAATAAACTGAAAGCACTTTTTGCACCTTTCGAAATTATTTTCTGTTAAACTAAATTTATTTAAAGTCGATATCTCTACTGTTTTTTGAGATATGGACGATGAAAAATTGTATCCCGAACGTACGAACGTACACACAGACATCTCTTTAAAAATCTTTGATTTAGATTCTAGGGACATTAAAAAGTCGAGAAATGAAACCAAAAATTTCCTATGGGAAATGGAATGGAAATTTGTCGTTTTCAGCTTTCATTGGAGAAAAAACCAAGTTCAAGCACACTCGTACTTTCATACATTCAGATACGCAACGCAAATCCGTTTTATTTAATATACATACATAATTGTTTTATATATTATATATAATCTTAACAAAAACTGTGAATTACTTACACTATAGTTTTTACACTCATAACACCTACGCTATTCTACTTTATATACGTCTCATTTATACAAAATACGATGTCTACCTTTGCTGCAAAATGTTTTTCTTTTTTGATTTTTATTTAAATAGCTTGCGCATTCAGTTGAAATATATAAATTTAATTTTAATTTAATTTTTGTTTTGTTCGTATGTACAATTAATTCAACTACGATTTATTATTTAACCTATAAAATATTAATCTTTTTCTTTTCTTTGTTAAGTAAAATAATCCTTATGATATCTACATAAATCTTTAACATAATGCAAACAAAGTTTATTATTATATTTATTTTGTTTTTAATTAAAAAATCAGTCACACGCAACTGCTAAATTGTTTTCAAGCATTAACTTGGTGTATTTTTGTTTTCTATTATATAGGTAAATATATATTTTTGTTTTTTTTTTTTTATTTTTCATTTCTACAACTAGAACTGCATTTCTAGTTTGTACTCTGCTTTTAATAAATACCCTAGGCCTACATTCTATAAAATTTAATTTTTGTCTGTCTTTTTTGTTGTTGTTGTTTGTATGTTTAGCAAAAGTACATTCTTTGTTTATTGAATTTAAAACTAATACCTACTTAACTAAGTTACGTTTTCAATGGTTGCAATTTTTGGAAAATAAATTAAATTCTATTGAATAGTCGTGTCTAGAAAATTGGTATCATTGTAGAGGTCTCCTTCGATATCAATTCGTGTTTCACTTCCCAATAGTGACTCGGCATCTTCATCCAAATGTCGGATTGGATAACTAAATCCATCGCCAAAGCTAAATTTATATATGTATATAGTTGCGAAATATAAGTATGGTTGGATGAATATTTTGAAAATGAAAATAAACTATATAATTTATATACGAGTATGTATGTAAATATTATAAATTAATAACTACTATGTGAATTATGTATTTGCATTTGGTTTTTTAGTGTTTGCATATTCATTTTATTTAAATTATTTATGTTAAAACATTTTGATAGAAATTGATCGTTACAGTAATTAGGCGTGTACCATCAACTGAGCGCTCAGTGAGCGCTCAATGTCAGATTGACGGAGGCAGAATCGTTTTGTGGGACAAGAATCTCCGTACAAACATAAGCTGTCAAAAACATATGGTGTCAGTTGTAGTTTTTGATGTGAATTTATTATTTTTTTCTATTGATAATTCTTTGTTACTTTTGGAAAAAAAACTATTAAAATGGATAACAAACAAGAACAAGTTTTGCGTCAAATTCTAAGTAGTTCATCAGATAAAATAAGAAATAAATAATAATATAAATAATAATAATAAATAAATAATAAATAAATAAATTTTATTTCTTTTCTTAAAAATTATTTAAATTACGCGCCACACCAGACAAATGACAACTGAACAGCTGTTTTGGGTGAGCAAGCAAATTGAGAAATGAATCCATGAATTTTTTGTCTCAGAGATCTCCGCAAAAAATCTCAGTGCTCAGCTGAGATTTTTTGTCTCACTTAAAAAAATAGTTGAGCGCTCGGAGCGCTCAGTTGATGGTACACGCCTATTATATGCATAAAGCTCTTTCGTTCGTGAGAAATTGTCCGAAATTGTCCGAAATTGTCGTTCGTTTCTAAGTCCGAAAGTTTGATAGGGTCTTTTAGTTTATTTATTTATTTATTGACAAATCCACTATAAACCATTCCTGTGTGCCTGAATTGTGGAGTACTTTTCATGTTCAAGAATTACGGTTAGAAAGATAGTTTCTAATACAACGAAGAAGATATTCATCAATACCAAAAGCACACATTTTCTATAAAAGAGCTTGGTGCTAAACTCTATCAAATGCTTTTGAAATATCAAGTGCAATAATTTTATTTTCTCCAAAACTTTGTAAATATTTGTTCCACTGTTCTGTTACTTAATCAGCGTTTCTATGAATGGACGTGTGTGCTATTGGAGATAGTTGAAGGGGGAGGAGGATTCGCCTTTTTTAATGGCAGGCTGGACAAATGCTGTTTTCCATCCGTTAGGAGAGAGGCCTGTAGAGTGCTTTAATTTCTGGTCATGCAAAAATTTGGTTAATCGAATATGACCGTCTTTCTAGCTTGTTTGAACTTATTCCGGTTTTCCTCAGTGGGGTTGGCTTTATAACAACGGTAACAACCAGCTCCGATCTTAGTAACCTCTTTACAGCTCAAATCAAACCACAAGTTCTCTTTGGATTTGATAAATTTTACCCTATTCAGGATAAAATTTCTCATTAAGCAAAGAATTAAATTTGTAACCATATCTGCGCTGGAATCCAAGTCACTATCGAGGAAGCATAGTGACCAGCTAAAGTGCCTGAAGAATTCGTTGAGACCGTCTCAGTTGGCTTTTCCATATTGCCAAATTGTTCTCCTACTAGTATTGTCTTTAAGTGTTAATTGATTTAACTCAGTAAAGACTTCAAATTGCCTTCCTTTGGGTGTTGTCTGATTAGAAAAGCGAAGCTAAGAAGAATTGTGTACATTGAAATCGCCCGCAATGACAAATCCAGTATGAGGGTAATGGGCAACAATTCTTTGGATGGAGTCGGACAGAGCATCAAATTCGTTAAAAGTCGAATTTCTGTTCAGATTTGGGCTTCGGTAAAGAAAACATGAGTGGATGATGTGCTTATCTACCGTAAATTTTAACCACATGAAGAATACAAACCATATTGTGGCTGAAGTTGGCATGCATATTATACGGATAATCCATGGTGGGGACAGAATAATGGCACTAAGTTATACCCATTTAGATTAAATTCCAAATGATCGGAATCTTCATTTATCATTTAATGCCAAAACAGCTAGCCTGTTTGTCACATATGTATGTGGCATAGAAATTCTTTCTAAGACCACGAATGTTGCTGAAATCCACTCTGAATTCACCCAGCATTACACAATTCAAAGACTAATAAATGAAAAAAGACTTTCAGGTCACACAGGCAGTGATAAAACTGAGATCTCTGGAATTGGCATGACAGATTTATGCACTATCTAACAACAAAGAGTAATACAACTTTGAGTGTTAGGAAATGAATCTCGAAAGAACAAGAACGACCAATACATTATATAATAATGCCTGTATTTATCGTTCAGACCTTGGTCCTATGTGAGGGAGTTTTGAGATCAATCGAACTTATCACAGCCCCGTAGCGCGAAGAAGATTGGTAAAAAAGGTGTCATATGTTAAAATATATTTCGTCAAAACTGGTGCCATACTACCGTATTTATTTACAAAAAAAAAAAAAAAAACATGAATATGCAAACACATAATACGTTTTCTTTATCTATGCTTTTAATAATATTTGGCAAATTAAAAACATTTATCTTCATTATTTTCTATTTTCAATCATAACTTTTAACATCAAACTTATGTAACTATAGAAAGAAATTCCAGTGAGCATAGCATAACTAAATACTTAATTTTGTAATTGCTGCTACATTATATAATGTAAGTACAATAAAACAACTTATCAAAATTCATTCAAGAAAAACAAACGACATTTTTTCTATGTATTTTTTTAAAATTTATTATGAATCATTCGAAAAAATTGTACATTCGTTATTACAAGAAGGAGACAAAAATTTCACTATTTTTGATTTTGAACTAGTAGGTACAAAATAATGTGTCAAACAAACAGTTACAAGTCGAAAAAAAAAATTAAAATCTTAAAAAACTATAAAATATGTGCGTCACATAAAATATGCAAGCATGATGTGAACCCCCCTTAAAAACCTTTGGGTGGATACATTAATAAATTTAAAGCAACGGCGGCGGGTTATTAAACAAATAATGTTATTATCTTGCAATAATGAATGATACATACATATGTACATACATATACATATAGAATGAGTAAGCATTTTCAGTTAAAACGTGTTCAATTTAAAAATCTAATTGTATCATTCACATTATGTTTATACAGTGAAATTGACTTCTTCAAATATCTTATAGTTTAAAATTTTGAGAGTTTTCATCTACAAAGTACATAAATCAAGTCAGAACAATTCAATACGTCTAAAATGATTTCATTACAAATTCAAACGACTCAACACTTTTGAAAACAAACAAGAAATCTGTGTGTGATACCTTTTTGTTTGTTAACGCTGAAATTAAACATTATAAAGATTTTTAAAACAAATATCCTCCTCGGATCCTTGTTATTACCCCCCCTATATATGGCAGTCTACTTAACAAGCTTGCAAGTTTCAGAAACGAGATTCCAACAAAAAGGAACTATAATTGTAGGTATCAAACTCGCTTGGTCATTTTTTTGGATTATATTAGATTCGCTTCCCATGCACTATGTATGAGGTGGGTTAATAGAAATGAGAATCAAATTATTGTTAGATTTGTTAAAAAGTGTTTATGGCCTCTAAGCCTAAACAATATATTGATATGCTAACTTCATGACCCATGTTCTATACCATAATTGTTTAAATTATTTTAAATAAGAAAGGAATTAAAAAATATCTAAAAATGAAACATTGTATTTTCTCCTTAGATTTACCAAGTTAAAAAAATAACTTGTTTAAAAATAAATGTTCAAAGAATCGATGATTATTGATGATGATACACGTTTTAAAAAATACTCAATCTATAGAAATGTAAGATCTAATATATTTCTAATGTACCTTCTATGATGCAGCAGTTTCTGAACTTCAAAAATTTATTTTTTAAATTATGCAAGGACCCAAAACAAGAAAAAAATAACAACTTATTTCGATATATATTTATTTTATATAACCCGAAAATTCTATGATTCTTATGACCTTAATTTATCTAGCGACTTATATAAAATAAATTATTTACTTTACTATTGTATGTTCATAGTTTTCATTATTGAGGAATTAATTTTAATTTCAATTCGATGTCGGACGGAACATGCGATGTTGACTGCTATCCTATTATGACTAGCGGATCAAACCCTTAGGCGAGAACGTTCAGGGGTAAGCAATTGTGCCGTAGTAAAACAAAAAATTTCAAACAACTTTCAAAACCATCGACATCTTAATTAAAAAATGTTAATGACAAAAGTTATGTATAAAATTATGTATGTCGTGCCATAAGTTATTTTACAAGCATAAAACGACATAAGACAAGAACTGTATAATATTTTGTATTCATTGTTGTTTCATTTATTTGGCCATAATATAAGTATATTTAAAAAAACATTTTTCACTCAAAATGACAGATCTCAGCTTTAATGCCAGCCCTTAAACGTTGTGGTCATCAACCTACATATAGTGTCACAAACTGTTTCTATTGAAATTTTTGACACTTTATCTTAAGAATTTAAAAATTTCTGTGAGAAGTCTTTCAGCTACGCGCTCCAATTCTGACCAAAAAAAATAATCTTAAGATTTAATATATGGAGTCACCGAAAGCCAATCTTAAGCTTCTCTCAGACCTATGATGTTGACCCTAAGACACTTTTTTGTTGGCTTGGCTTTGTTTGTCTCACCAAAAATTTGTAGATGAATTCATACAAATCCATTCAAATGGGTATTTGTTAAACCCTTCTTAACTAAAACCTCTACCACATCTCTATGGTACAACTTTTCACATTCTTTCCTAAAAATGGCGAGATGGGACACTTTGGAGTGAGACTTTTAACCAAACCATTGTTGAAGCGTGGTGTTGTTTACGTTTGACTCTTAGAACAACAGCTTTAGTTTGATATAATGATTTGGCATAATTTATATCGTTTTCTTCTTAAACGGTAAAAATCTTTTCATTCAAAAAACGAATCATTAAATGCTCCAATCTCACGTGTCATAGTAAAAGCCCTTTCACTCTTTTCACAATAACTTTTTAGAGTCGAGGTATTATCAAATGATCTGTATAGTGCCAAAAGGCATTTATTAGTAGATGCTCCATAACGAGCATTGAAATGAATCGTTTTTGTACTGCTTTTATAAATGTACAAATGTGGGCATTGCGCAAATGAGTACTTTTTGGGCCGTCATCTATTCTTAAAGACATAGCAAACTAATGGAAATCACCAAACATTATTTCCATAACTTATTCCTTACCTAATATGTAAGGCAAAAATTTCCATTCTATAGAAGCATTGCTTACTAATGTAAATATTTAAAAAAATAAGATTACCATTTTATATGAAATGGATGTCTTGAGCAAGGAGTTTCGTAATAGAATTTATGGCACGACTAAATATGTATATGCCATATTTTCTAGATATTCATAATTAAACAGAATCAAAGTTGTAGTTGTTTTCCAAATTCAGTATTTTGAAAGTGATCTGTCTTCTTATTTTCAGACTTAAAGGTATTCACATAGTATTAAAGGTTTATTGCTATTATAATAAAAAAAAGAAAAACATTTATCAAAAATCCTGCTGTTCCAATCTAAATTGAATTTTCTAACTTAAAAGCCTCACTCATTGAAACACCGACAGAACAAGTCTTATGTTTCTTTTTCTATAATATGCAGTAACTTTAATGTTTAACATACATATTTTACTTTTGTTATTCTATTGCTCATTTTACAATTGGGAATCCTTTATATTTCCGGCATTGGTTAAATAAAGTAGATTTGATGCCAAAAGAAACTAAAATCAAACTTAAGAAATCTCTCACACGGAGTGGTAAAAATGTTTCTAAAAAAGAAAGAAACGCATGGAAAATGTATTGACAATTCTGCAGAATGTGTGAAAAAACAATACAACCATTCAAAAAAAAAAATATTGTTATGTTATCGTTGTTACGCTGGAAATATAAAGAGCAATCCTCGTAGCCAATTAATTCAATTTAAAAACCGCTTTATAAGTAAATATAAATGTTGAACTTAGTTCTTGAACAGAATTCTTTACTTTTTTCGATATCGTTATTTTTTTGTCAATAACATTTCGTTGAACTTTTGTAAAATCTAAAATTCCATCTACTATCTCATGTTATTGTCACTTCACGGATCTAAGAAACCAAAACAGCTTGTATTATCTTCAAAGGAAATAAACAAGTGGATTCAGATTATAACCAAATGGTAGAATTATACCAAATCGGAAATGGCAGTGAAAATTTATGAAAAAGATTCCGATTCGTATGCGATTTAATATGCTTCATAAAAATGTTTAAAAAAAGTTATAAAAGAAAATCCTGATACACTGCCGGTTAGAAGCAGGTATTTTCGATAATTAAAATTGATATTTTTCCCGATAACAACTATGGTCAATGAAGGACTATTTTGTTAACAACAAAATATAAAATTTGGAGAGATCAAGCTTACGGAACTTTCATGACAAATTGTTAATTGAGTCAAGAATATGCGAAAATAAATCGGTTCATTAGATTAGAAGCAGTGAATAAATCAACGTTGTTTTTTGGAGCGCATACATTTTTTTTTTCGGAAAAACGGTACAATTTATGAATTAATTGTTACTGATTGAGTGTTAACAGAAATGGGCAACAAAAAATGTTTGACAGTGGAGGAAACGGCAGAAATAGATGTTTATTGCTCTAAAGGTCTTTAATGCTTTGCTATAGCCCAAAAAAAAATCAAAGTTAGCAATTATTTAAAAAACCATCGTTTTCCTCGAAAAATTATAAAAAAAACACTTCTTCTGCCTTAAAACTTGGCGAAACGCGAAGTATCCTTGGAATAGCGTCAGAATCAGCTTTATCGGCAGCTAAAACTAAGGAGAAAACTAATGTTAAGGCCAGCTTATCCACTGTTAAATGCACGATTCGCCATGCTAAACACTTAAATCGCCTGAAGCTTAAGAAAACACCACCTCTTAATGACGCAAGGAAGAAGCAACGCTTGTGTTTCGCAAAAGAGCACATGAGCTGGGATGTGCAAAATGGAAGGTTATTTTTTCCAACGAAAAAATTTAACCTAGATGGGCCAGAGGATTATAATTATTATTTCCATGACCTGAGGAGAAAGTAGTGATTTTTAAACCGTCACCATAGCAAAGAAACAGGCGTTATTGTCTGGGGCTCAATTTTATTGTATATGGCGCTGTGCACTTGGTAGTCCAAGATACCAAATGACTAGCAAAAGTTACAAAGCCTTGCTGGAATCAGTATTCCCCAATATTAGCGAGCTTTTTGGCCAATTTCATGGATTTTTCAGCACGAAAACGCTCCCATACACACAGCTCGGGAGTTAAAATCCCTTATTGCGAGCCAAAACTTCCACCTGCTGCCGTGGCCACCATATTCCTCTGACCTTAACATAATTGAAAATATGTGGGGCTAGCTTACACGTAAGGTACATGAGGGAGGTAAGCAATACGATAACAAGGAAGCGCTACTTCATGGTATCAAATTGCCCTGGAGTGAGATTTCTCTGGTCTACCTGGAATCTCTTAATAAATCCTGAAAATATAGAATTTTTGAAGTTATTATGAAGGCTAGTGGTAGCACACATTATTAAAAACCTTATGAAAGCTAAAAAACATAACAAAATACAAATACTTGCATTTTATTTCCATTTATTTGATGTGCTTCTAATCTAATGACCCAATTTATTTTCGCATATTCTTGACTCAATTAATAATTTACCATTAAAGTTCCGTAAGCTAAATCTCTCCTTCCCAAATTTTATATTTTGTTGTTAACAAAATAGTCTCTCATTTACCATAGTTGATTTTTTCTAATCCATCTTGTAACGGGAGAAATATCGATTTTACTTCTCGAAAATTCCTGCTTCTAACCTTATGACCGACCGTGTATTTAAAATCATGATAAAAGTGTTTAAATAAACTTAAATGATTCATAAACATCATAAGCATTTTTGAAAAAGTTTTCCAAGAGCGAATCAAAAGATTTTAAATTAATAAAAACAATAATTAATAAAATAAAAACAAACATTTTTGTACAAGACGAAATAACAAATAAATACAAATTATTGACCATGCCAAAGAATCATGGAAGCAATATCGATGCATTAATTTTAATAATTATAAAAATATGTGTGTATGAATAATATTTCATGTGGTACTTTATTTGATTTTTTTGTTGTTGTTTTGTTATTCTTTATAAATAATAAGATGAAGGCACTTAAGTAAGTTAGCATTTATGGCTTATATGTATATCAATGGGGTTAAGAACAATCTTAAAGCTACAAAATAAGTGTGACCATATAAAAAATAGAATGCGAAATATATAAATCTATTTCTACACAACAATCAAATGCATTTGAACTGTATTTTCAATTTTTGTTTACAGAGCAATTCAACATTTAATAATAAAAAAAAAACAACAAGAAGAAAAAAAATAAACATACAAAAATACCCAAAAAATATATTTTAACATATCAAAAATATTTTCTTTTATATATATACATATATAACTATAATACAATACAATATTTATTTGTAAAAAAAAATTAATTATATCATTGTAAAAAAAAATTGTAATAATAATAATAAGTAAACTTATTCGAAAAAACATGAGCTAATAAACAATCAAACATCAATGATAGTTTGTAAATCAGGTTCAATCAAATATTAATAATGCTAGCACAATTTTGTTCGTCTGCCACTTCTGCTGGTGTCATTGTCATTACCGTTACCGGCGCAGCCAATTTCGTTGGCTCATTTATCTCGTCTACATTACTTGTCAATTGATTATTTCTATTCAATACGCTAGCATCATCAAATCCATTCACAACAAAAACATGGGATTCAGGAGAAGTTTGATCGCTATAATTACTACTCTTCATATCTATGATAACATTACCATTAGCGATATTGGCAGCATTTGTTGATGATAAGCTAGCATTGGCATTCGCATTGGCGTTCGAATTCATTGCATTGCCATACGCATTATTTAATGATGGCAAATTGTCTATCGGTTGATTTAAAAATGAATCAGTTGGTTGGTCTAACCTGGTCTGGGTGTCTCCCATCGACTCGTATGAGGAACTCTGATGGTGGCCTTGAGTTGGGTATATTAAACCGTCACCCATACTAGAAACAAAATGTTGGTATTTGTTTGTTGTTGATAATAATTATGAGTGTAATATAAATAAAACTTTGATGTTTGTTAGTTTTTTTTTTTAATTTTTCGTTTAATAAATAAATATGTATAAACACGGGTGTTTTCTTTTATATGCTCATTTTCGTATATTATGTACGTATTGGGACTTCAACAAAGAAAACTTAAATAGTTTCAGCATAATAAAAGTCTTCTAGTTAAACAAACAAAAAAATTAGTTGAACTCATTACAAAAAATAAAACAAAGAAATAAAAATTACGTATGTACATGAATATTTGTGTTAAAAAAGAAATAAAGGGTAAATTGTTTTTGTAGGCAAGTTTAAATAGGAAAAAGCCAAAGATCACAAGTAAATATAGGTTTTGCTTTATGTAGATTTTAGGACTAAGGTTTAAAGTAATTTATTTTTTTTAAATACAAATTGATACGGGTCTAAGAATTATATCAATAGCTTACTTTTTAATTTTGTTTTAAGGACAAGATTATTACAGGAGTATAAATGCATAAGTTGATATAATAAGAAATCGTTTAAACACATTTTATATCGGCCGGCCCGACAACATACACTTTGACAAACTAATTGATAGAACTTTGGATCTTGATTAGAAAAGCTGTAAAATCTCTTATGTGGCTTGTGCCTTGAGCCCCTTATGTAAGGCACATATCAACGACTGAAAGTTTTAAGTTACTAAGACTTGGTATTCTATAATAAACATATTTATTTTAATTTAATATTTTGTATTAACTAAATATTGTGTTGAAATACAAGTTCAATTAAGTCTCTTTACTATAGCAGAAAATAACAATAAAAAATTATAACTGAGACAACATGATTCTTGGTTCTATACAGCAAAATGTTTTTTAACCAACTGCATTATATCTAGTAAACCTTGTTGAAAGGATTTTTTATGCTGACCCAGACACCCTGGATCATTGCAACTTATAGAAGGACATGCAGCAACGGTGGAAATTCAATACAACACCCACTGCCGTAGTTAAGGGGACCAACAGTAAAAAATGGCCATCCAATCTTTTTACGAAATGTTTATACATTTCTTTTTTTTTTAAATTCCAGACGTTATTTTTATTTCCAATGTTCTCTTTTAACCCAATTTTACAATTTTAACCCTGTACACATTTTGTGAATTATTTCGAACACAATTATATAATGAGTTATGTATTCTATCGTAGTTTTTTTTTATTTGTGATTGGTTATTGCAGTTTCTCAAGTTTTCACTTATCTAGAAGTCGATTTTACAATCAAATCTGTAAGATGTTGTGTGATGTGTAATGTGATCAGCAAATTTATTCCATTAATATAAAGCCACGCCAGCTAAGTGATAATTGTTGTTTTATCATTCAAACACTACTAATGTTCATATTAAGTGAGGGACGAATCGTTTCTCATAATATAAAAATACCTTATTTCTATTTAATGTAATAACACTGGTCGACAGGAATAATCTTGGCATTCAATCGGTTTTGATAGCCTGAATTCAAATCCAACTTTAAAATCCCTCTATCACATGTTTATGAGCTATTACTTTTTAAAATTTGAAAAAAAAAAAACTTCGAGGCTATTTATGTAAATTCATGAAATATAATTTTTTTCAATTAAATTCATGATGGTTTTCCAATTCTATAATCCCTTTTTTTCATATTTAATTGAAATATTTATAGTGTTTCATTAATAAGATTTCACGTGTCTTAAATTAATCTTAAAGAAATGCTGAACTATTTCTGCTAATACGGTTTTCAACAGAAAAAGGCAAAACGGATTGTAAGTATGTTTTGTTCTCGTAACGAATTTATCATAATAAGTTTTTGAAATACATACATATATTGAAACATATAAAAATATTGTTGAAAACAGGTATTTTTAAAATTTGAGCAGATAGTTAAAATCAAAGTTCGGATTCGAAATCATAACTAAAAATTAACTAAAAAACGTGTTTTTCAAAACTATAGAAGTATTAAATTAAAGATTTGCTCAAAACTACATATACGTAGAGTCAAATAAAGGCTCATAACTAATGCGAATTGCCCAGAAACAAAGTAAGATACTCAAATGATTTAAACTGTATTTAGAAGACAAAGATTTGTAAGAATCATCATACAATTTATTGTAAAGGAATATGTTGTGTCTTAGCTTAGCTTAAAAAACACATTTTTTAAAAATCTGATGTGATAGAAAAATTCAAAGGTCAGCTAGAGTTCATGGCATCGTAATCCTTTAAAAATCTATTGTTTTGTATGTGCAATAGACTTGCTATTTATTTATATAAAAATAACGTACAATTCGTGACAAAGAAGCATTAAATACAAAACAGAAATAAATTTAGGAGTTTGTTATTTAAATTTCGTATATTATAAACAAATATTAATACCCGTGCAAAAAAAACTTTAGGTTGGACAGGCAGGGATTGAACCGAAGATCTCTAGCATGAGCTACGCACTAACCATCATGTTCCGGGAACTGAAAAACTTATGGTGGTGAAATTGGAAAACCGTACAGTACTAAAGTTTTTGTAGCTTTTTCTATTTACTTAACTTCCAGCCGTGAATTAAGGTAGAACTAAGTCTAAAAGTTGAGTGAGAAGAAAAGAGATTTAAACATAGATAAATCGCTCTTGAAAAATTGTCATAAGCGTCCATGTTGACTTTTTAAATAATTTTAGATTCATGTGATCTTTACTTTAATCATCATCAAAATGATTCAAGTCCTTAACATTTTGAAACAAAAATATGTACACGGACAAAAGTCAATCAAAACATGTTTTGAAAGTTTAGGCATCACAAATATTAATTAAACTTCCAGGAATATATGGATATGTTGCTATTATTTATCCTGCTGGCAATTTAACTCAACTGTCTAAAATAAATTTAGTTTCCCAGCAGAACAATTTGTTTTTTTTTTTTTGTAAGTCTATGGGTAGGTTCAGACGACATAAGGGACTTAAAAGTAATTCAAGTTTCTAGCACCTTCCAATTAAGGCAATTTTTTTGGAAAATTGACTAGAAAGTTAGCCAAGAAAAATCTCATTAACTATCAAGTGAAGTCCACGATCATGTCAACTGAAAGCTGAACTTTATTAGTCTATTATTTTCTTATTTTAAGCACAATTCCCTTTAATGTTCTTTATCGAATTGGAAAAAGAATAAGTAATTGTAGCTAGCCAGAGGAGCGATCAATTGAAGGTAGAGGCTAGTTAAGTTCCGAGTTTGAAGCTTATGCCACTTGAAAAACTAACTAGGCAACAAGGCAACCTTGGTCAAAGTTTACGTTCAAAGAATGCAGTTGACTGTAAATACATTTCCTTATGTTGTCTGAACCTGCCTTATATTATTGACATTAGCTTCAATTATCTGCTTTGAAAAATGCGAACTGGGAGTTGCGTTTAAGTTAATATTATGGACATAAGCTTCAATTGTCGGGTTTAAAAAATGTGAGCAAGGAGCAGCTAACAATTTCTTATTTTGTTTTTCGTCTGTGTTCTTATGTTTTGAGAAATAGGTTCTCAAGTAAGCAAGTTTTTCCTCAAATCAAATAAGATTTGTGTGGTTTCTGAATACAAAATAATATTTGACAATTTCTAAGATTTTTTCATTTTGACATCTTCTTTTCTTTACAAACAAAGAATGAATCGAAAAACGAATATATAACTTTACAGACCGTAACAGCTTTGAGCTGTTTAGTATCTTGGAATCACATTTTACTAATTCTTATTAAATCTTATGATGTTGGTGTTGACAGCATGCATGTGATTGATTATAATGGAAAACCATTTTTTGACATAAAAGTTTTCTTTTTGTTGCTTTTGTATTTTTGAGTAATAAGTTTTTATATAACTATTTAACTCTGTATCCCTATTTTGACTAAAACTCTAAAAAAAAAACAATATATCTCCAGGTGTCATTCCATCAATATAACACTTTGGAAACCCAGTTAAATTTTAAAATAATATCTCTTCTATCTTAAATACTTAACTTATATACATGTTATTACAGCAAAACATACTCGTTATTGATTTAATGCTGCCGTTTTAATTGTGTTACCATAATTCACCACATGCAATCATTACGACAAAATCACATAATTCTAAAACAATATTAAACAATCAATCCTCCCCCCCCCCCCCCCCAAAAAAAACACATATCCATGATGTTTTGTTTTCTTCTATAAAATACTCTTAAACAAAAAGTTAATCAAGTAAATGAGTTCAACAAATTTTTCCTTCAAATTTAATAAATGTATGCTGCATATGTAGCTCTCCGAAAAAGTTTGATTTATTCTCAAACACACAAAAATTGTTAGTAAATTTTAACTTATATACACATACTAGAATCTGAATGTTTTTAATTTGCCAAATAAGTCGAAATATCAGGTTAAGGCATTTTAGTTGATATTTTGTATGCCAGGTATTACAACAAAGGCGTCAAAACACATGTGTTATTGAAAACATATAGGTGCAAGAATACGAAAACAAAAAACAACCACAAAAATCTCTTACCTAGTGTAAACTGGAATCAGCCAGAGCTTCCAGTTATCACCGAAGACCTCTTGGAAATTTGCATACTTTCCTAAGTTAAATCCATTTTTATCAGGACCACCTATACGAAATACCGGTGCCCTAAATGCTTCTACATAATTAAACACAAAGAAAATCAAATGAAAATTTGTAAATTATTATGATATCAATCAATTATTTTACCTAAGGTCGTTCTATTGACTAGAACTAAATATATATGATAGCCAAACAAACTGACTAAGCTTATTGCGAACATTAGAGATACAAAAAATAGGAATAGTATATGGAATCGTCCCATTCCACCGTTAAGCTCACCCTGAAAAAAAAAAAGAATAAACATGCAGTGAACATAAGAAGGACTTAAAATGGGATACGAAAATCATACAGTGCTTACCCGCCAGAACTTTATGAAGTACTCTAGAGATGTTAACGCTACATATAAACAGTAGAGCAAGGCATATCCCAGGAACAAAACAAAGAATTTGTAGTTCTTAAAGTTCACACAATTGTTAACCCAGGGACAGTGGTGGTCCATTTTTAGAACACATGTACCGCAAACGCTGCAGTGATGTGCTCGGTCTGGTTTTATAATTTGACATTTTTCACAGAATCTTACAGCGCCATGAAGAGTCCTTTTTTAAAAAACAGTAAACAATTAATTATTGAAATTAAGGTAGGAAAATATGTCGTAAACTTACCGATTGGATACTGGCAAATCCTTAGCGAAATTTTCTAATACTCTTTTCTGCTGCTCTTGATTTTCTGCTCGAAACAATCGATCAATTTCACTTTCAGGAATACGCCACTGAAATGATAAAATAAAGAATTTCATATAGGACCATGTCGAATAAGTTGGTTGGTTGTTGCTAAGGCCAAGTTATTATGTCTTTTAGAGAACATTTGTTAAGGTTAGACGAAATAGTCTCTCCTACGCGTCAAACCAAAATTGAATTCCGTAAGCAAACAAAATTGTTTTTCATCATCACTGTTTCCTGCGTTCTTTGTTTGTGGCAGTGGCATTCCCGCATAAAATGGCTCATATATGAGGAACTATACGAGCTTTACCAGGACGCTAATATAGCGAACAAAATAAATAGCCAACAACTAAGATGGTTGGGTCTTTACAGCAAATGGTCATTAGACCGCAATGTGCCAGGAAAATGTATTTATTTTTGAGTTTGTTAACGGGGAGAACACTATGAAATCATAAGCTTTTTTAAGTTAATAGACAGCAAAATTTTGGCCCCATTGTAACACATTAAAGGAGGAAGTAAGCTGGATATTTCAACGTCCATTAAAATAACGATATAAATTCTTAGAAAAGCAAACATTACAGCAATATGTCTGAATAACTAAGTTAATTCACAGTTATCGCCATTAAATTTTTAAACCTCTATCGGAGAGCTGTAAGTAAGTTGCTTATATTTTTAGATTGTAGCCAGATCAGGAGGAGACACATTTCTTTCGTTTATGAATATAAAGAAAAGAGTTGGAGACAAAACGGAGCCCTGAAGAGTATCAGTATTTATTTTATAAATTTCAGACTTAAAACCATTCAATACAACTTGTATTGAACGGTTAGAAAGGTAGTTTCTAATCCTAACAAAAACTTGAAAATCAATACCAAAAACATGCAAATTCGATAAGAGAGCTAAGTACCAAATTCTATTAAATGATTTTGAAATCTTACTTTCTCCAAACCGACTTTTCGGTTATATAAACCATCAAATCACCGTTGGACCATGCTATGAAAGTCATACTGCCGGTCATTAAGAAGTTTTCGTTCTTCGAGATATTTCTTAAGCCTAAGCAAATATAATCTTACCCTCT
Source organism: Eupeodes latifasciatus (assembly GCA_920104205.1). Lineage (NCBI taxonomy): Eukaryota > Metazoa > Arthropoda > Insecta > Diptera > Syrphidae > Eupeodes > Eupeodes latifasciatus. Next base: position 59,039,347 of record OV049925.1, on the reverse strand, counting down.
GTTTGAAGGGATCACAGATACCAAGTTCTCTTTGAAAAACGGAGAAAATTAGCTGAATTGGACGTCGCCAAAGAGTTGTTGAATGCGGTAATCAAGATTATATTGCCGAAAAAATTAAAGCCAAACAATCATAGAGACTGTCAAAAACTTGATAATTGAGGGCAGAAAATGTTAGCCGGAGCTTCCTTTTTATGTATTTCCTAATTTTATCAATTTAAAAAAATATATAATCTTAAAGACTATTGATAAATAAATAAGCAACATGCGATACCAGGGTTTAAAACCGCTGATAAATTAATTATATATATGTCTTTTAAATCTATTATGACTAAAATTGCAATGGAAATCAATATGATAAGAACATCTGTTGGCCTGTCTAAGGTATCCTAGTTATTCGCTATTAATTCTTATAAGGGACAAAAGAAAAGCACAATTTATTTGGTTTTTAATAATTTATATGGGTTTTCCAATAAGGGCGGGTCGATTTTGTGGCGTTTGCTGTGTGGCACGTAGCGCCGTTCTGCTGGAACCACATGTCGTCTAGGTAAATATGGTTCAATTTGGGCCATACGAAATTAGTTATCATCGTTATGTGGCGCTCGCTGTTGACGGTGACCGCCTAACTAACGTCTTTTTTAAAAAAAATTACCGACCAATTACGCGTCCCAAAATCCACACCAAACGGTAACTTCTAACTTTTTCATTATCACCTGGTGAACCTCGCGTGGGTTGGTGTAGTCCTATATAAGGCAATTTTTCTTCTTAACACAGCCATTCATCCAAAAATGCACCTCGTCACTTAAGGTGATTTTTCGGCCAAAATTGGGGTCCTCTTCCAAAAGATTCGAAGATCTTGTACGGGTGTAGGCCCAAGTCCCGACGCAAAATTCGCCAAGTTGAAGGCTGCGAAAAGCCGAGTTCTTGTGCACGGCGAGGAATAGACTGCCTCGGGTTCTGCTGTACACTTGCACGGACCGTGGCGATGTTCTCGGCCGATCTTGCGTTCCTTGCTGATTCTTTACTGAATCGGTCCGTTAACGAACACTCATTTCGATAATAAAGTTTTATCATTTGAACGTGCTGTTCAATCGTGTAACTTGCCCTGATGATTTGTCATAAACAACTGAATAATAAAAAAAAAGATTTGACAGACATCACCAAAACAAAATATCTGCCAGGTCCAGGGGGCGCCAAAATCTACCTGCGCCAAAAAAAAACTATATTTAAAAAAATGGAGATCGAACAGATAACATCTAGTGTATTCCAAAAAAGTCTGTAAATCACTAGTCTGGAAAATCGTTTTTAACTTAGGAATACAATAATGCTGAGAGTATAGAAGGGTCAGAAAATTTGATTTCGCAACAATAAAATCTAAATGAGGGCAAAAACTTAGCTTAGGATTAAGCGTGACTAATAGAAATTTGTTTGCACAAAGCAACAATTATCTGCAAAAAGATGAACATCACATTTAGAAATCACTTATTGGAGTTACACCAATCGGTTAAGTCGTTAAGATCATTCTGAAGAAGAATGCAATCATCGAGCAATTTTATGCATCAAAATATTATAACCAGGGAACATAACCCTATGAGAAGAATTTAAAAAAATCGGCAATATCGTTTAAAAGGAGCGAAAAAAAATAAGTGGACCTATGTAATGACTTCCTTGGGGGGACTCTAGAAGTAACAGACATTAAGTTATTAATACACGAATTCTTTGTGCACCCCTTTTCAAACCTTCTCAATATATTGGAGTGAAAGCTTTTCGCTAAAAGCTTCTTAATTAAGACCATGTGATTTACCCTTTCAACCGCATTTCAAAAATCATTGTAGATCACATCACATCACTTTGATAACTTTTTCCAAGGTTTTTATTTTTGTCCATTCTTAGAAAATACTGAATCTCATATCGTCGGCTTGCTATCTTGCAATATATACAATATTTTTGTATTCCTTTATAAAGTGTTCTGTGAAGTGGAATAATTTTGTATTGTTGATAAAGTTATTAAGGAAGGCGACTTAAAAACTGTAAAGGGGTTTCAAAGAATTAATTTGGTATCAGACTGGGTGTTGCAAGAATTTGTGTGTTTTATTTCTTTGCTGGTTTACCACTATACAAAAGTAATAATAAACCACAAATCAAGCTTCTGTACATGTCCCACACTCCGCACAACGTATTTTGTGGCTTATGGATCAGACAAAAACTTCACCAATACCACTAGCAACTTCTATAACAGCAAGTAGCTGTTTATATTTTTTATTTATTTATTTTACACATTCACTTTTTTCAGTTCCACCGCATTCATGAAGTAGAATAAATTTAATATCATAAAGTCTCTCTCGTCCTACAAGTTCATCCAACAATAGTGCGGTTATCGTATCGATATCGCATCGTAATCACTTCAATTGAAATTATAATAATAAGCAGGGGACTCTTATCAAAAACACAAAAAAAAATCGACATCATTCGAAGTCAAAATTAAAGTTTCGATTCTAAGAGACCCTTTATCTAATCTTTAAGTGGTGGTGGTATAAAATGAAAACATTGCAATTAGTGTGAACATTCACTGAGTTCTCATGATTCTGAGCAATGTGTGTGATTCATGACTGTAGAAGCTCAAAAACTGTCCCAAAGCCAAACTGATGAAAGATAACAAAGGCTATCACTTTTAGATTATCAGTATAATTAATTATTTTAGTTTTAATACTCACCTTATGAGGAACTGTGCCGACTGGAGTGAAAATCGTATTCCAGTAGGACCAGAAGAACAGCACACAAACAATATGATACAAGGCAATGAAAATAATCTTCTGTACAGTGCTATCGATTGAAACTGAAAAGAAAGAAGAAGAATAAAACAAGCAAAGAATTGACAACAAAATTATAATTAATTCATGAACACTTGAGCTTTAATGAGGATCTTTGCAGTGGTTCAGAGATCACTTACGTAGGCATAGTTGGACAACATAGGCATAGTAGGACCAGACGATGACCGCAACTATAAATATTACTGGAATCCACTTGAGGCAACGCATGCAATCGGTGCAGGGTGTGCTTTTCTTCCTATCGTAGTTACCCATTTGGTTCTAATTGTATTCTTTTGTTGTTGATGATTTGGAGGGGATATGTTGAGTTAAGGTTTAGTTGTTTTGTTTTTTATGGGATTTTTGTTCGAAAATAAATTGGCTCACTTAATTAATAATAATTAACAAAAAAAATATCGATGCCTTTTCATATTTACTTCTGGAGGACGTAGTGAAAGTGACACAAGCGACAAAGGCTTAATTTTTCGTCTGAAACCGCTGGTTGAATTTTGACAGGTGTTTTCTTTTACTGCTGAATTGCTGAGTAAGTGATGCCAAGACGTTCATAAAATAAATAATCTTTTTTAAGGGACCAATTATAGTTAACATTGAAACAGTTTTTTGATAAATTCTTTCACTGAAAAAATTGAAATCAAGCTGATGTTTTTTCTTTAATAAACATTCATTTTACAACAAAATAGAATCTGCTGTTAAGGAAAACACTCCTCGAAATCTGTAATCGATATGAATAATTATATTAAAGCGGCGTTCACATTAAACTTCTTTTTTTTAAAGAATTCTCAATGGAAAGTCGTATGAAGTAATAAGGACATTCATGCAGGAAAACTATTATACGCCTTTGCAGAAAAACACAATTTCCCGCCAGACTTTTAATAGTTGAGTATATGTGAAAATAAATATTTCTGTAGTTTTGACGTTTAGATTTTATAATAATAACAAAAATGATCCATCAATGGGCATGATTTGTTATATTTTATCTTTTTGAGTTTAATTTAAAGTAGCCGTAATTATTAAACTTGTTGTTGGGCAAGTGCAGACATTTTAAAGTTGCTCAAAGTTGACGGAAACAAAGTTTTGCTAAAAAATTATAAGCAATTTTAAGTTTCCAACAAATTAAGTTGTCAATTTGGCGCACATTATGGTAAGCGTTTTTCGTTTTTATCTTTGGGCTCTTCTTGAACATGTTCAAAACGCTCCGAGAAGAGTTTGATCAGACCTATGTTTTATTTATACATAATTGAGCCCTGATCTGAAACAAATTTTACATGAAAAAAGTAAAATTTAAGGAATCATAGAGAGTACTCTGAGCTAGTCTGATAAAAATGAATATTTTTTGGGTGCTCTGATGTGTCTGAGGTCAAAAAGAAGCACAGATCTTTTTTTAAAGATAAGTTCTCTACTCTGAGCTTAAAAACTTGATCTAAAACCTAAGCTAAATTTTGACAGAAGAACGTTGTGTAGAAAATGCTTGTAAAACTATCCTTCAAGTTCTAGATTGAAAAATGTTGCGTCACAAGCTTCGCAAAATTATTTTTCTCGTCAAAACTCGAATTTGTTTTTTTTTTTTACTTCACATTTTCTTTTTCCTGGCTCCGAAAGGCTTTCTTCAAGAAATGACTCCTCAAATTGCATTGGTCTGTGAGACCGTCAAATTACATTTTCGCAAATATTTTAGCATTAAGTTTATGAAGTTTTTATTATGTTTTAATGTTTTTGTACACTTTATGAAAAGTACCTTTTTTAAAAGACTTAATAAAAAGACTGCCACGTATTATTTAAATGCAATAACTAATTTCACTCTGTTTTATTTCATTAACAATATATCATTTTACCGATCAAAGCAAATTTCATGAAAGTATTCGAATTGAAAAGGAAACTACTTCGGTCCCAGAGACTGTGCGCGGGTATGTGTTTTTTTGACGAGGGTATAGGAAAGTTAAGCACGGTACAAAATAAACACATCAAAATACAATTAATTTCATGTCAGAACCTTTTAATCAATGAAAATACTGTACTCCAAATCAATTGAATGAAGCAACTGAACATTTAAAGAGGGGGCCTGTTTAGAGACTATTTTTGTAAAAACACGAAATTTTAATTTATTGTAAATGATATGTATTTATATTTGAAATATCTTTTTTATCTTTCAAAACAAATGCTCTAAAAAGTTCAAACCTGACCATTGTCGCCTTTACCTACGACCTCAAATAATCTGTCAAAATTTTGCTCATATCAAAGGCACCAAGCATTTTATCAGCCTGCTTAATTTTGACAGCTCAATATTGGATTTATCTTTTTGTTAAAAAATATGTATGTATTTTATTTATATATATGTATTTTAAAACATACATTATTTATCTCATCAATTTATTTATTTAATGTCTCAAGCAAGTTGAAAGCTGCTTCAATTTTTCTTTCGTTATTCTTTTTGTGGTTTAACATTTTAAAACAGGTTCTTCATTTTTATATTAGTAGTTTGAAAAATCAAGTATTTTTGCCAAGAGTTCTTCCTAAATGATTCAAATTCGAAAAATTCGTTACAATCGAAGGTTCTCATTCCTAAACATGTTTGATAAATGTGAATTAATGAGTATATGATAGATTGAAACAATTTGCGTTTAAGTTCATTAATCCTAGCTTTCCATATCAATTTGACCGATATGGCTCTACTCTTGATATCAATGACATTTTTAACAAAATCTTTCATGTGAAATATATCTCTCTCCATCAAAATAACCACATTCATTTCTTTTTTGCAATGTACACTCTTTAAAATTGCCTTCAAAATTAAATTTGCTTCAAGTTTGACGAGCTTTCTTTTATGAAGCGTTTATATTTTTAAATTCAGTTCAGTCAAACTGTATGTAAGCCACCTAATGACACTTGAACAACTTTGTTTAACACTAACGACAATAGTTTATTTACTTACATCTTTGTATGTAAAACCTAAAGTACTATCATCGTGGGTTTTTATGGGGGCCGCACCTAGTGGCAACGGTGACATTAGCTATAAAAACAATTGCAGTTTTTTTTTACTTAACTTTTATATTTAAAACTTTCAACGCCACCTTGAGGCTACGTAACAAAAAACGGCTCCATCATAATACTATATATTTTATATACAAAGTTGACATACTAGATATGGACTGCTAGTTGATTCATATCCACATGTAAAATCCCCCTTAATAAGTATTTTACCTATTTGGCTTGGCACAAGAAATACAATGAATCTTAAAACGCCATCTCTTGTTTTAAGTCATCACCAAGTTTGATAAAAAACATAAAATCAAAAACCATGTTAAAAAAGTTTAGTTATACTTCCGCTCAACTTAATGGCTAGTGGCGTTAAGAAAGAGATGACACTAACGGGAAGGTGATTACTAGCAGACCATGCCAATGGAACATACCTATTCTCGTCACCGAATATTTCACTTAGTTTAACCATAGCCTTATTTATTCAATACACCAACCATCAAACCAGTGCCCTTCAAACCGCAATTAGCTGTCAACTTCATTGATCCCAATGGGAATTCCAACAAAAACACACAAATAAAATCCCATTTCCAATAAGATTTTTTGACATCCCCCTTTTTTTCCACACATATGATGGGAAAATTATCATCTGGGGCGCCATGTTGTTTTATTGTAGAGATACCGAGCGAGAGAGCGGCCGCATTTGTACTTCACGTCTGTTCGTTATTTTGTGAAAGTGAAAAAATTCATTAAATTTCTCAAAAGAAAAATCATAAATCAATCGATCAATCAAATTAAAGTCAAACTCTTGGTTCGAAAAATCTCTAATCCACTGATTTGTGTCAAATCAAATCAAATTCAAGCAAAATAAAAATAAAAAACCAATCCGACAGATCGTCGTTTCCTGTGAATCGATAAAAAGTTATATCATTTTTCTACTGCTACTCCTGCTCCTGCTCCTGCCTACTGCAGTCTCAGCTCAGCTCAGTCTCTCCATTAAGTGAAAAAATACAAAACGAAAATCCAAAAAAAATAAAAAATAGAAATTGAATTCGCCCAACCCCCCTTAAAAAAGAAACCAACTATCACCCTCGTCGTCGCGTGACTCTGCTCTGACTCCCCCGGATCGAGGTTTTTCAAAATAGGTATTCCTCTTCTTTTGCTTCTCCTGGCTTAATCGATACATGAATTTTCCAGTTATCATCATCATCGCCGACGACAAACCGACTACCTCGACGAACGACAACGACTTCGACGAGGTTTGGAATTAAATACATAAGCAAAAAGAAGAGAAGTGAAAAGTGTGTGTTGGATTTAGCTGTTGGCTCTTGGCTGTCGAAATCGAAACGAAATCGCTGTGCCAGTGCCTGCTGTGTGGCCGCCTCCTTGCGCCTTTTATGTGAATTTTCCATTTTTGATATTTTCCGTTTTGGCAGAGTTGGACGTAAAGTCGTTACGACGACGGACCGACGGACAGACTCCCGCTGTCGCGTAAAAGGTGTCCCAGTGCGTGTACACTGTGCATCCTAAGTGCCACACAAAATAAATTGCATCTTTCGAGCTAGTTTCGAGCTGCGTGCTACAACAACTGGCGGCTGGGAGCAAGTTTCCCAGTTTGGTTGTGCGAATCGGTTTCGGTTCGGGTTTTTATTTTTCATTGAAAGGTACACTCCGCATTCCGGTCTCTTTTTTATTTGGTGAGTGGTGACTGCTGCTGGTGGTGTTGCTGCTGTTGCTGTTAATTGATTAGAAGAAACTCAGACCCGAGAAAATCTTTGAGAAAGGAACACAGAAACGTAAGTTATCCAAATTATTTCTCATTTTGCACAGCCGAATGAATATTTTCCATACCCCAAAATATTTGTATTTATACTCCGGGTTTCACGAATTTTTGGTGAATTGTTGAATGTGGGTTGTGTAGGGTAGGAATATCACTGTATAAAATACATATGTATATACACACACAGTTTCTCTTCTCTACCACCCCCGGGCGGCTTGCTGCTGATGTTGACGCTGCTGCCCGATTTGTATCTGTTTGATGTGTAACGTTGCTTCGTAGCTCACTTGCTTCGTATTCCTTCACCTGACTGCCTGCCAGGCCAGGCCTGATTTCCAGCCTTCTACCATCTTTGCCTACTCCTCTCTTCTCACCTCTCCTCTCCTGTTTCTAAGTTCTCCTTCTCTTCTCACAGCCTAAACATACCATACCAAACCAATACAACACAAGGAGTTTGAGTTAGTTTTGTGCGTCTGAGCAGCAAGGGGAATGGAAGGACAGATCGAAGCGAAGACTATGTTTTTAAGTAGATTTGCACATGACGATGATGACGGGGAGCTTGTTTGAGTTGTTTGAGTTTGGTTTATAAATTCATCACCAGAGTTGACTTTTATAGTTTGCTCTTGATAGATAAATATTATAGATGGATATGTGGGCCATGTATGTACCTACTACCTATAGCTATCGACGTGCATTCAAAGTATATATTCTTGTTGTTTGTTAGAGTTATTAAATGTACCTATGTATGTTGTGATTTTGTTTTATAGGTCAATTTGACTTCGTTTTTTTTTTATTCAATTTGACTTTTCAGGATGGAAATCTAAAATTTGAGAAGTTGTTCGAGTTAAAAAATAACCAACCGCTTTCCCAACAACAACATTGACGTATGTTAGTTTGTTTTCATTGATACAGTTTTCCATGAATTATTTTTAGTTGAATGAAGCTTGTCAATTAAAAATTTCACAACTCTGACACATTATTGGTTGGCTTCTAGAAGATGTAGGTGGGTGGGGGGAAGGTGATGGTGAAATTTATTTAAATTAAATTTCAAATTGGATTTGCGCGCGCAAATTGCAAATTGGATGTTATTTCAAATTAACCCTGAAATTCTATTATTACTCTTGAAATATGTTTACCATCAGCATCCGTTGTGATTTTGTTTTTTTTTTGTTTTATTTCTTTTAAATAATAATTTGAATTGTTTATTGCGTTGAATATAATCAGTTGGGGTATTGTAATGCATATAATTCAGTAAATCAGTTGAGTAAAACTTGAGATGAATGTGAATTTGCTTTTACATATTTAAATTTAGTTTAAAAGGATAAATATTAAACCATAAACGATTGAAATAATTTGACAAGTGTGTGATTAAACTTGGAGTGATTTTGGGACATTTACGAGTTCCAAATTTGTAAAAATTGAACGAATTTGGACGACCTGAACTTAATATGGTGTGAAGTGGGTTTGAATCAAATGGCTCGGTTGGTTATGACCGACTTTTTCAATTTTAATCGTCAAGTTTGCTTTGTTCAACCTACAACGAAGCCTTACCAGATAAGATAACAGAAGTATGTACATAGGTACATGTTTTAGTTGTTTAATGTAAAAAGTTTTATGAGAAACGTTAACAAAAAAAAGTATGATTGTCCGTCCACAAGTTTTCTGAACCCCACAAATTTGCGCTTTATCTTAGAGATTTCTGTTTTTGCAGAAACTTAAACAAAAAATTTTTCATACAAATTTCTTGGTCATGCTCTCAGAATCTAATTTTTATGATTCGATTTTTCATGAATTCTCTTCCACACAATTCTAAAAGTGGAAAAGAAGTGCATGTATAGCTAATTTAATTGCTAGATGAGAATTAATAATGAATTGTGTTTATAGGTTGATTCTCTTGCTCTTAGAAATATGAACTGCCCAAAAATAGATTTGAAATGCCAAGTTTGAAAAATACCCGTGTTTTGTTGGCAAATCTATCCATAGTATAGTAGGATTTTACACGAATAACAAAAACAATATCCATATTATGAATAATGGGTTTTTGACATTTGTACGAGTCTCAAATGGAACTTATGTGATTTCGTTCTCAAATGTTGGTACAATTTATATTGCATTTGTATCTCGATGGCTGTGTTCGTTGAGTAGTTGTGCATTTGGAATCATGTGTGTTTTCCATTGGGGAAAAAATCAATATATTACTCTTATGTCTATTATATTATTTAGTTTTGTTAGTGAAAATGGACTAACTGGTCTTATTTTGCAAGAGAAAACAATAGAAAAGTTATTTATGTTTTGCTATGTTTCCACCAAAGGTTTATCTCTTTAGATTAAATAAATCTTTTTTGGTGTTTCCACCGCACAAAAAGATTTAAAAATGATTTCTAAAATGCAAATTGTGTTTCGATGTTTCTTACGAAGTACATTCATTCTAAATTTTCAATTACAAGTGAGATAGTTTGATTCGTGTTAAACAATGAAAAACTGAATAGTTCAGGACCATATAGGAATATGCTTCCTACTACATGTGCAATTTTTTTTTAATTTAACTAAAACAAAACTATATTTCTTGTAGATTTTTAGATTAGATTAAAATAAGATTTTATTAGATACAATAATTTATAAGAATTTACATAAGGTTTACAAATCTTTTATGACATGGCAAAAGCCGTCTGTCAGATTGACAATATAAATGTAATTTAACACAATAGTTACTCAAGTTACCAATAATTATTATAATTAAAATGATTCTCATTCTATTATATTTTTTGTACACAAATATACAAATAAACAGACCATAACGCATTATCTGTAAAACCAACTCCTGCACACAGGTTTTTCTTCACAAATTTCCGATCCCCGACCGGAATCAAGCGAATCAAGCTCATTTCAACTCGATTCAGGTATATAAAGAATTTAGGGAGCTTCAAGCTCGCTTCAACACCACACGTTAATGTAGTAGTCTACGAACAAACCCCCTTCTTGAAGTTTTTATTTTATGTCAAATTGTTTGGTTAAAACTTTGAAATCGACTTTCACATTACACAGACGTATTTTCTTGATTTTGATAGTCAACTATCAAAAATCAGCTTACACGATTTCACCCCTGGTCTGAATTTCGCTATTTTTTTTTAATAAATTATTCTGGCAAATATTCAGTTGTATCAACTTTCAAATATAAAAATCGGACTACTGCGGATCGTTTTGTTGGCAATTTCTCACTTTACTATGATAAGGAATACGAAAAAAACGCACTTAATGATACATATTTTGAGCTATGCAAAAATACGTTATTTTTCTCAAGATAGATAAGCTTTTGTCTTTTTAAGCTCAGGTAAGGGAACCGATCTGTTTCGTAGTTAAGCTCAAACAAATCAAAACACTAAGGTTTGTTTGCAGGTAATAAAATTACGGAGTTTATGAAGTGAAAAGCCAAGACCGGATTACTTTATAGGAGAAACAGAGGTGGAAGTTGATTGTTGATCATGAAAATAAATGTTTTTGCTTCACTTAAGGTGATTATTAAATTGACTATCACTTTTTTGTTATGGGTAATGGGTGACAACGATTTAGTTGTCGCTTTCATAAATTTTGTTTATTTTTTTTTCAAAACGATAGGTTGTGTCAACTTTTTTTCTACAATAAGTCGATAGATTAGTTAAAAAAAGTGAAAGTAGAAGCTAAAAGAAGTCGTGACGGTATTAGAGATGATTTGTATGAAAATAATTAATTAAATTTATTTCGTCTAAGATTTGTTAAATAAACCAATTTAACTCAAAATAAATATTTTCTAAAGCCCTCAATTCAAAAAAAAAAAACTTTAAATAAGATACAAAACAAAACCCACTAGCAAATAAATATAACTTCCTGTCGTTGAATTGAAGTAATTTTAAATCTTGTGCAATTTAAGCTTTATCCAACTACCTATTTCTGATATCATCATCTTTCATCTATCTTCACATAAATTGCTAAATCATATTCTTTATCTTGAATATTTGTAACCTGTCGAATAGCATCTTGTATTTCAACAAGAATTTCCAATTGCTTGAAAAAGAAATGTTCTTGCAGTTCCAGTTATTGGTTTTTGAAGACGTTATTTAGGCATATCCACAGAATCTTTCATTTTCAACAATTGAACATTTTTTTTTATTTTGAGGCACATCTATAAACAAACATTTTCTTGATTGTTTATCTAGATAATAACAAGAAAATACTTGCGTGATTCATTTTGAATTTATTCATTCATAATAAATTTTGATTTTGTGCTGTCGTACAAACTTTGAAATTTCAAAATTTAGATCAACAGCTTTTTTTTACTATCGAATATTCGTAAAATTATCATTCACAATCATTTATTTTGCTGTAAGATCTTATCGATAGGTGTGCCGCTAAAAAAATCACATATTACATCACATTTTATACCAATCACGTTTTAAATTTTAAACTTTAAAATGGCATTATATGTTTTTAAATAGAGGCACATGATCCAAATAAATTTTAATTGATTTATTGAATGATAGAGAATAATTTAAGCCTATAAAATACTACCAGAATCGATCGCTGAGAAAGTTATATAGAGAAAAAGATCAGATTTTAATATTTGTAAAAACGCAGGTACTCTAATTTAATTGCTTTGTACTATTTTTTGAATGGCAGCACACCTTGCTTTCGAGGTTTTTCTATCAGTGTATATTATAATTAATTATATATTAATGATGTTAAGTTGTTTCAAACGTCGTTGAAATGTTTTCTGTTTATAAAACTTAATAAATTTGCATCTGGTACGCTTGAAATTTGCAATATTTAAGCTTATTTTTTATTAATTTTAATTAAAAATTTGTATCCAATCAAGTCACAAGTAGGTTACGAAAATCTATCCACTTGGAAAGTGCCAATTTCATTTCTAAGGCTTAATATACTGTGGTAACATGAAAGTTAAAAATACTGTGGATATGCCTATATACTTTATTTTCTTTTCGCTGTGTTCTTTGGGGTTGCCGAATATTTTTTTTAATTATGTCCTTCAAAATTTAAAATTTTGTCTTTGCTCCAATTTGATGAACTTGTAAGTTAGTTCAGAAATTGTTCGATGTCATCGAATCACGGTTTTTCCGTTGTGATTGGTCTGAGTTGGTATGAAATTAAAAAATTATGGAAATGGCATTGTAATTTGTCACTGCCAAGTACTATAATTTTTAGCGATCACACTACGCAGAACAAAAAAAAAATGGTGACAGTCAAAATTGACGACTAAAACAGTGACAATCAACTATCGCCTTACGCGATTCCACACAAGATTCACACAGCAACTTTAACAACAGCAAAGTCATACAATGTCAACAGCGCTTTTGACACCATAAAAACAAAATTGTTGAAAAAAATGCAATAAAAAAATCAAATTTCTTCAATTTTTGTATCGCCTTTGTCGTACAAAAATTTGTCTATTGTCGTAATGAAAATAAATAGACGAAACAAAAAGATGCATGTCACATTTTTAATTTGAGTTTTGAAAAATCTGAATCTAGGGTTGGCAGTGAGTCTAAAATGTGTAAAGTGGTTGTCAAAGTTGTTGTGTCAATCTGTTTCTGCTTTACTTTTTTTCGTTTAAAATACATAAAAATGGATATCTACGCAGTGACATCTTTTCCTTTGTTATTCATTTTGCAATTTAAAGTTATAAACATACATGAACAATTTAGTGACATATCAACTATAGTTAACCATAGTAAAAAATTCTATTGGTATGAATGATGTCATTATCTTTGTTAATAATCTATTTAGAAAAATAACAGATCATAGCTGATGTATGGGGCCTTCCAATAAGAGGCATAATATTAATATTAAAAAATGAGTATTTTTTAAGAGAAATAAATGGGTGTGTTCCTTTTGGAAAAGCCATCCGTAGTACAGACCAAAATTATATGAATAACAAATTCAAATTTAGCAGTAGAATCACTTCGGATAAAAGTTAAAGTGAAATCCTTCTGCAGATAGAGATTTGCCTTTTATTCAAATATCGACATCAACTTTCTAGTTATAAACTTCCCATAGGAAGTTATTTTAATGGGTCCGATTTGTCGAATTGAAAATGTTGACATTTCTCGACGTTTCAAGGTCCCTACAGTCGAATGGAAATATGTCTGTGCGTGCGTGTGTACGTACGTTCGTACGTCCGTATGTCCGTACGTCCGTACGTTCGCGACGTTTTTTCGTCGTCCATAGCTCAAGAACCAGAAGAGATATCGACTTCAAATAAATTTTGTTATACAGATAATAGTGCAGAAAGATGCAAAAAGGGCTCCCAAGAAAATTGCGTGGGTGTTTTTTTACCATAGCAGTTTAAAAAAATGTGAACATTTTGGTTAATCCTATATATTTCACGAACCAATACGCTAGAGAATTAAATTAAATATTGTAACGTGATACCAAACAAGTATATTTTTGAAAAAAAAAACAATTAACGTTTTTTTTTATAAATAAAAAAAAACTAAAAAAAAAATGTGTCACCTCGAAAATTTTACGAATAAAAAATGGTTTCATGTCCAAACCAATTTTGTACAACAAAGAATAACGTTTTTGATATCAGGTAAAATTTTGAGAAAAATCAAACAAACAGTTTTGTTTTTATAAAAAATAAAAGCCTAAAAAAACATTACTCAAAGTTGGTAAAAATTGAATTTCGACTCGAATATCTTTTCAAAAATTTGAGATTATGGCTTCCAACTGTTTTTATCTTATAAGAAATATTGTTTTCAACATTCAGTAAAATTTTGAGAAAAATCGAATTGAAAGTTTTTTTTTACAAAAAATAAAAACTTAAAAAAAATTAATAAAAGTTAGTAAAAATTGATTTTCGACTTAAATAACTTTTCAAAGCTTTAAGACATTGGCTTTAAACTAATTTAATTTTTTTTTTAAATATTGTTGTCAACATTCAGTTACATTTTGAGAAAAATCGAATTGACATTTTTTTTTTACAAAAAAATAAAAACCTAAAAAAAATTAATAAAAGGTAGTAAAAATTGATTTTCGACTTAAATAACTTTTCAAAGCTTTAAGACATTGGCTTTAAACTAATTTAATTTTTTTTTAAATATTGTTGTCAACATTCAGTTACATTTTGAGAAAAATCGAATTGACATTTTTTTTACAAAAAAATAAAAACCTAAAAAAAATTAACAAAAGTTGGTAAAAATTGATTTCCAACTTAATTATCTTTTCAAAACTTTGAGATATTGTTTTTTACATTTATTAAAATTTTGAGAAAAATCGAATCGACAGTTTTTTTTACAAAAAATAAAAACCTAAACAAAATTAATGAAAATTGGTAAAAACAGATTTTTGACTTAATTAATTAAATTAAGATATAGGCTTCAAATTAATTTTATTTTATAAAAAATATTGTTTTCAGCATTCAGTATTTTTTTTATAAAAATCTAACAGTCAATAAAATCTACAAAAAATAGTACGCAAATTTGGTAAAAATTGATGTTCAGTTCTCGATATCTCGTGAATAATAGAAAACATTGGCTTCAATTAATTTCATTCATCCAATTTGTATTTGTTTATATTAGAAATAAAAACTTTTAAGAAATGCTACTAAAGTTGGTAAAAATTGGTTTTTGAATAAAAATCTCGTTAACTAAAATAGATTATGAAATTAAACTCTTTTATCAAATGCAAAATATTGTTGGTAATTTTTATTTTTTTTAGAATAATTTAACTGATAACTTTTTTAACAAAATACGATAACCCAAACAACATTTTAAGCAAAACAAATCGACAGACGAGATAAGAAGTTATCAGTGTGGGTCGCATCCCAGCCTCTTTTTTTATTTTTGACATTGGTACGTTTTATACTTCCTTTGTAGAGAACTCTGATACTATGACACAATTTCTTTTCAATTTGTTTCAAGTAATATTTGTTAAACTTATTTACTTGTGTAAATATACTTGTGTACTTATTAAATGTTAACACTTTAATGAAAAATGCTACTTTTTGGTAATGTTTCATTAAAGTGTGAAATGTTTTAAGAAAAAACAGGGCGCACAAAATTATTTTTATTGCACAACGTATTAGTAGACATATTACGACAATTGTTTAAACAAATTCCATGGTATCCCGTTAGAACAGATACTTAGTTTAGGTAGGATTATTCTAGATTTGGTTGAAAATAGTACGTTTAGGGTATTGTTTCATTTAGAAGGGACATTTTTTGGGAAATATGTGCACGACAAAAAGTTTATTTTAACCGTTTTTGATGGGCGGTAGTTCTAAATTGATTGTCAGCCTAGTAGTACCAAGGGTTAATTTTTGAAAAACAAGCGCAACAAATTTTGTTTTTACGACAAATTTAAATCACAAATAAAATCACGACAGTAATCCAATTATTAGTGTCTTAAAATTTTAAAGTGGTAATTCTTACTTGATCCGTAGTACTCGTGCGTAGGATTGTCATTCCAACCCAAGATCTCTGGGTTATTTTTTCACAATTGACAAATCCTCCGACAGTAATTCTTGTCATAAAAATTGCTTTCTCAAATAAGCCATTTGGATTCGACAGAAAACTGTAGGTCCCCTCGTTTCTGAAATGACTCAGACACAGGAATGCGTGTGAATCGTAAGTCACTAGGCTCTGATTTTCTATTGTATTGTTACTAAAATGAAAAGTCTTAATATTTACAATACAATTTTCATTAACAAGCAAATCACAAAACTAATCAGTCAAATTGACCGATACAATTGTAAAAGGTTTGTAGCAGAGAGAATTAAACGTATAGAACAAAAACCCCACTAGACCAGACGTTTGTTTTAAACAAAAAGTTTTTGTTTTTATTTAAATTTTCCACAAAAGAGTAATGTTTACTTTGCAATTAATTATAAGCACCTCAAAAATAGGTGAAATTAGGTTTCATTGCATTGAATTTAAGTTCGATATAAGTTTACTTCCCAGAAGACTCCAAAGTAGACCAAATTCCCCTGCTATTTTTGTACAAATCAAATTTTATTCGCTTTTGATATTGAAAATCATTAACTCTTGTTAAAAAATCTACCCATCATCTATCTGATTTTTTTTTCACAGAACAAACCATATGAGTTCCAGAAATAAATTTTTAATAGGAAAATTAAGCCTCTAGAATTTCAAAAAATGTGTGCACATAAAATTATCAAAAATAAATTCCAAAAGATTTTAGTCAATGATTCCAAAAGGTGGTGGTTCTTAAACAGAAATACGGGGGTACATTTCTCAAAAATAAAGCAGTAATTGTTAATTATGAATATTGTATTCAATCCCCCTAAAAAATAAATTTTAAATATAAACGTATTTCCACGTTTATGATTTTTTAAGTAGTTTTTTTTTTCAAAAACAAAATTATATTGTACCAAAAAAAAAATAAATTTATTAAACCACAAAAAAAAAAAAAACTTAAAGTCAAACAAGTAAAACCCATCTACCTACTTAAATTTATTTTAATTTTGATTTAATTTATAGTCTAACTAAAATAAATTAAAGAATTTTATTGAATCATCAACAATTTTGATTGCGCTACCTACCTATACCTACCACTAATTTTAAGTTTATAGCTATTTCATAGACAACCAGTTCCGACCATCACAACTATAAATAATATTAAAATAAAAAATAAAGATTTTTGGATTAAAATAAAGCTACAATATGTCATTTTCAATATGTAGAGTTGCCATTGTTTTTTTTTTAAATTATATCTAACAAAAACTCTTGACTTGAAGCGGTGGGAATTTTTTTTTTTTTTAATTAATAGGGCACGAAGGAGGTGAATTTTTCCAAGAAAAAAATGGATGTTTATTTCATTGTAAAGAGGAACTTTACTTAAGTTGGAGCTATAGTCTTACAGGCCTCATCCAACAAAACTTCTCCATATAGCTCGGTCCCTAGCTAGATGTCTTCAGTTGTGCACTCCAAGTTGGGTGAGGTCACTTTTTACTTGTGTGCGCCACTTGACTTCCCCTACTGCGCTGTCCTGTGGGCGTGGATTCGAAGACTTTCCGGACCAGAGCATTGGTTTATCGTCGTTCCAACTTTTCCTCCACTCACCTTCTATGCATACGGGACTAAATCACACGAAGTACTTTTTTCTCGAAACAACTCAGGGTACTTTTATACACTTTTGTCACAGTCCATGTTTCTGCACCGTAGAGCAGGACGGGGATTATGAGGGTCTCATATAGCGAAACTTTAATGTCTCGAGAAAGTTCTTTCCGACTTAATTGCTTTCTTAGCCCAAGGAAATAGCGATTAGGAAGAGCAATTCTTCGTTTGATCTAAGCGCTAATGTTGTTTTGTGAATTCGTAGCCGAGCTTAGGCCTTAGGTAGACAAAGTCCCTAACAACCTCAAAGTTACGGATGTCGATGGTAACGTTTAGACTGAGACGCCGCACAGTGGAACGAAAACATGAAAAAGTGGTCATCGGGCTGTAACTTTTGAAATAATGGATGGATTTTGAAACGGTTTTCACTATTTTGTACTTGAAAAATTATAGATTCATACTTTATTATAAAAAAAATATATATATATATATAAATAAATATATCATGTACATATGTCACTGTTTAAACATTTAGATTTCTTTATGTCAGTTATTATTATTATTTATAATGCAAAGATGCCCCTACCCCCTTCTCCAGTCAACAAACTTATTTTATTTAAGCTTTCTCAGCTCTGAGGGAGATTTTCTAAAACCCCCCAGGGAGCGGGGTCGGACGCGGGCGGATCCAATTTTTTTAAGATATGACTTCAAATAAGTTTAAAATTCATTTAAGACTACTCAAAGTCCGAGCATTTTCGAGCATTTTTTTAAAAACATCTTCAAACATGAAATTAGGATTTTTTAAAAAAACTCACAAAAAGACTTTTTTTTAGAGTTAAAACAACTTTCTTTTAAAGATTTTTTTAATTGATAAGCTTAAATGAACCAATTTCATACCTAAAAAATTTATTTCGAAAATAAAACATAAAAAGGGTCTGAGAAAAACAAATTACAAAAATGCGTTAAAATTAAATTTTTTTTTTGGTTTTAAAAATACTGCATCTTTGAGTCTCTTTTATTTGAAAATTAAAGAGTGTCCATAAAAAAACTGTTTTATATGTAAAAGAGGCGACAATTTTCTATGCATATCAAACAAAAAATATTTCGAATAATGAAAATAAAAAATCAACCAATGTCCGGAATTTTGTACTAGACGTTCCACTGTGCGCCGGCCGGGTTTATAGGTCCTTTCTTGACGACAGCATGTACTTCGTTTTGCCCTCATTGCCAACTCCGTCTCAATACTCACAAAAGCCCCATTGACGTTACGTTGAGTTCTTAAAATTATGTCATCATATGTCAGTAATTGGACAGACTTTGTCTATATACAGTTCGTCTTTGAAGATGCTGTCATATGTAACCTTGAAATCGATGAAAAAATGTTCGACTTTCCTGGTCTAAAGCCACACTGATAGATAGATAGATGCTCACATATTACGACAGAGAACACTTTGTAAGCGATTTTAAGGAGATAGTTTCCTCTATATATGTATGTATAAGTAGTTTGTGTAGTTTAGAGTGTCTCCTTTTTTCAGTATCGGACAAACAGTACTGATACTGAAATATTTTACAGATAAAATTATCTTCAGCTGCTTTGAAGAGCACGGTATTCAAGCCATCTTCTTCTTCTTAGATATGGCAATCTTTAATTCGTCTAAGTCAGAAAGAAAGGATTGTTGGCTTTCATCGTCTATATTGAATTGATCATCCTGCCTGATAGCGGAATTTGGTTCATCGTAGCCGTTATAAAAATTGTGATCACCTCTTCGAAAACTAACACGGTTACGAAACTTTTCTTGCGAGGTCAAAAGTAAGTGTACCTACTGCTTACTTTTCCAAATATTCTTCCACACTAAAAGAAAAATAGCTCAAAATTTTATTTTCAGTAATGAAAATTTTATTGTATACCTATACTTTATTATCATCATCATCTGTGGACCACGCAAGACGACGACTACGCGACTCGGTCGTCGCGTCGGTAAAATATAAACAAAATATAAATTAATCACCTGCTCCCTCGTTATTATCTATGACTTATTTTTTAATATTTTTATTTTAAAATTTATTTAAGCGACAGTTGGCACGTGAGTTGTTGGCACAAAAGAAACAAAAATATATACATATACATAGACTAACAGCTAACTTAAAATGTTGTTGTGGGTGGAATATAGAAATAGACCTAATCTTATAAGATTAAGGGGGTTCAATGTTCAGTTTTTGACTTTAATCTCGCGATTAATATAAATTAGCACTTAGTCACGGAAAATGTATAATAATTGCTGTTTAAAGTGAAATATTAACATAATTTAATTTTATAGAATTTTTTAATATATTCAAGGTTCATAGTTTTTTATCAAGACTAAAGAAAAAATAATTTTTGTCATCTATGGTTTACATTTCCTGAATTTTTGAATAAGAAAGTACTTGAATGTTTTGTAGTTTTTTTTTAAAACATATTTTTCTGTTATATTTAAAATATTTTTTTTACAAACATATTGAACAATAACGGAGTTATGTGCTGTCATCGGATTTTTCAATATTTTTGCAGAAAAAAAAGTTCTCCACCTGCTGACATGATTCCGGCAGAATAAGTAGCTGAAACAGAAAAATTCAAAAAGGTTAACAAAGTTGCAGGCATTTCTTATACAATGACCCACGATTTTTGAAAAATAGCAAACAATAAAATGGCTTAATTCTCAAAAAAAGTACAGCTTTTTGGGTTAAAAAATTGTCGTTTTTTAATGCCAAATAGAAAATGTTCAACCAATCAAAAAGATCATAAGTCATTGTATAGTAAATAAATTCAAGAATGGTGTCAGCAATTTTTAAAAATGCGTTTAAACTTTTAACTATTGATTTTTTATAGATAAAATTATATTTACCATCCAAAATGCTAATCTGCTATGCTTGAAGCCGATAAACCATTTTCAAATTATTTCCCATTTTGATCAAGTTTACGAGATAGCCATGATCAAACGTTTTCTATTATATAAGGTCCGGTAAATAAAGCGGTCATTGCAAAAGTTCCACTTGTTTTGAATTACTGTGTGAATGGGGGCGTGCGTCGTCCTGTTGGAAAATCCAAGACAGGGGTTCGAATTTTCGTTTTTCAGTTCTTAAAATGAATATTTCAACAAGCAATTGTTGTGATTTATTTTAATAATAAGCGCACACTCAAGGTGATATTACTACCCTTATTATACAAAGACACAGTGTGAGCATTAGAAAAGGGAGAGAGGGTTTAAAAGGAGGTGTCGGTGCACATTGGTTTTGGATTTCTGATTATTGCAATTACTAGGAAAGATAGAGTGTGGGAAGGCATTCCACATTCACGTAGTACAGCTAAAAAACGAATCTCTGAACTTGACAGTACGACCTAAGTTGGGCTCGAAGGTATACTGATGAGCATTCCTAGAAGTACGAGAATTACGGTTGAACTGTTTTAGGGGAGGAACGCAAGTGGCTATTTTTCTAGAGCATAAACCGTTAAAATAACGGTAACAAAGGTGAGGCAAGAAACTTTACGACGATGTACCAGCAACGTAAAGGAACCAATGATGATATTATCGCGAAGCAATTTAAAAGCTCTACGTTCAATATTGTGCAAGAGGCTTAAGTAAGTTGCAGAAGCACCAGCCCAGAGATGGGAGTTATACTTGAATTTTGTGATTGGCAATGTATAAAGGTGCGTGTCCATTTGAGAGTATACTTCTGCTAGTTAACTCTCGAGAGCAACTCTCGGAAGACTGTCCATTTGAGAGCCAAATTTTAGAAATTTTGCTATCGCGAGCTCTCTGCTAGAATATTGAGAGTTTTCTTGCTGAGGGTACTCTCATAATCGTGTCCACTTGATAGATTTCTTCTGCTATCATATTATCAGTTGGCCATGTATTCTTACGAGCGAAGGGTTGCAGCTGCTTTAATTATTGTTTTGTGGCTGATGATGCGTTCGTGATGACTAACTCTATATTAAAGCCGTATCCGTTTCGCAACCAACCAGCACCTGAACGTATTTTCAACTACTGGCTGAGCAGGGATTGAAGAATAGTTGAAAATGCCTTCGGAATTGTTGAAAATCGTGTTAGGGTTCTTAGAAAACCGTAAATCTAAGTTCTGAACGAACATGAGATGTGGTTATGGCTATCTGTACCCTGCACAATTTCTTGCTATCTAAAAACGAACTCTACTACTTGAGCACGAGCATGGTTGATTCTGAACAACCAGAAAAACATGATTTACTCTATGGAAGCTGGCGTTTGGAGAATAATGTGGCAAATTCGTTTTTTTATCTTGAAAATGGCACAATGCACAACTATAGTGTTTCTCAAAAAGATGTTAGGGACGAATTGAAAAATTACTTTATGACTCCAGAAGTTGTAGTTCCATGGCGGTTCAGACACATTGCAATGAATAATTAAAAAATTAAAGAGGTACTTACAGATTCGATATAGTTTCAGAAGGCGTTAAAAATGGAATAAGAAACTGCAGAGCCTCCATTGTCCACTGCTTTGCCATGTTTACTCTCGACAGCTACTCGCAAAATACGGACTGTAATTAGTCCACTCTCTGCAAGCTACTCTCCAGACTATGTCCACTCGAGAGATCGCTCTCGAGAGCAGCTTGAGAGCGACTCGCAGCACGTTTACTCTCAAATGGACACCCACCTTAACACTGGTCGCACGTTTCGTGATTTGTTTCACTGTCAAACATCTTCAGTTTGGTCTATAATTTAACCATGAATCGTCTTAAAAAGGAACAACGCTTGCAAATTATTGAATTTTACTATCAAAATACGTGCTCTGTTAAGAAAGTTCATCGCGCACTTCTTCCATTTTATGGTCAGTTTAATCGACCCACTGAAGCGGCTATTCGGGCTATTATAGACTATATTTTGTACCAAATTTACTCAACAACGTGGAAAATTTTGCGGAAGGATTTAGGTGTGATGCCTTTCAAAATACAGCTTGTGCAAGAATTGAAGCCGAACGACCTACTGCAAAGTAAAATTTTTAGTGAATTTTTTTTTGGGCTCTTGGAAAGTTGGCCGAAGATCCACTTTTTTACCGAAAAGTTGTGTTCAGCGACGAAGCTCATTTTTGGCTCAATGGGTATGTAAATAAGCAGAATTGTCGATTTTGGAGTGAATATCAGCCAGAAGCATTGCAAGAGCTACCAATGCATCCAGAAAAAGTCACGGTTTGGTGCGGTTTATGGGCTGTTGGCATCATTGGACCGTACTTCTTCAAAGATGATGCGAATCGTAACGTAGCTGTGAGATGATGTCCAACTTTTTTTTTGCCCAAAATGCAAGAGCTTTACTTGCATGACATGTGGTTTCAACAAGACGGTGCCACATGCCACACAGCACGCGCAACAATGAACTTATTGAGAGGCGAGTTCGTTGAACATTTTATTTCACGTTCGGGACCGGTCAATTGGCCGCCTAGATCGTGCGATTTAACGCCTTTAGATTATTTTTTGTGGGGCTATGTTAAAGCTCATGTCTATACAGACAAGCCCGCTTTAATTGACGCATTGGAAAACAACATTGAAGCATTTATTCGTGAGATACCGGCCGAAATGTTTGAAAGAGTATGCCAAAAATGGACTAATTGGATGGACCATTTCAGGCGCACTCAACGTCAACATTTGCATGAAATAATCTTCAGACATTAAATTATATGGACCGTACTATCGATTTAAATAAAGATTTCATGCATTTTTCTGAATTGTATGTGTTTCTTTTGAAAAACTTTCCTATAGCTTTTAAAAAAATCACCCTTTACAAGACATTTTGAGGCTGTTTAAATTCATGAAGTAGCTTTATTTCGATTAAATTCGCGATGGTATTCAAATCTTTAATCCCTCTCTTTGATATTCAGTTGAAATATTTATAGTTTTTCACAAAATGTTTGCAAAACTTTAAATGTTGTCATAAGTTGTTAGATTTTATGTGTATTAAATTAATCTCAAACCGCTGAACCATTTCTCCTTAACCGGCTTTCAACAGAAAAGGGCAACATGGACTAAAACTAATTTTTATTCAGGTAACAAATTTGTCGTCTAAATAATTTTATCACATGAAGTTTTTGAAACATATAAAAAAAAATAAAAAAATTTTGAAAACGGGTATTTTTATAATTTGAGCAGATTGTTGAAATCAAAGTTCGAATTCAGCACAAAAACGTAGTTTTCGAAACTATCAAAGTATTAAATTAAAGCTTTTGCTCGAAACTTCATATAGAATCATATAAAGACTCACAACCAATGAGAATTTTCAGAAACTTAGTAATATCCTAAAAAGATTTGTACTGTATCTAGAAGACAAAGATTTGTACCTTGCACTTAAAATGTATTGTTAAGGGATATGTTGAGTTATAATTTAAACATTAAAACCCCGTTTTTGGTTGTCTTAAGCATTTTCAAATTGGCAAATTTTAAAAACCTGTGATAGAAAAATTTAAAGGTGGGATTCGTATTCAAGAAATCTTAATCCTTTAAAAAAGTATAGTTTTGTTTGGGCTACAGAAGAAAACGTAATTTTGTCAAAAAGTGTTATTAAAGGTTGTTAATTAATTGTATTGGTCTTCCTTTTACCATCATTTTGCTTTTGATTGTAAATTGTATAACTTTTGAATAACTGTATTGTTTGAATTTGTAAAATCATAAAATGTAGCCCTCTTTTTAATTTAATTGTAATACCCAAAACCACAATTATAATTCCTTGCACATGCTTTTAATTTAATTCAATTTTTTTACATATGTAACATATATTGTATATTTACATTTTTTAATAAGAATCAGAATTTGCCCATATAATTTAAAACACACCTCGTTGTAGGTAGAAACATTAACGGTGCTGAAAGATAAGAAATTAATTTAAAAGTCAAGCTAATTAATTATGAATGCAGGTTAATCGGTAGCAATTAATCCCAAACATTATACTGCATCACCCTTGGCTTGTTAATTGAATATGTAGACATGTATGAAGGTATATAAAGAATATTATCAGCATCATTAAAAATAAGTAAGTGATAAGAGGCATGAAAATAAGTGCTTGTAAAATAAAATAAGTTTATATATATATGTATATATGGCAACATATGTTTGGTGTATTATATGTTTTCTTTTTCTTTTTTTAATATAAAATTAATTTTAAATTGTCTTTGGTAATATTAAAATAATTATGATGAAATGGATCAGCAAATTAATTGAGTAAGTGATGCCTTGCTTCGTTGGTTAAATTAAAATTAAATAAATTAGGTGGCGCAACAGTCCGTAGAGAACCAGGGCCTAGTGACTTACAACTCTCAACCATTCCTGTGTGCGAGTAATGTTGTCAGGGATGGAGGGGACCTACAATTTATATGCCGAATCCGAACGGCTAATTTGAGAATGCACTTTTTCATGACAAGAATTACTCTTGGAGAATTTGTCAATTCCTCGCAAGAGGCAGTACCCGTGAACTCTTTTTTTTAATTAAGGTGGCACAGGCAGGGATTGAACCCAAGACCTCTCGCATGACAGTCCAACGCACTAACCATCATGCCACGGGCATCGAGAAAGAACTAATAGAGAGAACCAACTTCGACGGTTGCTCTCTTTTTGCCTACAAGCTGTGATTTGGCCACCAACTTGCATATGTATTAACTCCATATAAAAAAAATGTGGGGAACAAACACTTATGCAAGTTTGTGCACATACTCACCACGAGAGAGAAAAAACTTTTCTCTCTTTTCTCTCTGCTCACCACCTTTTAAAAATGGCGACCACCTTTGAAAAATGGCGGATGTAGTCAGCTGTTCAGAGGTGTTCAAAGAAAATTCAAAATTGTGTATGAACAACTTTTTGGTACTCTCATTGTGTTCGTTTGAGAGTAATATCATTCGAATATGAAGTGAAATTAATTACTCTTGTTAGGTGCCAGAACAATGAAGATTTAGAAACAATTCTAAATTACGCATTTAGATAAATATTAGTTAGTTATTTGAAGCCAGTTTTAATCATTAAGTAAGTAAAATAAATTATGTGGTGCAACAGTCCAATGAGAATTAGGACCTAGAAACATAAAACTCTGAAAGCACTACAACTATTATTCGTATTATTAGCTGCGTTTATGCGTTAAATTTTCGCTCAGACCGTTGAAAGATGCAAAAAAACTGAGATTTGTTTCAATTTTCAGAGTTTATCGACTTAATTTTGTCGATGCGAGAGTTGCAGGAACATTGAAAACGAGAGTTACAGAATGTAAACATGGAACATTGAAAACATTTTTATATACTCATCTCTTTTTTCCATTTCTATTTTATTTGTGTGTACTCGTTGTTTATTTCCTTTACATTACTCACGACATTTTAAAAATGCTGAAAATAAGTGATTTAATTAGACACTAAATAAAAAGACCGTCAACTTGTTACTTCTGTTGCCAATTTTCATTGCATAAGATTTGTGAATAGGTGATAAGCTATTCTTACTGCTTTCCCCTAAGGTAGTGTGTTGCTTTTAAAGGCTTAACTACATAAGCCGAAAAGTACTTTTGTACAAAAGTAAAAATATTTGTATTCTCGCTGTTCAGTGGTTTTGTGAAAAGAATATACAAATTTGTTCTTCAACCAAGTCTCATGCATCATTTTTATAAGTTTTCCAGTCCTAACTATTTATATCTTATCTTTCAGTTATATAGCGACAAGGAAAAATCTTTCAGGGAAAGTTCTCACTACAGTTTTTCTGAAAGTGCATTGTGGCTTATTCATAGATGTTTGCTAAACTTTTTAGGCTATTCATAAATAAATGCCAATCAAAGTTAAGGGCTAAACCTGAATAACTATAAACATAGAAAATGCTGTGTTCAAGTAATTATTATCACAGCCAAATTTTATAATTGATTTTTATGGTGTATAAAAAAGTTGAAAGAGTAATTCATGACAAATAAATGTAACGTTAACACTAAGTTCCAGAAAATATCGATTGATACCGCAATTGCAGAAGATATGGATATTTTATATAAATATTCCCGGTAAACTATAGAACTTTATTATTTCCGCCTTTTATAATTCAATGTAAAATAATTCAATGCAGTATATTTTAGATAATACAGTAGTTAAGTTAATTGTTTAGGTATTACTATTGAAATAAACATAACATTCATTTATAAAAAACATGTACTCGTTCATATATACACATAAAGTCTAATCTAAAAAGCCTTAACCTTGTTAAACACTTTCTGAACACATCCTTTCTTGATTTGGTTGTTACTGCCATCTATCTGTAACTTAGAGAAAAAGAAGGGAAAAACAAATTCACCACGAACTACCGGTATAACTTCTTCCGTTATTTATTGACAAACAAAATTGTTTTGCTAGAATTAATTTCAATTATAGGAGTATTTTTGTAGATATAAAAACGACAAGATGTTAGCAAAATTAAAAAAAAATTCATGAGAATTACAAATATTATAATGAGACTTTAAAAAACATAGCCTTCTTGGCTATCAATAAACAAAAATGAAAAATGTCGCATTTCCCGGAAATGATGTTTTTTTGTGTACTCTTCTCCGAGGTGAAAACATGTATACACCGATACGAATTCAACACGCTATAAAAAATGAGAGTAAGAGGTTTCGAAGAGACGGAGACGAGGAAATTTGGTTCTCTCATTTAGTTTTTTCTCTCTGCCACGGGCACTACTGGTTAAATTATAAACAAAAATTATCTGTGAAAAATTTCGGGTTGGATGCGGAGCTCAAACAAAACTTATAATTTCCGATTTTTCAGAGAAGAAGAAATGCTTTTGAAAAGCAAATAAAAATGCAAGTAATGGGTGTATTTTTCTTGAGGCAAAGAATTCAATGAAACACAATATATTGAATGGAATTACCAGAAATTCTGCTTTTTTAATCTCACAAATTTAATGGCATTTAATGTTTTAAAGTGATTTGTTGCACATGTTCTCCAAGACTTCGTCTATTGAAGGCACTCTGTTGGTGGTGTCAATTGTGCACCAGTTTTTCGAGGCTATTAACTGCCGCATTTCGTAAATAGTGTGTCGAATTTTGGCTTCTAAATGATCATTCTTCTTCTGGCTTATAAGCACAGACCAGAGTTTTGCGTAGTCCAAAGTTGTCAATTAACAGGTTCGTTGGTCATTTTTGGTTCATTGGGATGATTTGGTCACGAAATATTTAGTTTGGCAATTTTGCATATTGTGTCCTCTTGTTGCAACCATTTCTCTTCAAAATAATTTTCAATGACATGCGCAATACAAAAATCAAGAATCATTTACCTGCAGCATACTTTATTCTGGAGATAACGCTTACGGTATGTAAACCGCATCAAAGAGTGACTATTTA
The DNA here is from genome assembly GCA_920104205.1 of Eupeodes latifasciatus. NCBI lineage: Eukaryota > Metazoa > Arthropoda > Insecta > Diptera > Syrphidae > Eupeodes > Eupeodes latifasciatus. The sequence goes on along the minus strand of OV049925.1, from coordinate 59,011,357 downwards.
TGAATTTAATGGAATCTAAAAGATCTCATGAGGATTCTATGCAATTCAAAAACGACAATTCGACTTGTTTAATTGTCCCTTAAGCCAGAAATGATTCTAGTTGCTTACTAGATAAAGTGTTCTTCTATTTTGAAAAACAGAGCCGACAAACATTTTAGAATCCAAGACTTAAAAAAAAATTCAACAATGAAACTAAATGGGCATACATATATCAGCGTATGAACATTAGAAATGACAAATGAAGTATCAACGAATTAAAATTAAAAAAGGTATGTAAAATAGGTAAAGATAGCAGTCACAGATAAGATTTGCTGGGTGACCCAATTGCCCATTTGAGTGCGTCGTTTTGAGGCCATAAGCTTGTTTGAACTTTAGATAAGAATATGAAATTACAGATTTATACAAAGTCATTCAACAATGTTATCGCTAAAGCCACAGAAAATAAATCAAGGAATGTCTTTCCAAAAAGTAATATTCGCATTTGAAAAGCCGATCCTTGTCGAATTTATTCCTCAATATATTTATGTTTTTAAATTAAGTGACCTAAGGGTTAATGCTCATGTTGGATCAGTACTTGGCACATGATGTAGACGAATTAATAGTTTTAACAATCGTTTGGCTGTCTGTTAAAATATTCCTGTTTCTGTTTTGGCTTGAGTATTATTTGTGTATTTTCCATGCTTTGATGAGTATTAGTAGTTCAGCTAGAAAAAACACTGTCAAAGTCGGTTAGCCGAAAGACTTGGGATATACATATATATATATGTATATATGTATATATAAGGAATCCGAACAATTTCAAAAGCTTGTAATAGGGTTTGACATCAAGCTCTCTTATCGAAAACGCATGCCTTCGGTTTTCATAAATTCCTCCTTCATTGGATTAGTACAATACCTTTAAACCACATACATAATATCTGGTGGTGTACCCCAGGGCTCTGTCTTGTCTTCAGTACTCTTTCCTATTTTTATAAATAATCTCCTGTCTGCAACTCATATAATCCAATACATTGTTTCGCTATATAGCTTAGCTTTATTTAATAGCTTAGCTTAGCTTTATTTAATGCTTCGAAAACCAAATACTGTCTCGTATCGTTAAAGCGAGATATACCCCCTTGCCCTTATCCACCATGGATGGCACTTGCATCAATAAGGCTTAACATCTCGATATTCTTGGTCTGTATATCAACATTAAATTGATTGGCGATAATAAAATCATAAAATCATTGGTTCATGTACGTCGCTTGGCCATTGTTGTAAATTTTCTTAAATAAATAAATAAATTGGGTGGCGCAACAGTCCGTTTGAGAACTAGGGCCTAGTGACTTACAACTCTCAACCATTCCTGTGTGCGAGTACTGTTGTCAGGGGTGGAAGGGACCTACAGTTTTAAGCCGAATCCGAACGGCAAATTTGAGAAAGCACTTTTCATGACAAGAATTACTCTTGGAGAATTTGTCAATTCCTCGCAAGAGGCAGTACCCGTGAAAATTACTTTAGATGGCATAGGCAGGGATCGAACCCAAGACCTCTTGCATGACAGTCCAACGCACTAACCATCATGCCACGGGTACTACTAAATTTTCTTATCTCACCCTTTTTTACCGTTACCTTAGTCATGGCCTTAGAGAAAGAGCTAAATGCATGCCTCCCTTTAAACAGTTCAACCGTAATACTCATACTTCTAGCAATGCTCATCACTCATCAGTATACCCTCGAACCCAACTTCGGTCGTTCTTTCAAGTATATAGATTCGTTCTTTAGCCGTACTTCGCGAATGCCTTACCACACTCTGTCTTTCCCAGTCATTGCAATATTCAGGAATTCAAAACCTTTCTTTCTCTCCTAATGCTCACACTGTGTCTCTGCGAAATCAATGTAGTATGATCCCCTTGAGTGTGCACTTACTATATTCAAAAAATCCAGATCCAACTCCACACTTCAAATCGTGTTGAGCCCTGAATAAATATATTTTTATCAAAGTCTGTCGTATATATGACATTCTTTCAATTGTTTTTGTTTGAAAGGATGACTTTTTAATCCTCAAGCCAAGGCTCGAGGTAGGTGTGCATTAGTCCGCGCTGATGGAATCGTTTTTGTAATTTATAGAACTCTTTTTTAATTTTATTTCAACCTTCGAAATTGATCTTAGAAAGCCAGAACGTTACACTTTTTGGCTAAAATGTGGTCAACACAAAAACATTGATTTTTTAATAAGATAATAAAAAAGACTCAAATGGATTATTCGATCAGCAGTGAATCACTATGTAGCTTTCTCTTCTCTTTACGATAAAACTTTGAGTGAATAGTTTTAGTTTTGTATTATATGAATAAAATAATCAACATGAAGATATTTAAATTCTCAAATCCATACATATTTGTTAACATTATTAAATTTAAACTAAAAAAAAGTTCACATATTGACATGAGACTTGTTAAATTAAATCAGAATATCGCACCTTCTAGGGGTAGAATCAACAACAAAAATATTTAGTGGGCCAGATTAGTGTATCTTTTAAAGGCAACTGATGCAAAAACCTGCAGCTTTAGTTATTACCATCAATTTGTCATAATCTCAACTTGTCAAATTTACGTTCCATCGTTTATAGGTAGATAACGAAACGCTACAAATCTTAACGTATCACTATCTTGATAACTTTTCTGTAAATATAGGTGTATTACCATGTTGTTCATAAAATTATGAACAAAGTGTTATGTTTTCATCGTTCATCTTCTGGACGATGGACGAGGTGTTTATTGTAAGTAAACAAGACCCTTCACTAATCTGTCATTAACCTTATCTCCCTACCGCATCACAACAATATGGCATTTACTTCCCTTCAATAAATTATTATTATTTATAATCCAGCTAACTGGTTGTCTGCTTACAAAAAAAGAGATAAAATTAATTTCACAAAAATTAAATGAATGAAAATATAAAAAAAAAACGTGACAAATTATTCAAAAGAAATCATAATGGCAACAAAAATAAACTAATTTATATGTACCCATACGAAGCTGTTGGCCGTTTGTCGTAGTCGTCGTTCGTTGGTGTTGTCAGCCGGCAGGGCCGCCGCCGCCGCCCGCTCAAAAGTTAAAACAAGTATATTATTATTGTTATTACGGCCGGCAATATAACGATCATTTGGGGCATAGGTCTGACACAAAAGGTTATCGATTTAATTGAGCGACAAGTTATTGTTTGACGACCATACAACAACAACAAAATATACAACAATAACAACTTTTCTAAACCACAATTTCAATGTAGAAAAGATGCGAGTTCGTTAAAATGTGCACACATGCAAAATTGATTCGATTGAAAATAGTTAATATTAGACAGATACATATGTATTATTCAAAAAAAAATGTATCTATGAATATTATATGTACATATATGTATGTATATACATTTGCATTATGTGTACCTATATGAAGGTAAGGTACATAGTACATAGGTAAGATATAGGTTTATAAAGGTAGCGAAATAAAGTTATTAATGAGAATTGGTGAATATGAAAAAGTTTGCAACAAAAATAAAACCATCACAAACTTTTTGTGGGTTCACTCGCATGGATAGTTGATAGTTCCTACCTTTGGGGGGATATAGTTTCCAGGAAAAATGAAAGTTTTATGTTGGCTGGTGTGTGGATGATATTTCTTTAAAGCCAAGAGATGAAAAAATCAATGGAAAACTTGCTCAATTTATCGGGAAATGAATAGGTACTAGGTTGATAGCTGGTTTTAGGATTTTTTTTTTTTTTTTCAAAATGAACATAATCATACACTTGTGTAACATCCTTGGCTTCCGTTGTAACAAATTATGTATACATATCTGCTTAAACTTTTGCTTTACATATTTTTCTTTTCTCGGAAACTTTTACTGCAATAAAATAGGCAACAATAATGCCTACGACCGCAACGTAATAAAATCATAGTTTCAAACTAAATTCGTAAGAGTAATGCTAGGATCTAAGTAAGGTAGGCAGGTAATATACCTATTTTTTGTATTAAAAAGTGCGTCAGAGAAATATGTGATATAGTTCGTTTGTTGTTTCTTGAAATCATAACTTAATACTCGTATCTCTGAAAGTTATTCGACGATTACTTTAGAAATTTCGCCTCAATTTTCAATGTTGTTTAGATCTACACAAGGCTGTTTGTCTGGTTATCAAAATGTCAGAAACAGAAACAACCTATTAATTACTACTTTTTTGAAAGTACAAGAGATGAGGAGGGTTAAGAAGATAACTGATAATATCAAGACTTGTGAAGTTAAAGCGGTAAGAGGAGCTAAAACCTGAATTTTTGCTCAAAATGCAGAGTAGAACTGGGTGTATTGGGACAACGTGTGTGTTATTTTTGTGTCAATTAATTTGTTTAATACTTTTTTAGTAGAACTGTTGATGGTTTGAAGTTTGAAGGATTTTTTGGAAAACAAAATTATTTTATTTGTTCAGTTTTTCTACCTAACGGTTGTTAAAAATTAATTTTCTTCATCTTATCGTTTGAGCCTTAGGAAGAATTTTAGGACTTGACAATTTTTTTTTTTAAATAAAATGCAAACCATTTGAGATATTTTAAAAACATAGTTCAATGTTGGCTCTGAGATCTTAAAATGTGGTCGACTTGTTGACACAAACCGGTGCCGTGAAATAAAGTCAAGTCAAGTCAATTCACTTTTGTTAAGTGCAATAAAACCAATTTTCAGCATTAGGTCTTATTACACTTGAACAAGGTAAAATAATACCAGATTGTTTTTGACAGTATATTGTTTGCGATTATTTACAAACAGTCAACCTCACACCTACCCAAGCAGGGAGGTTGCAGGGGGCAGCATGGCGCTTCTTACAAACCTCACCGTAAATGAGTTGGGTTTATTTTTCAAAATTATTTGGCCTTATTTAACTTTGTCAATGTACAATATGACCAATTGCTGAAAAGTGGACTTATTTCAATTTTGTAAAGTGCAGTAAGGCCAATTTTTGAAAGTGGCTTTTATTTCACTTTTCTTTATTTCACGGCACCGCAAAAACCAGTTACATAACGTAGTCCCAAAGAAAATAGTCTAGAGACTTGCCAGTTTTTGGAGTTAACACGCCCATCAAACTTACTCTTCAAAAAATCGATTGTAAGATGTGTTGTTCGGTTAGTGGCACCAACCTACTGAAACCACTAATCGTCTAAGTCTATATCTTCGAATCCGAACCAAAATTAATCGGTAATCATGCCGCGATAACGCTGACCATTCACAGTAACGTGACAATGTTATTGAAACCTCACAAACTTTTTTGTGGATAAAGTGGTGATATAGCCGAAATTGAGCCTAAACACGTCGCTTCAAATAATCTACCGGCTTCAATTCTTGAGTCAGCTTAAACCAGAATCCTTACAAAAATACGCCACAATAAGGACTGAGCAATGCCCAATTCTTGAGAACGCCGTGAAATTGACTGATTTTAATCGTTTTGTACAAACGCCTGAACGGCAGCGGTATTTTACACATTTTGACCAACTCTATATCTCACTGTTACTCCGCAAAATCCCATAACGAATAAGTAGAGAATTACTAGCGAAAATTGGAATTTACCCTTAAAGTTGACGTCACCGACTCCATATTTCGACTGAAACTTTTTATAATTTGCGGACATTGCTAGTTTGTATACCTTGTCATGATGAAAATGTTGGGTTTACTAAGTAAATTGACAATGACAGTTTGATGATTAGTAAAATAATACGTTGTGATGTCTAATTACTTTCACTTTAGATTAAGACCTCTCGAGTTTTTAAGAATATTGCTCCCAAACATCAATTTTGTTCCCCTAAAACCTAAGCTTCGTTAATTTACTAGGGTTTGTTATCCTCCCATCTAATGGGTGTATTTGTATAGGAAGAATTTATATTTTTTTCATCTATAACAAAAATCATCCAAGAAAACCCAGGCTACGTACAAATCTTTTTTAATCAATTACAAGTAAATTAATGATTGTTTCATCACTTTAAAGTGCACTACACTCATCTATTACGCCTTAAAGTCATCATAGTTTCTGTTTCCACGTAAGGATGTGTCGCTTTTTTCGCAAAGGCACCTTTCCTTCAACAAGACACGAAGAACTGTTCTATAGCGGACTATGTCAAAACCTAGCAGCATATGTCTTGGCAAGACAAAAAGTTTAACTTACGTTTTGCTACTTAAGTTGTTCTTAAGTCTAAGTTCTAAAAGTCATTTTAGACGAATATCTTCTGGTTTGTGTAGACTTTTCCATTTGCACAGGGTTTTCCATAATAAGATCTTTTACCACGAGTTTTTTTTTTATAGAGAAAATAATGGGTGTTTAACTTCATTTGAATGGAAAAGTATGACACTAACAATGGAAAACGAATTTGGTCAAATGACCGCCACGAATACGACATTTAATGGAATCATTTTGTTTTAATTTGTTATCTGTTTCTTTTAAACAGATTAATGTTTAGATGGTCCGCAGCTTTTCTAAAAAAGATCCCCAAGATTTAGATTGTTATGGTTTCTTTACCCACCCTTCTGAAATTATGCGCATGGTAGGTAGGAACCAGGCCAGAAGATATGTATATTTTATTAGTCCAAATGTTTACAAAGTCATGAGGCCTCTGAAATTTTGGTATTTCAAACTTATTTCTCAACGAATCGGTTCGTTCGCAACTATTTTTCTTTACTTAACTTCTAGAAATTTTTCTATTTTTTCTTCTCAATGCCGTTAAGTATCAATTTAGGAATAACCAACTCCCATTTCAAATGGCATGGACTCCAAGTCCATTTTCTGTTCTCTATTTTGTCCCATGATTTAGGTAAGGTATAAAAATAGGAGGTACATTGGCAAACAACGATTATTTCCTTTTTTTCTTTCACTCTTCGACCATATTTGTTTCTCCTTTTTTTATAATCTTTCTAGTGTCCCTGAAATAAATTCAACAGGATTTGTCATCCCCTTTTTTTGCAAAAAAAAACATACCACTTCCTTCTCACTGCTTCACTCTCTCTCTTGATGAGAATGATGATGATGGTGATGGGATTCGAGTAGCTCAGACGTAAAACCTAAGTGAAAAATGATGAATACTGGCAATGGATATCGATGTACAGTACATTGGTAGTAGGTATAGAGTCATAGTGTACACTTGACGTTGTTCTGTGTCGTCGTAGTTGTCTGGTAATCACTTTTCCATCAAATGAATCAAAAACTCGGGCTTATGCTTGGGGATGTTTTCCTACCGTATTACACGATTTTCTTCTTTCTTTTTCATTTTGGCTTGAAATAGCTAGCCCCCACAATCACATAAAGCATATATGAATATAGATATATGAAGATGTATAGTAGATACACCATCCTCTCACAGGAATACTGTTGTTTGTGTATTGATTTTGACACGCACCATGCCCCATCCCCCCTCTTATATTGTTCCTCGTCGTTGACGCTGCCACCCACCACCCATTCCTGATGTGTCACTCACTATACTACTAATCCAATCATGCCAATCGTTCCATACTTAGATTGGGATTTGGAGATTTACGAACGTCATTTTTTATTTCCTTTTTTTTTGTTTAGGCAGGTTTATTATTTTCTCTACGCTCTTGCTCGTCCTTCCATCTTCTTGGCCTTTATTTTTATCCATCCTTTACGCACTTCGGAATTATTTCCTCTCTTTTCCTGCAATGATAATCATCAAGGGTATCTTTATGAGTTTGTACACCTAAACAAGGACTATAGAAATGGTGATCCTCTGCCCAAACACCCAATATCAGTGTCGGATTATCCAAGAAAAACCTATCTACTAGCTTGTATATCCTGGGGGGCTCTACAAGTTCGAAATGGACCAACAACTCTCTCTATGACTTGAAGAGAAAAAACACTGATGAAAAGTTTTCGAATATTCGGAACAAAAGCCAATTACGAAATAGTAATTGGTACGAAATGAAGAAAACATTGAAGCCAGTCAGTTACTCGAAAAGCTAATATCGAAAAAAGTTGAGAAATTTAGTTTCTATAAACTGAATTACTGTTGTCGTCGGTGGAGCTAATTCTTCTAGTCCTGCATTTGGATTTGAGTCTACAAAGTGTATAAGATTAAGGATTGAAAACCATTTTTTAAAATGATCCACATTTTTGTATCAGCAGAATAGAACACAATCTAGATGCGAGTGTTGGAAGAACCATGCATTTATTTACAAGGATTCACTGTTTGGTGCGGTTCCTGACGTGACGACATCTTCGAACCCTAATTCTTTACAATTATGTCAAGAGCGACGGGATTTGTCGTATTTTGTAATTATTTTTATTGAAGTTTTATGGACGAGGAAGAGGATGCAGTTCCTCACTTTCTCTGATCCCAGTGATCTGAGACACACAAGCATCAATAGTTTTTTACTATTCGTATAAGGAACTCAAATTGGTTTCATTGAGCTTGGAAGAAAGTCTCTTTGGGCCGACAATTAGCCTGAGTGAGTCTTATTTGATTCCCGGCAGAGATACACCCAAATTTTCCGAAAGTACTCCTTCAAATATACTCCTTTTAACCCCCCCCCCCCTACCATTACAAATCTATAGAAAGTTTTCATTTAGTTCAAAAGTCCACAACCCTTACTTAAAATCGTCCAAATGTTCGCGAACGTCAAATATAACGACATTTCACAAGATAACAGATTCAAATAAAATTCACGTCAATAAATCATGAAACTTTTGCCAAGTTATTTCTGCGGCCATCATTACTTTTTCGCCGCCGTTTTTCAACTCTTGAGGGTGGTCTTAAAAAATTAAGTGGATTTTAAAAGATAATGGCTCACAATTTCAAACGATTAGTAAAATGTCGAATCCATTTTTTAGCAATGATTTAGATAATTTTAAACGACTTTAATATCTTAATATCTCTTAACCTTTCGCTAAATTTAAAATCACGGAATGGCTACTTTGACTTTAAGCAATTTGCTAAATCCATCTGTCACTATCCTAATCAAAATTTATTTGTATTTTCTATTTGACTCGTGTGCTATAATTGTTTTGTTTTGAATTAAGAAAATGTTCTCGGAAGACGAAGATTTCGAAATATTTGAAGACTCAGCTTTATGCAGAACTGTGCGATGTTTTCAGTCCCTAGTAAATCCCTTCGAAGAGCTGAATGGTGGAGAATTTTACTCTAGGTAACAGTTCGGTTGTTGGTTGAAAACCTGACAACCTAAGACCGAATTACAAATCGTAGGCTTAGTTTTCAACGGAATTACATGTACTTTGTAGAGAAATATGCTTTAGCTCGATGTTATACTTACATATGTACAGTTATTCTTATAAGAGCAGTGGCAACAATAATCCAGTCTAGAGTTGGGAATTCCAATAGTAGGTCCGTTTAAGTTTGTTCGTTTCTTTTATTTTCCCGAACTGTACCTGTTTAGAAATATTCGGACACCCGTAAGGCAATAAGCGATTTTCTAGTTAGCAAAACTAAAAGAAATGTTTAAAATTTTCGAGTTGTTGGTAAATTGCTTAATATTTAGAAAATTGATGCTTATTAAAATGTTTAAAATTTTGCGCCAATGTTTAGAACTTATTCCAGCCCTGTTTGACAAAACAAAACAACCCCAACGCTCCCACTCCCACCCTTGTATAACATCAAGTTCGGTTTGCAGAACACTCAATAGGATGAGAGCGGATGTTTGACGGTAAATTGAAGACTTGAGATTGCAGATATGTACCGTACCTACGTCTCTTACTTTTTTGTTTTGTAATATTACTTGAATACCACCTAGGCTTACGCTTCAAGGAATTTTCACAACAATAAAAAGACGAAATGACATACCTAACTAGGTACCTAAAGGCGCGGGGGGGGGGGGGGGGTGAGGAATTAGAAAACCGTTGCGTTGATTGACGTCTTACATTTCTTTTATTTCTCTCGTTGCTTACGATACGAACGATATAGAATAGAACCGAACCGAACAGAACAGAAGAAGAACAGAAAACATGCAAATGAATATTATAATTTTCTATATAGAAGAGCTTGATTTTCCAATTCGATAATTTGATTGCGGTCAGCAAGAATTGAAGTGTATATAGCTACAATTCGTATATAATATATGTATGTATGTATATGCTTAAGTAATTTTAGTTATGTTAGAAAATGTTCGTAGCAATCGAAGAAGCATCATCAAACAGCAGCCACAAACTTTGATCAGTTTAAGAAAATCAATCAATTTCGTGATTGAAATTGGTTACGTTCAAGATAATAAAATTATACTTATGATAGAGTGACATTCATTTTTGATTTATTAGTACAGTTGATAAACGTATATTAAAGAAATATACAGCTATGGCCAAAATAATGGGAACAATTCTTAAATTTTGTTCGCACTTGAATAAAGCTAGCACGCGACGTAAGAAACTACTTTACAATAATATCTTAAAATCATTTTAGTAGGTACCTATTGCGTAATAGAGAAATGTCCATAGGTAAGATCTCGAAAGTAGACAGAAGTTCTCAATGTCATGCAAATTAAAAAGAAAATACAAAGAAATCAGAAGATATACAGGTACGAGCAAAAGTGGTCAAATGTTTTTAATTATTTGAGAAATTTACTAAAACTAAAAAATCTTTATACTTTTTATTATTTAGATTATAAATTTTACGTTTATTATTTATATTTTTTTTTTAATATATATTATACAAAACATAAATTATTTAATTCATTTTTCGACTCGTCCAATTATGCACGTTTAAAAAAATGTTTCTTTTTTAAGTATTTAGTCCATAATCCTTTTATTTTTTATTATTTGTGATCAACGCTTATGCATACTTTCCACCAAATTATGAAGAAATTGTTCTAAAATATGACTCCATTCCAACTCCAATCGTTGGCAAGGCTCTTGAATATTCGATGGGTGATTTTTGTACTGCCCCAACCCTACGTGTATAAAGCTACCCACCAAAAAGCGTAAGTGAGACAAAATTTAGTGGATCACACAACATCACGTTTATATAAATATTCGGAACCACAACTCCAACAGTGCCTTGAGACCAGTGAAACAGATTTAGAGCTCATATACAAGTTGGGATGCGATGGGTCTACTCAAAGCCAGTATAAGCAGAAATTCGGAGATGACGATAATAGTGATGCGTATGGGAGTCAAACCTTATGGCAAAACATTCACTCTTCAGCACCGAGATGGTGCAGAGCAATACGGATTCGTTTTGTAAAAGAAAATAAGGACATAACCAATGAATGAAATCGAATACGTTGAAAACCAGGCCCAAAATCTTCAAGCAACAAAAGTAAGCGACAATATAAGAGTCAACCATGTACTGCTTCCAGCAATGGTCGATGGAAAAGTGTGTAACGCAGCTAACTGCATTTACATTACGTTGTTACATATGCGGAAAAACTTCAAAAAGTTTCAACGACTTGGATTCTACAGAACCGGAGAATCCAGATATTTTCAGATTTGGGCTATCAATATTACACGCCAGGATTAGGTTTTTTGAATTTCTACTGCATCTGTCGTACAAAACTAAAAGCGGAAGTGCATAAGGGTCGCGTAACAGAAAAAGGTGACCGGAAAAAAATGCAAGCAGCCAAGAGACAAATACAAAAAGAATTCCACGATAAAATGGGCTTACTGGTGGACATTCCAAAGAAGCAGCTTCCATTACAAGCGTGGATTTATCATAAATACAAAAATTCAAAATTATATTAGAGGTGATATCCTCTGGTTATTAGATAGATCTTCAAAAATTCGCAAAATTTACGATGGATACTGCTAAATATTACGTAAACTTGTATTCATGGCAGCCTATGTCTCCAACAGTGCATACGATTTTAATCCCATGCGTTGTTGCCAATCGGCCAGTTGTCCGAAGAAGTTGCTGAAGCTAGAAATAAGCATTTCCGCCAATACAGGGCACACTTTTCACGAAAATTCTCCAGGACTGCATGCACGAGGATGTGCTTAACCGGCTTCTATTGACGTCAGTAGGAATAAGGTCGCATGAGACTGGGAATTCGGCGTAAGAAAGAGACAGCACTATGTTTGAGTGAGAGAGGTGATTAAGAATACTTATATTTTTAAATAGTTGTGGTTAACGTTTGCGGTTATAGTTTGAATATGGTATGGGGGGTAATTGGGCGGTGGGGAAATTTTTTGCGGTCAGGTAGTGACGTAGCAATAATAATAATTTTAAAAATGTTGTGTGTTGAGTGGGCTGGGGCTGGGGCTCGAACCGAAGAATGTGAGTTTAAGAAGCAGACGTGGTATGGGGTGAGCTATGGTGAAGTTATGGTTGTGTAGTTTAAATTCGACTAGTGTTTAAAATAAAATTGAAGTGAGTGTTGTTGTTTGAGAAGAATACCAATACTGTGATGTGTTTTATTTTGGAAGAGTTTATTTTTAGTGTGAAAAAAATTGGGGTTGAGATTTGTGAACTAGCAGCGTAGTGGAGGGCCGGGGCTGGGGGATAGGAATACTTACATTTTAAATAGTTGTGGTTAACGTTTGCGGTTATAGTTTGAATATATATATATATATATATGTGTTTGTTGTTATTGTGGCGCGTGGATAGATGATAAGAAATGTTTAAATGTACCGCATGATGTATAAGATTTAAATTTTCGAATGGGATAAGAACATTTGAATTATTGTAAAGAGGTGATAAGAATACATTTTAAAAATAATCGGGTTAACGTTTTCAGTTATAGTTTGAATATATATATATGTGTTTTTCATTATTGTGGCGCTTAGATAGATGATAAGAAATGTTTAAATGTACCATGATGTGTAGTAATGAGAGAGTCGGTTAGAATATAAATTGAATTTTAAAAAGATTAAAGGGAAGTTGAGAATTTTAAAAATTTAGGGGTGAGAGGTGATAATAATAAATTTTAAATAGTTGTGGTTAACGTTTTCGGTTATAGTTTGAATTTTAAAAAGATTAAAGGGAAGTTGAGAATTTTAAAAATTTAGGGGTGAGAGGTGATAATAATAAATTTTAAATAGTTGTGGTTAACGTTTTCGGTTATAGTTTGAATATATATATATATATGATAAGAAGTTTTTAACAATTAATATTAGTAATTAGTTTACATTTTAACTGTTGTATTGTTTACTATAAATTAAAAAATTAGTCAATATTGTCAGCAGTCTTAGAATATCTTTTGGTTAGCAAACATTTCATCAGTTTGATAAAACATTATTTCTGAAAATGTTTAACTATTTATCGCTCGTTATATATAGCGTAATATTGCCGTATTTCATTCAGGGGGTACCAATACCGTTTGATTTAAATCTATCTAATGCTTCAAATAATCTGTCGTTTGCTCTAAACTTGCCTAATAATGATACAGTAACAATAGGATTGTCATTAAAGCTGTTATCATATTATCCTGCTGGACTCCTTAAAAACGCGTCAAATTCAGTTCCAATATTCCAAAATGACGCAGAAGATTCAATGACTACACAAAAAACAACAACATTGAAAAATGAGGAAAACAAAGTCATAACTGTAGACGAAGCAATCGAAAAATTTAGGCAAGACCTGATAAAAAAGGAGATCGAAATATCAGGAATCATTCAAAGTAAAGAAATATTTTATAGGCATTTTAAACTGGAGTTCAACGATGACCAGGCACTCACCATCCGATGCTCATATGACAGTAATTTTAACCTACGTACACTGAACATTAAGTGTTATGAATATCATCAATACGAAACAGAGAGAGTGTTAAGTAATGGAGAAGTGGAAGTCTTTATGAAAGAGGATCTTGAGTACAAGTCTGATGTAGAATTGATAGATTTTAAAACAATGAAACAAACTTACACGATGAGTGTTTCTTAGATATTAAGAATATCAATGTTTATTTTATGGAAATAAAAACAATTTTTGTATGTTAATAAAACATTTATTATTAAAAATTAAATAAGATTTTTGTATTTATTTTTGATTAAAGGGATCCAGGAATTGTGTTCGGGTGAAAATCCCAACCATTTAACAAATATTTTGTCTTTTTTCTTTTGAAGCACCTTTTCAATTAAATATGTATTAGGAAATTTTGTTTTTGTAGTTCTAGTTCATAAAACCCACCTTTAATGGGGTTTCCCTGATAATCTTCTAACAAATATGTAACTGGATTAGTGAGTTTTGCTTCAACTATTTTAAAAATTTCTGTTGTCCAATTGGGAGTGTACCCTTTTTCAAATACATGTTTGTATTTACTTATTCTGACTAAGTCACCAACCTTGAACTTTGGTTTTAAACGAATTTTTATGTAATCATATATGTTTGTGAGTAGTTGTTTTTCGTTTGCAGTATTAACTTCAGATGGTTTCATTTTAATTGTACGATGTTTTGAATTATTATATTTTTCAGTTAGTTTCGCTAATATATTTATCCATCTATAGTTGCCATTAACAGAAAATTCTTTCCACATATGAGTTTTCAAGGTTCGATTAAATCGTTCAACAATTGATGCTTTTAGATGAGTATACGTTGAATAGTGATTGATTTTATATTTTTCCATAAGGTTTTGAAATGTCCGATTGAAAAACTCTTTGCCATCATCTGTTTGTAAATTCTTTGGCCAGCGACCTTTATTGAATATGTTCTGCAAAGCGGTAGTGACTTCATAGCTTGTTTTATTTTTAATGGGAGTAGCCCAAGCAAATTTTGAAAAAGTATCAATGACTGTGAGAAGATACTTAAAATTTCTATTTTCTGATGAATATGGAATCATTTCCACTAGATCTGCTTGCCACAATTCGTCTAAACCCTTGATAACTACTCGTCTCTTCGAAAAATGTTTACGAGTAGGCTTATGAAGTTCCTCGACAACTTCTCTTTTATTCATCTTTATATGGAATGGTTCAAATAAAAAATGCATGAGTGTTTTTATAATACAAAATTAACATTTAATTATATCAATCTCTCTTATACAGTGCCATCAATTTTTTTATTTTAGATATTTTTTTTTCGAGCATGTAACAAGCGCACGTGTCAGGTCCATTTTGGCATAAGTTGGAAGACCAAGGACAGTTCTCAAAATGACATCCATGATATGAATTCTTGCAGGATACATCAACAAATTGTTTAAAAAAAATTATACTGCTTAGGAATTCCCAATGATGCTCTTCAATAATATTATTTTTATATTCCTCAAGGAATTTTTCGATGTCTTCTACAAATATTTTATAATTAATGTTAAACATAATGAATTACTTTCAAGTTCACTGTTTCAAAGATGATTGGTGTGATTGTCGGGGTTTTTCATGGTTTTATTCAATTCATTTTGAAAGTATTTTTTAATCATATCTATTTCTTGATCAACATAATGTTTTGTAGCGCCGTCTGAATTTTCAATTGGCTCATGAAGATTTTGTAATCGTTTCCAGTTCATATTAAAATCGTTGTTTTCGGTTTTAAGAAAACCCTCCCCAGTTGGCCCAGGAGATCCAGGTAACCCTTGCTTTCCCTCTACACCGGGTGGTCCTCTTTCTCCTCTGGGACCCCTCGGTGGAGTTCTGTGGGAATAACGACCGAACTTATCAACACTCATTTTTGGTTATTCAATAATACTGGATTCTTTGAGTTCTTCAATAATGGATATAATTTCGTTAGAATGATTACTGTGTCCAGCTTGCTGTGAAGCAATAAGAAGTCTTATTCGATCTACTAGCTCATTGGGATCATCCCAATATATATATTGTTTCTTGAAATTTGAAAATTGCATAAGGCCACTTCCTGAAGCTAATAGCTGGTGTGATGATGTCGGTGATATTGGTGATAAGGATTGTGTTACATTATCAGATAATCCTAATAAATTTTTTATTATATTTTTATATTTATATCCACGATTTCCATGTATTTGATTTTGTGAATCATACCCTATTCGATAGGCATTGGAGTCATTTAATATGGTTTTGTAATTTTTTAAATCTGTTTCAGTGTAAGCGTTTTTATTTGGAATTTTCTTAAATAACAGTTCATATAACCCTGTTGTTCCTTCAAAGGTATTGTTTTTAATTTTAATATTTTTCTCACGAATACTTAGTTCTTCGTTACCGATATACCATTTCCCATTTCTGAAATATACACCATACGTTTTATCAAGCTTAGTTGAATTATTTCTAAACAAATCTTGATATTCTTGGGGTAGTTGATACATTTTTTCTTGTGATATCTGGTCGACCAATATTCGACGTTTTGTTATTTTATCCTTTGAGCTATTGCTCCTTGAAACAGATAGCAAACCATCCATAGTAGATTTAGGTGTCACGAAGTCGTCTGTGCTAAGTTTATTCTTCACAAGATCAATTTCATGTTTTTCTTGTTGTTCTGACTTTGTTTCAGAGTTGAGTTTTCTTTTCTTTAGACTGCTTACACTTTCTGGAAAGTAGTCTTGATGGTGGTACTCTTTTTGTTGAGACTTTTTTACCAATTCATTTAATGGGGTAGTTATAGGCTTCAGAGATTCCTCAATTTGAGTTTCGTAAGCTGCTTTACCATTTTTAAGAGCTTTATATTTCTTACGAAGAGCGTCTGTAGTTTTAATCAACTCTTCTGTTACTTTAAGATTTGTATTAAACATATTAATTGTTTTTATTTCTTATGACACAAACAGCAGGCGAATAAATTTCGTAGGTGTTGGAAAAATCGTTCGATGAGTTTAAGACTAAATTTGATATTGAGATTATTAGATTTAACTGACGAAAAATGTGTCTCAAATTTGTTTGATTCACTTTGAAGTGATATAAATTTGTCCTCAAACTGTTCCGTACTGCTTTCATATATCATTACTATACTAATAAAACTGCTCCTCACAACTGCTTAAACTGCTTTTTACTGTTATAAACTGATCTTTTAATGGCTATGTACTGCTTCCACTGAACATTACTATACATATGGTTTGATTTATATAAATATAGTCTATTTATAGTTTAAGGAAACAATCAAAGCCTTTTCTATAACGACCTTCGTTCAAGGGACTTCCCTTTTCGATAACCATAAAACCGAAACTTGTATTCCAACACTCTTCACATACATTTTGAAATGATTTAAACGTCATATCTGAATTTACATGATCCTTGTAAATATGTTTTAAATTCATTTCGTCTTGTTTGAAGATGATGAGAAAATTTGTATTATCTCGAATTAAGTGTTTTGGTATTCTTGTATATGTTTGACAAAGGTAAAAACTATCAATGTGATGATGTCGCCCCATACTAAAGTATTCTCGTACTGTGTCTTGTTTTTCGCAGGCAATATCATCAAAAATGAATATAGAATTTGGTTTAGCTTCTTCAGGTGGAATAACATCACTGTTATTGGAAAAAGTAAAAAACCCAATATTTTTTACTGGTTTAATGGCTTTACCTAAGAATTTATATTTTGGCTGATGTAGAGATTTAGAATATAAGTATATATTTTCAAATTTTAATCCATTCGGATGCAGTAGTAAGCTCATCATGACATTAGTTTTTCCACAGTTTGAGGGTCCAGTAATTAAACCTCTTATACTATTTGGAAATAATTCACTATGCTTTTTCCTGACCTTAGAAGTCTTAATAAGATCCAAATTTTCTACTGGTAATCGACATGCTTGTTTGATAAAACGCATTATGATGCAAACTAAATAGTTTTCTATAAAAATGAAGTATATATATAAAAAAGCATCATATTAAGTCGGATCATTCTTACGCAAACAACATAAATATAAAAATGTTGGATTATTCGAAAAAATTATACATTCAACAAAATATAAGAAAAGGGGGAGGTTTATTAAATTCATTAATAAACAAGCTTCCACTTGAACTACATCTACCTGGATATCAATACTGTGGACCAGGAACAAAACTAAAAGAACGTCTAGCTCGAGGAGATTCTGGAATTAATATTCTTGATCAAGCGTGTAAAGAGCATGATATATCTTATTCCAAATTTAAAAGTACTCCTGATCGACATATAGCTGATAGAATATTAACTGAAAAGGCCTGGCAACGTGTTAAATCGAAAGACGCTAATATAGGTGAGCGCGCAAATGCACTATTAGTTACAAACCTCATGAAAGGGAAAGTTAAATTTGGTATGGGTATGGGTGGTGCCAACTTAAAGAATAAAACAACTAAGCAAAAAAGAAAAAACAATATGAAATCAAAGAAGCTCTCCTTTAAGAAAATGATTAAAATGGTAGAAAATAATCTTCGGAAGCGTAAAAAGTCTTTATGTTTAGAAAAAACTATTAAGACAGCAATATCATCTGCTAAGAAAACACTTGACAAAACTAATAATATAAACATTCCAAGAGTTATACCAGTGCCGAAAGGTGGTGGGGCTATTCCCTTTCTTGTTCCTCTATTCGCTGGGCTATCAGCTCTTGGAGCCTTAACAGGTGGCGCTGCAGGAGTAGCTAAAGCTGTCAATGATATAAATATTGCTAAAAAAAACCTAGAAGAGAAACAACGTCACAATCTTAAAATGGAATCTGTCTCCGTTGGACATGGTTTACACCTTAAACCTTATAAAAAAGGATTTGGACTTTATTTACAACCTCAACCTAATACAAAAAACTTCTAAGTACGCTACCCAACCGTGCATTAAATGAAATAGATTTAACAAATTTTGCTATGAAATTTATTCCAAATTTTCGTGGTGTGTTCATGCGTGATAACTTGCCAAAAATAAGGCCAATGAAAAACGAGTGTGGAATTGTTAACCTCGATTCTTCAAATAATTCAGGAACACATTGGCTAGCGTATTATAAAAAAGGTAATCAAATTGAATATTTTGATAGCTTTGGAAACCTTTAGCCTCCTGTTGAAATATTAAACTATTTAGGCGAAAGCATTAACTATAATTATACACAATATCAAAGTTATGACTCCTTTAATTGTGGGCATTTATGTTTGAAATTTTTATACGATTGTTATTTCAAATAAATAAAGAGGTTTATGCAAGATAATTTCATTGTGTTTATCATCATGTCGTTGACACTTACACTTAGCGGAGCAACTTCTGTCCTTTCTGTTGAATATTTTCCTGCTATAAACTTAGAACAAGACTACGTTTGTGGGTTAATTGATTTTCATTCGTATAATTCTATACCAAACATTGACGAACGCAACAACTTATTCCATATAGGGGAGCATGAAATTGAAATCCCTACAGGAACATATGAAATCGAAGATATTCAAAAATATATTTCGGAACAATTATTATTACAAAATTCTGTCATTGAAGTTCACATAGAAGCAAATAACAACACAATGAAATGTGAAATTAGTGGAAACGAAAAAATATTTTTTAATAAAGAAAGAACAATTGGAAAAATATTAGGTTTCGGCAATTCTATTCTTTCTGAGGATGTTGTACATGTTTCAGATTTACCTGTTGATATAAACAAGGTAAACGTTATACGAGTTGAATGTAATATTACTACAGGTTCCTATTTGAATAACACCCTTGTGCATACAATTCATGAGTTTTCCCCTGAAACAGGAGCAGGGTATAAAATCATAGAAGTTCCAAAAAATGTAATCTATTTACCAGTGAATGTCAAGCGAATAAGTACTCTTACTTTAAAACTTGTAGATCAAGACGGAGAATTAGTAAATTTTAGAGGAGAAAGAATAACAATCCGATTACATTTAACTCCAGCACCGAAATAATGTTAATCTACAATAATATAAAAAACACCAAAGATCATAAATCAATTAGTTTACCTAAAGCAGTAAAACTGTCAACACCAAAACTATCACCTGAAAACAAAGCGTATCTTCTTCAATTAGGATTTAAACTTAAATAAAACCAATATGCACGAAATTTTAAATATTAGCCACGGACCTAGCTATGATAATAGTATAACTAAAATCGAATATCATAGTTATTCACCTTTTCTTCAGTCATTTAATCCAAGTGATGAGATACATATCCCTATACAACAACAGGATTTATGTATTTTACCTAGTGAAAGCTATATTTATCTTGAAGGAAGTTTAACTAAAGCAGATGGAACATTTTCTACAGCAAAATTAACTAACAACGCTGTACCGTTTCTCTTCGAGGAAATACATTATGAACTCAACGGAATAAACATTGAGAACAATAAGAACGTTGGGATTACAACAACATTGAAAAATTACATATCTTTGAACGAAAATGAGAGTAAAAATTTAGAAAATGCATCATGGTTTGTTAATTCAAGTACATCCATCACATCGGGTACTTTTAATTTTTGCATTCCTCTTAAAATTCTATTAGGATTTGCTGAAGACTATAAGAAAATCATTGTAAATGCAAGGCATGAACTAATTCTAATTCGTACTCGAACTAATGAAAATGCTTACTATGTAAAAGATAACGAAGAATTAAGACTTTCTATTTTCAAACTACAATGGAGAGTTCCTCATGTAACCTTGTCCGACTCAAATAAGCTATCTTTATTAAAACAAATTCAATTGAAACCAATTCAAATTCATTTTCGAAATTGGGAATTGTATGAATATCCAACACTACCAACTACAACTGATCATGTATGGACTGTCAAAACATCAAGCCAACTTGAGAAGCCAAGATATGTTATTATTGCTCTACAAACTGATAGAAAAAATCAAAGAAATAAGGACAGCAGCAAATTTGACCATTGTGATATAAGTAATGCAAAATTGCATTTAAATTCTGAATACTACCCTCGTGAAGACTTAAATCTTAAATTTAAATTAGACAGATATGCTGTTCTCTATGAAATGTACAGTAAATTCCAAGAATCATACTATCAAAAGCAGTCACACCCTCTTTTATCACGACAAGATTTTAAAGAAATAGCACCAATTATAGTATTTGATTGTTCTAGACAAAATGAAACAATAAAAACTGGACCAGTGGATGTAAAAATTGAACTTAAAACAAATGTTGCGATACCACCTTCAACTACTTTATACTGTCTCATTCTTCATGATCGTATAATTGAATATAACCCTGTTACTGGAGAGGTTCAAAAACTTGCATAAATTGAATGTTATGATTTATAACATTGTCAGTACATAAAGTGAATTTATCGAGAACATACAACTACTACTAACGTTATTATGAATAGTTTTGTTGTAGACCTTCAAGGCTTTGGAGTATTCAATAAGGACTTTATATTAAAAGAAATAGCTCTACTACATAATGGACATCATTTTCATTTTATTGTTACACCCCCATGTAATTTGAGCCAGTTGCCTACAGCACTTAAGAGGCAAGCTCATTGGTTGTACAATAATTATCATGGACTGAGTTATAATGGAGGATGGACTAATTTTACAAGTATTAAACTATTTCTTCAAAACAAAATCCAAAATGGAACCATCTACGTAAAAGGAATAGAAAAGGCGCAATGGTTAAGGGAATTACTTAATAATGAAAATGTTGAAGTCAAAAACGTTGAAGATTTTTTTAACTGTCCAAATTTAAGGGAACTCAAAAGAAGTTATCCTAACCAAATAAAATGCCAAAACCATTCAAATTGTTGTGCACTTCAAAATGTTTACCTTTTGAGTAAGTTCTTAAGTGAACGAAAAGTAATATGATGAATTTCTTTTAAAATAAAAAACATTTTTCTTGTATAAACTTTTTAATAATTTTGTTTTATTGATTCAGAAGTTTTCTGATGTATGACTAGTAGGTATTGGAAGCTGTCTTCTATATCCGTACGGCAGGGAACTGTGGTCTTCCAAAAATCGACGTTTTTCCGCTTTCGGCTTATATGTTTTCTTTTCCGATATGGTGATAACTTCATGTTCTTGAGTTCTCCGAATGTTATTTGATGTTATTAAAATAGAATTTTCATTATTTAATGAAGAAGAATTCAATACTGCGTCCTTAATTGAATCAAAGTTGACTTTCTGTGATGATTCATAATTCAGAAAAATGCCTTTCACCTTGCAGACAACGTGTTCAGTATTATCATTGGTGCTAAATACTTTAAAAGCATAATTTTTAGGGCCTCCGCTAACAAACTCAGTAATATAACTTCCAACTCCATAAGGTGCTAACTCATCTGTCATATCTCCTATGAATTTACCAGTAGGTGGTTGGAATTCTCCTGAACGACTTACATATATAACAGAATCTGTGTCATAATACAGAACCTTTTCTTCTAAGCTCTCTAGATAACTATAGAGTTTAAGACGAGCTAAGGTAGTAGTAAAAGCAGCAATACACACATTTACTGTCGATAAAGAGTCGGCTGCTTCTTCTTTCATCTCGAAGTTCACAACAATATTTTCCTCATTTATTGTAAGAATATGCGAAACCTCCACCGATGGATTTGTAAGAAGATGAAATAATATTGAAGAATTATTCAAAATGATTGTTTGAACTTGATTTTCATGTTGTCCAAATTTTCCCCAAAATGAATTCAAAATCAACTTAGCCAGTGATCTCTTGCCAGGATTGTTGCAAATTTCAGAATATTCCAACTGAATATTTTCTTTTTCAAGAAAATCGTTAATATATTTCAATTTTTCTTGTTCAGATAAACAATCACTTGGCCATCCTGATGCTTCTTGCTTAATTTTGAGAAATTTATTCATCATGGAAGTGAAAAGTCCCTCAGAATTCCTTTCTAAATCGTATTCCGCTACTTGATATTCCCATATTTCAAAGACTGTTAGTATACTATACCCTTTTTGGATTGCTTTTACAACTTCATCGATTACCCAGGTACCAATCAAGGCCCTTTGATCATTGGAATGAGTACACATTTGGCCTAAATATTTTTCGTCGCTACAGCTTCTGCACAAGGAGAACATCAATTTGTTGTTTTGTTTAATCGGTAATACGGGGTGAAGTAGGTGCTCTGGAGGAAGAATTTTACATTTTACAATTCCATCCATATGGTGCAGATTTGTAGTTGAGCAGTCAGCATCACCATATACATGAATTTTAGGGTGACCAATTGGAAATTTTCCGGTTTTACACACCCATGGATAAAGTGAACATATATCTATGTATTGAATTTTCTCACCAGGTTTGCATTTATAGTAATTGAAGGTATTCCCTGTACGTCCACCATAAAAAGCATCGCGAGGATTCAATGGCGAATTCTGAATTAGTTTATGTGTATTGAGAAAATCTAATTCTTCTTTGTTCAATTTCTTAAGCAAATGATGGAATTCACAAGACCACATTTCAATAACTTCGTAGTTAAAGCTCCTTAAACGTTCAGTTTTAGCTTTTGTTCTTTCATACCTCTGATTTAGCGTATCTGTTATATCTTCGTGTAAAGGCTCGTCGCGTTGGTGTTTCAAGCAAAGAGGATGACCATGAAAGTAGCATCCATGAAACTCAAAAATTTGTTTTGTTTCCTTACAAAAGCCATCTACTTTTACCCCATTGATAATTTCTTCTTTCCCTTTGTACGCATGTTTGATGTCAATCTTTCTCATTTTTTCTTCCCAAATCATCCACTGAATTGCTTGGGTAGATTGATTATCTACACACCTGTACCCATTCTTAGGTATCAATCCGATCGTGTTTGGTTTAAGAAAATTTCTTCTGAATAGAAGATTACATGCTGATGCAATAGTAATCGCTTCTAAAAATGGTTCTACATTGCTTTGACTAAGAAATAATTTTCGAAATTTTAAGCAAGCACCTGTTAATATCTTAACGTCACTCTTACAATATTCCACTATTTCTTGTTGCATTTCAAAATTATCATTTTTATGTTGCGAGTACCATTGCAAGAAGTTATCTCGTTCCTCGGTTGTCATAGTATCAGGGGAATAAAACTCCAATGGTGGTAGTTTCCCAACGTATTTTTCGTTTTCTTTTGTATTAAATAAATACGGGAAATAACCCTTTTTAACATCACGTGCTAAATCAAAGGCTTTCGGGAGTTTTGATAAGGCCATTGGAAAATAATTAATCGAATCGATGAATTTTACGTTGCCTAGATACATTGCCAATATTTTTGTCCCTCGCATGATTAGTTCAGGGCTTAATTGTGTTTCTTTTAAAATATAATTTAAAATAAACTGATGGTCATAGGCTTGACCATTATGAGCAATCACAATTACTTTTTTAAATCTTTTTCGCACTTCAAGTACGTGTTGTAGAAGTTTTGATAAGGATCCCTTTAATCAAAAATAAATACAAAAATCTTATTTAATTTTTAATAATAAATGTTTTATTAACATACAAAAATTGTTTTTATTTCCATAAAATAAACATTGATATTCTTAATATCTAAGAAACACTCATCGTGTAAGTTTGTTTCATTGTTTTAAAATCTATCAATTCTACATCAGACTTGTACTCAAGATCCACTTTCATAAAGACTTCCACTTCTCCATTACTTAACACTCTCTCTGTTTCGTATTGATGATATTCATAACACTTAATATTCAGTGTACGTAGGTTAAAATTACTGTCATATGAGCATCGGATGGTGAGTGCCTGGTCATCGTTGAACTCCAGTTTAAAATGCCTATAAAATATTTCTTTACTTTGAATGATTCCTGATATTTCGATCTCCTTTTTTATCAGGTCTTGCCTAAATTTTTCGATTGCTTCGTCTACAGTTATGACTTTGTTTTCCTCATTTTTCAATGTTGTTGTTTTTTTTTAAGGAGTCCAGCAGGATAATATGATAACAGCTTTAATGACAATCCTATTGTTACTGTATCATTATTAGGCAAGTTTAGAGCAAACGACAGATTATTTGAAGCATTAGATAGATTTAAATCAAACGGTATTGGTACCCCCTGAATGAAATACGGCAATATTACGCTATATATAACGAGCGATAAATAGTTAAACATTTTCAGAAATAATGTTTTATCAAACTGATGAAATGTTTGCTAACCAAAAGATATTCTAAGACTGCTGACAATATTGACTAATTTTTTAATTTATAGTAAACAATACAACAGTTAAAATGTAAACTAATTACTAATATTAATTGTTAAAAACTTCTTATCATATATATATATATATTCAAACTATAACCGAAAACGTTAACCACAACTATTTAAAATTTATTATTATCACCTCTCACCCCTAAATTTTTAAAATTCTCAACTTCCCTTTAATCTTTTTAAAATTCAAACTATAACCGAAAACGTTAACCACAACTATTTAAAATTTATTATTATCACCTCTCACCCCTAAATTTTTAAAATTCTCAACTTCCCTTTAATCTTTTTAAAATTCAATTTATATTCTAACCGACTCTCTCATTACTACACATCATGGTACATTTAAACATTTCTTATCATCTATCTAAGCGCCACAATAATGAAAAACACATATATATATATTCAAACTATAACTGAAAACGTTAACCCGATTATTTTTAAAATGTATTCTTATCACCTCTTTACAATAATTCAAATGTTCTTATCCCATTCGAAAATTTAAATCTTATACATCATGCGGTACATTTAAACATTTCTTATCATCTATCCACGCGCCACAATAACAACAAACACATATATATATATATATATATTCAAACTATAACCGCAAACGTTAACCACAACTATTTAAAATGTAAGTATTCCTATCCCCCAGCCCCGGCCCTCCACTACGCTGCTAGTTCACAAATCTCAACCCCAATTTTTTTCACACTAAAAATAAACTCTTCCAAAATAAAACACATCACAGTATTGGTATTCTTCTCAAACAACAACACTCACTTCAATTTTATTTTAAACACTAGTCGAATTTAAACTACACAACCATAACTTCACCATAGCTCACCCCATACCACGTCTGCTTCTTAAACTCACATTCTTCGGTTCGAGCCCCAGCCCCAGCCCACTCAACACACAACATTTTTAAAATTATTATTATTGCTACGTCACTACCTGACCGCAAAAAATTTCCCCACCGCCCAATTACCCCCCATACCATATTCAAACTATAACCGCAAACGTTAACCACAACTATTTAAAAATATAAGTATTCTTAATCACCTCTCTCACTCAAACATAGTGCTGTCTCTTTCTTACGCCGAATTCCCAGTCTCATGCGACCTTATTCCTACTGACGTCAGACCCTTATCTCAGTAGTTTAAGGACAAGCAAGACAAAAAAACAATCGTTTTCAAAGGAGGCTCTCGAATTTTTGATTGCAAATACCAATGATGAAGATGTTAATGATGATGTTTCTGATGAAAGATGAAGAATAAATAATAAAATTAAAACTATAAAATTAAATTAATCCTGGTAATTTTTAATTACTTGCTATAAAACAAAAGTTGCGGAAGGAAAAACAAAAACGGATTAATCTGTTTAATCAATAAAATATTCATGTACTCATAAAATATACAACTAATCCACATCTCGAATTCTTCGTATTTTGGAGAGGGTCGCAGGTATTTTAGACTTGGTTACCTGCATACTGGGACATACAATTTTGGAATGAAATTTGAACACCCGGATTAAGAAAATTTCACTCATAAAAAAAGGAAAAAAGGGATTTTCTAGGAAAAAGTATCTTTCAGTCTTTTTTCTAATTTCATATAAACTATGACATTTATGGGAATAAGGTTTTTAGTATTTGACTACAAATATATCCGGTCATTGAATATTGACAAAAAAATGTCCCTGATAAACACATTTAACTTGAATCAAAAAACAAAACAAAGAATAAAATATAAGCTTTTAAAAAAATTATAGCGCAGTGTTGTACGTGCTTTTTTTGATTTTTAATAATTTTTTTTTCTTTTGGCTAATCGGGATGGGCATTTAAGTGGGTTTTACTGTACCTAAAAAATGAAAATTTATCCTTCAAAATAACTTTTTAGTCATTTGGTACCTATTTGATATGAAATATGTGCCCAAATATTTTTGGCTGTGCATCGCATCGTTTCACAATTGACCATACATTTTCAATTAGATTGAGGTGAGTGCTTTGTGCTGGCCATGTCATCGTCATAAACTCTTGATTTCTCAACCATTCTGTGACAATTTTGGAAGTGTGTTTGGGATCTCCGTCCTGCTGAAAAGTTAGTTCATACTCATTGTAGCCCATTGATGCAGTAAATTGTGGCAAATCTTTCTTCAAGATATCCAAATAATTTTCTTTGTTCATGATGCCATCGATTTTTACTAAAGATCCGATAGAGTTCCACGAGAATCAGCTCAAGCCATCATCGAACCTCCTCCATGCTTCTGAACTTGTGTTGTTGAAGATCCTCTCCAGGAGACTTGACCAATAAAAAGCTCTACCATCCGTTCCTATTCTATTGACGTTCGACTCGTCGGACGAAATGACTTTTTTCCATTGGTCGATGGTCCATTGTCTGTGCTTTTTAGCAAAAGCTAACATGGCCTTAATAATTTTCGCTGGAAGCAGAGGCTTTTTTGGTTTCTCTTTAGCGGCTAATTGAGTGCCCGGCGGCGGCGGCGTGCAGTCCATTAACTAACTGACTTCTATATTTTTGGCTGCCTACTTAGGTGTTTTGGATCCACAACTTCTCAACTCCCTTTCTATTCTCCCAGCATCTAAGTCAGTAAGTAAGCACAGAAGTTTTCGAAATTTTTAATAGTTTTGATATTTCGCGCAATGATTTACCACTTTTTAGTAAAAATTGGCGCGCTCCACAATATTTTTACAAGTTTTTTGCATTTTGACAATAATCCGCAATAAACGTTTTAAAATCAACTTTTATTTACAAAAAACTACCAAAAATTATAATTATCTTAACTGTTACTTGTGGAATAACAGTAAAAAAGCACAAAGCACAGTAGAGACCCCATCAACAGGCGATATGGTTCAATCTCTTGAAACTTAAACGTGCATAATTGGACACATGGAAAAATTATTATTATTTTTTTTTTGTAAAATATATCCTTTTTTTAAAATCTTATTATACGTAATAATTGCTAGTTGAATAAACAAAATAAGAAAAATAAAAAAAATGTTAATGTTATTCAAAACTCTAAGTTTTTAACAATTTTTTTTAAATAAGCGAGAACATTTGACAACTTTTGCTCATCTTGTGCATACATATGTATGTTAAAAATTAATTTGAGAGAAAAAAGAAATTTAGTAACCAATCGAAAGTTAATGTGTTAATGTCATTTTAGATCTAGGATGGTTTTTCGTATCCTGCAGGAGCCTAACCTTACCACACAACCTCCATAGAATGTGCAATTGCTAAAAAAAGCCGGTGTACCGTTTTGTCCCGAAATGTTCTTCAAAGTGTTCAAACAAAGATTAATTTATGTAAAATCGTTTAATCTTAAGATCATAAAACCAATGTTCAAGCTAAGGTTCAAAAGTTACTTCCTTAGGTGACCATATTTTCAATCTTTGTTATGGATGTAATAATTTGGAAAAAGACGTATATGTTGACGTACCTACTATAGATTGTTATCCATACAAATATGTCCTTTAGATAGCGTTTTCAATAGAATAACGACGAAAACCAAAATTTATGTTTTCGATGACTGACCTGAATCTTATTGTAAACCATTGCGTTGAGTTTAAAACTAAAGAGAGAAGACATACATAAACCTTCTAACAAAAGAAGTTTTTGGATTTTCACTGAAATGTGGTACTCCATCTCTCAAAAAAGATGTCAGTACCAAGTTGTAAAAAAAATTAATTCAATTAAATTAAAATGAGCTTTTTACAACTAAATATCAAGTACAATGCTGCACTTATTTATTGACACACAAAGATTGCTAACGTAAAAGTCTTTGGCTCAAAATTTTAAACAACCTTTTGAAAAGGGTTTAACGTTTTACTAACTAGCAATTTGATAAAAATTGACAATTTATTATCGAATCCAAAATTTTAAACTTTTAATTCCGTTTTTCTAACTAGTAAATTGCTAATTTAACATAAAGTTGTAATTATTATAATTATTTATTTAATTATTTGCACAGTTTTATAAAAGTTAAAGACTTTTGACAAATTATAATTTGGTAAAAGCACTTTTATAATTGTATATATAAAGCCAAAATTACTGAAAACTGTATCTTCATATCCTTCTTAATTTTTGTTTTAAACAAAGTTTGCAAGTTAAAAATCTACTTTCTGAAAAACTATAAAAATAGACTTAAGAGCTTTTACCTTTGAACACAAATTTTTTGGCTTTCGCAGGCTTTTTAACGCGTTTTTCCAATTCTTCCCAAAAATTTTCCATTTTACTTAGGTTCAGAGATTGTAATAGGTGTAGAAGCCTGTGTAAAATGTTATGCTTAACACGTGCATACATATATTGTGAACCGTATTTTTTGGTATTGTTTCTGTATCGGAATTTGAACGATCGTGAAAATTTATTTTGGGGTTTCCTTTAAAAAAGTTCATATAAATTTGTCTATTCATAGTTTCGTCGGTGACAACCAACTTATCCACACCTGCAGCAATCATGTAGCCCTATGCTACAATAAAATTAATTGACATTGACAAGTGTTTCTATTTTCTTGGCCAAACTTTTATTAAGCTTGAAGCAAATGCACACCAAAATAATAATTAGATACATTATCAAAATATTTTCCACTAAAATTAAATGTTTTTAATTTATACAAGTTCAATGGCATATTTATCAAAAATTATTCTTTGTTCCATACAATACTATATGTATAGGAAGTTCGGTACAGTATTGGAAAATTTATACAAGACTACCAAAGCATCAGTGTGGAATGGCAAATGCTTATCACAGTGGTTCCACACGAAATCAGGAGTTAGACAGGGCTGTGCACTCAGTCCAAGCTTGTTTTCACTCTTTATTGATGATATCGTCGAAGCATTACCAGCAGGAATCGAGTACGCAGGCGTTAACTTTAAAGCTCTTCTTTTCGCTGACGACATTGTCCTGCTCGCGTATACACCGCAGTCCCTTCAGCTAATGATAAATAAGCTTGCTGAATATTGTAAAAGGTGGAACCTAGTGGTAAATTTAAGTTAATCCAAAGTGATGGTTTTTAAGAATGGCGGAGGAAGATCGGGTGCGATTGAGCAATGGCACTATAATGGTGAAAGAGTTGAGTTGGTGAAAGAATACACATATCTAGAGTCTGCTTTACTAAGAACTTGAGCATGGAAAAACATCTCACTGACAAACTTGTTAATGCGAAAACAGCTATAAACGTAGCATGGAAGCAATGTTCTAATAATAAGGAAATTACGCATACTAGTAAATTCAGGGTCTTCGAAGCTGTATCGGAATCAGTTATGTTTTATGTGGCGCAAGCTTGGGGAGGTCGGAAATATGAACAAGTAGAAAAACTGCTTAGATTTTACATAAAACGGACTTTCCACCTTCCTTCGAGTACGCCAAACTACATGATCATGTTGAAAAAGGGGTTTATCGCCTTTATTCAAAAAAAAAACACTCAAGTTGCAGGTCGACTACATCCTCAAAACTCTCGATATGCCAAGTTATCGTCTTCCAAAGAAAGTAGTTCTTCAAACAATCCAATCCAATCCAGAAGTGCATGGTTTAAAGATTGGTTAGAACTTGCCGAGCATGTGGATTTGACCTAAACTACAGTAACCTCTCCTCTTGGAAACCAACTTTATATCGCCTAATAGCTCGTCTGGATGAAGCCTCAAGCGAACAATACACGGAGCAAGCCAAAAGCTCACTGCACCGCATGATTTACAGTAGACTAGACTACGATCTCCGGGAAAGAAACTATACTTCCACGACAAATATATTATCGAACAAATTTTGTGCATGTTCCGGCTAAGAGAAGAACTCCTTAATTTGAACGACATTCCTCAAAGCGATGACTTATCGATTTTATGCAACCTGTGCAACTTGAAAGAGCGCAAGGATGTTCTTCATTTTGTTGGGATGATGTGCGATACTGAGAGAAATAAGAAGACTTTCTTTCAAATACTGAAATCATAAGCCTTCTATAGGAAATGGAAGTCACAAAGTTATTATGCATATTGCAAAACAGCACTTAAATATAGACATCAAATTTTAAATGAAGCGTTTTAATCTTAAACTGCACTTTCTTTTTTTAATCTTTATAAAGCTATACTTTTAGTTGTCAATCAGGCAGACGGCAATATTTAAATAAAATCAATCTAAATCTGAATCTGTGTGTATAGGTGCATTCTTTTGTCACCTTTTATATATAATAATAACAACTGTTGTTGTTATTTATTTTATAGTACATATGTTCATTTGTTTAGTCATAACACCGCATCGAAAAACTAAGTATAATAGGTGTTCAAACGATTGCTAAAATATAAATAATCAAAAAGGAAAGGATTCAAAACTGATAATTTTATAGGTTATAATAATCTACTTTTAGCTAGCAGTAACATGCGTCATGCATATCAAATAACAGGGAAATTATACTTTTATCTACATAGTATATTTCTTATCTTTTGGAACATGTGTGACCTAGAATAACATACATTCATATATCTACTCGTGTATACGTATAGACACAGATACGGACCTATGTCATTTTGACAGAGATATACTTAAATTTTAAAAATTTATTATGAATAAATGTACCTGGGTATAGTGTGACATAAGTATCAAAAAAGTCACCTATAGCCAACCTAGACAGTATAAGTAAATGGATTTTAAATTGATATTATACTGCCTCCATTAGACCCTACAACAAACTGTCCTATAAAACATAAAGGGTAAATAATAATGAATTGCATAATTTGGTTATATACCTTTTTATTCGTAGCTATTTAGGTAACCATCAGTGCTTTCTGGACCTACATATTTAACCAAAGTCAATTTGAATGGTACTTTAAATTATCATATACACTAAATAAAATATGTAAACTTGCATGTTTTTCCCTTTAGGGATGTACACTTCCAGAAAAGAAAAACGATATAGTACTTCTCAAGCAATAATTCTTTTTTAAAAAAGATCTATAAAGTACAATAGTTACTAAAATATCTTTGGCTTTATTGTTTGCATTCAATGAATTTGAGAACTTTCAATAAAATTCTCGAAAGCTTCTAAAATAACACCATGAAATTAAAAAAAGATTACACATCTTTTACAAAACGAAACAAAACAACGATATTACTAGCAATATTTTTCTACATTATCGTTTTATGTTTAAATCAATCCATAGATTTATTTGACAAGTCAAACATAATAAGTTTCAACTAATCACCAATTACAGTTAGTTGTGCTTTCAACAATTTCTTTTTGTTCTAAAATACAAATCCTCTTTTTAAGCTAACTTAACACAGTTTTTGTATTAAGGTATAGAACTTCCG
Organism: Eupeodes latifasciatus; assembly: GCA_920104205.1. Lineage (NCBI taxonomy): Eukaryota > Metazoa > Arthropoda > Insecta > Diptera > Syrphidae > Eupeodes > Eupeodes latifasciatus. The sequence continues at coordinate 58,979,148 of OV049925.1, read as the reverse complement.
ATAGAAAGAACTTTCAATCTAGCTGTCCTTTTTTGTATAATTTTGCAAACCACTAAACAAAGATTTACACCAGATGTACGTTCAAAAATTGTGCAACAGATTTTTGTCGTGAAATCATCTTCACTGATGAAGCTCATTTCTAGCTTAATGCGGTATGTAAGCAAGAAGTTAGAATAATTGTAGTTTCTGAAGTGCGTATACAATCCTTATGATATTCCTGAAACATTCCGAAAAATTCACTATTTAATGTAGTTTATATGATGAGGGTATCATCGGTCCATTTGTCTTTAAAGAAGAAATTGGTGGGAACATTACTTTGCAGGGAATTAACTTCACGGGAACTACCTTCACATGGGAACTAACTTCACCACTAGTGAGAATTAATTTAACCTTTTTTTGGTGAAGTTATTTCCCACTGAAGGTGGGAGATAATTTCACTTTTTTGTGGGAATGAATTTCACTTTCATGTGTAAGTGTTTCCCGCGGAAGGTGGGAACTAATTTCACTCTTCAGTACAGTTAAAGTAAATTAACATGTTATGTTATTTTTATTCTCGCATACGCTAATCTAAGAAAATCTTATAAGAATCACCAAATGACAAAACTTGGAGCACTTCAATACCACAAGACTTTGTTTTATGGAGTTTAAATCCTGAGATCCCGCGAAGCGTGCCACCCACAGGTGCTTTTATTCAAAAAAGCTGTTGATATTGGCGCCTGCCTGGCGACTTTGCATACCCTAAGCGGAGCAACGGAGTTGCGTGAGCGGGTGTGACCCCGAAAAAGGGAGTTAAAATCCTGAGAACCCGCGAAGCGTGCCACCCACAGGTGGTTTTATTGAAAGAAGTTGTTGATATAGGCGCCTGCCTGGCGACTTTACATACCCCAAGCGGAGCAACGGAGTTGCGTGAGCGGGTGTGACCCCGAAAAAGGGAGTTAAAATCCTGAGAACCCGCGAAGCGGGACACCCACAGGTGCTTTTATTGAAAGAAGTTGTTGATATAGGCGCCTGCCTGGCGACTTTACATACCCTAAGCGGAGCAACGGAGTTGCGTGAGTGGGTGTGACCCCGAAAAAGGGAGTTAAAATCCTGAGAACCCTCGAAGCGGGCCACCCACAGGTGCTTTTATTGCTTAAAACTTACATATTTTTGTTTTGATTTACAATTCAACGCTTGATATTTTTTCAGGTATTTCAATCGTAGGTGGGAAGTTACTTCACATAATTTTCTGATGAAATTATCTCCCGCCTTCAGTGGGAGATAACTTCACAAAAAAAGTGAAATTAATTCCCACTAGTGGTGAAGTTAGTTCCCATGTGAAGGTAGTTCCCGTGAAGTTAATTCCCTGCACCAACATTACAGGGAAACAATTCGTCATTTTGGAGAACATTCCGAGGAAAAAGATGGTTCCAACAAGACGGTAGTGGGCGGCGGCGGCGCGCGGCGGCATAGCAAACTACACAGCACGTCCAACTATCACTTTATTGAGCCAAATTTTTGTTGACTGAATTATGACAAGAATTAGACTTGTAACCTTGTTAGTGTGATTTGACAACTTCGGACTACTTTTTGTTTGGTTACATCAAATTTCTGGTGCATGCTGATAAACCAGGAACGGTTCGCTATTTAGAAGCCAAAATTCGAAGCACTATTATCGAAATAACACCGAGTATTATTTTTAAACACCCGAAAGTCTTGAAACGTGTAAGTTAAAAAAAAGCCAAAATTTAGGTATTTCCATTGAATTGCTTATATTTTTGTTTTGATTTACTATGCCGTTAAAAGAAACAAGTGTGTAAAATTCTTGTCTTAAATTTGGCATGAAATATTAAAAAAAATGATGCTGGGATGCGACCCACTATGATATTTTCTTAATCGTGCCCGTCTGTCGTTATTTCTAAATTGTATACAAAATATTAATGTCAAAATTATTTTTAGGATACAAAAATATTTGAAGTCAATATCTTTCTTTGTTGTAAAAATACTTAATTCGAAATAGATTTCTTATCAGTTTCTCGTTGTTTTTGTAGAAAAAAGTTGTCACTTTGATTTTTCTAAAAAATTAACTAAAAGTTAACAACAATATTTTGCATATGATAAAATAAGTTAGATTTTAATATCTTTTATTGCTTTCAAGATTTTTAGTCGAAAACACATTTTAGTGGCATTTTTTGAAAGTTTATATTTGTTTTAAAAATAAAATGCACGACTGGGTCGTACGAACTTGCTCATGTAAAAGAGTCTGATAAAAAATGTTGTCTTTATTTTTTTTTATCAGAGTTTGGTATGTAATTATTCAGAGCTTATTAATATATGAGTACCTTTTATATTTCAATTTCGTAAGCAAATCACGATCCATTTTCAATCAAAAATAAAAACAATGACATTTTTGATCAACAAATATTAATGAGGAAGTATAAGAGCTTGTGCAGACAAAAATTATTGAAATCAGTTGTTTAGTTCTTGAGAAAATTAAAAAAAAAAATGACAAACGCCAATTTAAAAAAAATGTATCGGTTCGTTTTTAAGAAAATTCGAATTTTCGATTTTAACTAACAAATTTGTATGGGGACTAGGTACTGTTATTTTTAGTTTTAAAAAATGAAAAAAACGCGGGCCCACTTTTTCGACTTCTCACCATCGTAATGCCATGTTTGATTAAAATCTTCAGTTGTAAATTGTGTACGAATGCAAAATTTGCCATATACATAGTTCCTATATGTCGTAAGTAAAAATTGACGATTTGGTCTTGATAAATGTCAAAAAGAAAAAAAGGCTGGGTTAGCGACCCACACTGATAACTTCTCATCCTGTCTGTCGATTTGACTTGTTTAAAACTTTAACAAAATATTCATTACAATATTTTCTTATCAGTTTTTTTGGTTGTTTTTGTAGGTTTTCGTGTTTTGGTAAAAAATTTGTCAGTTGAATTTTTCTAAAAGATTAACTAAAAATTATCAACAATATTTTTCATATGATTAAATAATTTTGATTTCAAAATCCGTTTTTGTTAACAAGATTTTTAGTCGAAACAAATGTTTACCAATTTTGCGTACTATTTTTTGTAGAATTAAATTTTTATGACAAAAAAAAGACTGTTGTATATTTATAAAAATTTTACTGAGTGCCGAAAACTATATTTTCTATAAGATGAAATTATTAGAAGTTAATACTCGTATCTTAAATTTTTGAAAAGATATTTGAGTCGAAAATCAATTTTTACTAAATTTTAGTAACTTTTGGACTATTATTCTCATTTTTTTTTTCAAAATTTTACCAGATGTCAAAAATGCTATTTTTAAATGCGAACAATCATTTTGGAAGTAAATTAATTTTTTTTCAGAGTTTTAGTTAGTTGAATTTTTGTCGAATTCATATTATTTTGACACATCCCATCCCTGACAACAGTACTCGCACACAGGAATGGTTGAGAGTTGTAAGCCACTAGGCCCTAGTTCTTAACGGACTGTTGCGCCACCCGATTTATTTTATTTTATATTATTTTGATATCAACATAATTAAGTCAATAGCGTAATTGCTTCCAGAAATATTTGGTTGAACCAAAATGTTCACTTTGTTTTAATTGCTGTAGTAAAAAAAAAAACAAAAAAATCCTTTCTGTATCTTTTGATGTTATTATCTGAAAAAAAAAGTATAAGTAGTCGATATAATATATATTAGTTCTTAAGATATGGCCGACGACAAAAAAATGTTATCCAAAACGCGGAGACGTACGAAACAAACGCGACAAATTCGACAGATTTCAATGACTTCGTATGGAAAGCTAAAAAAAATGTTTTCACTTCTTCCAAAACGTTGTATTTATTTTTTTACGTAATTATACCATGTTTTGGAAAACATTTTATGATTACGAGTAGCTACATAAAATATAATAAAGGATGGTCGAAAAAGCTTAAATAAGAGCTCAGAGTAGGTGGTCCAAGCCATCCTTTGAAATTACCTTAATGATTTACTGCGCGATAGGTTTTTAATTACGGTTGATAATATTTTTTTAATACTCGTAGTATTTTATTTTTATGCGTATTATGTTTTAGCCATTCAACCATTACCAAAACAAACATTATTCTTTATACCCACATCCAACCCAAATGTCAGAAGAAACTGTGTTGTTTTCTCTGTTTTTTTTTTTTTTTTACATCAAAGCTGTACACAATTTAATTAAGCTTTGCCTTGCGTCATCCATCAGATAAAGCCAATTTTTTTTTAGCATTCAGTGATTGAATGAATAAAAAAAACAACAACACCAACATCAAAAAACATGTCATGATGGAGAATCCTTTCAATTGTGATTCGAAGCAGGATTTATACCATGTACATTTGTATGTAGTGTAGGTTTATATGCCAATACCCAAGATTTATAGTCCTTAGGTTTTATTGAATAAATAAAGTTGCCATATACGACATGTATGTATATGTAAAAAACTTCACTTTCCAGCTTATATATTGTTTTCGAAAGGAATACAAAAATTCAAGTACTCGTATATGGCTTGACTATTCTGTTTTTTACGAACGTAATTTTACTGTCGGGAATAACTATTACTTTGTTTATGCTGTTGGAATTGTTAAGCTAAAGATTTAAGCGTAACCTTATTCCTTTTCCGCATGTTTTTTTTTAATTATATTTAGAGCAACTTTTAGGGGTTATAACACTGAGAATAAATAATTCTTTTTTTAGCCGTTAATTTTTATGACTGCAGTATGCATAAATTATAACGTCCGGAATTTATTATTACTTTGTTTTTTTGTTTTTGTATTCTAGTTCTTATAAAAAAGAATTAAAACAAAATAGGATTAGTTATACAAAGCTGATTCATTAACTGGATTAAATATTTAGGATCATTTTAAATCTCTGACCAATGCAATGTTTTGAAATTAATTTTTTAAATGTGTTTCAGAAATCGATATTTTTTGCCTAAACAAATGGTTTTCCAATTGAAATTTGAGGCTGGCAGCATCATCGGTACATATTTAATTCGACTTTTGCCTTCTCCTAGAAATTCCCTTCTAAAAATGGTATAGGTACACTATAAAAGTTGGTTTAAATGTTTCAATTTTATTCATTATATCTAAAAACTAAAAGAAGCCATTTCGTTCCAGTGTTTTTCGTTTTTAGAGAGGGATATATGTAGTTATCGCGGGTTATTTCTTAAAATAAATGCAACTTTGTTAATTAGGTTAAAGAAGCCAGTAAACAAAAAAAAAGTTGAATAAATAAGTTATACACTTAAGTTCTTTTAAAACCTATTTAAGTATTCGTTACCATGGACCAAGAGTGTTATTTTCCTTTAAACGTTGGAGGCAGTGATTTCAAATGAGATTTAGATACAATTGTTATAATATATGTAGTACCCGTAGCGTGATGGTTAGTGCGTTGGACTGTCATGCAAGGGGACTTGGGTTCAATCCCTGCCTGTGCCACCTAACTTTTTTCACGGGTACTGCCTCTTGCGAGGAATTGACAAATTCTCCAAGAGTAATTCTTGTCATGAAAAGTGCTTTCTCAAATTAGCCGTTCGGATTCGGCATATAAACTGTAGGCCCCTTCCATCTCTGACAACATTACTCGCACACAGGTATGGTTGAGAGTTGTAAGTCACTAGGCCCTGGTCCTTCATGGACTGTTGCGCCACCTAATTTATTTAATTTATGTTATAATTTATAACGGTCTCTCGACGAATTTATTAACTTTAAAATAACGCATACAATTTTTAAGCAATGTTTTGTGCTTTTTGTTATATTTTTAACTTATTACTGTTTTATTTATTAGATCACAACCTTCCTGGCATTTACGAGATCAAGAGGAAGTTGTTCCCATTTAATCCTGATATGCTTCGTTAGGTCAGCACAAACATTCCAATTCCAATTCTATGATCTTTAAGTTCCTACAAATGTTCAAAGCAATTGGTGTCGAAATATTTGATTAGCCACTGGCAAAACTGTAAAATGTTCTTCTTTTTAACTTCCCATAAAAAGTTATTGTAATAGGTCTGATTTGTCAAACTGAAAATTTTGACATTTCTCGACACTTTAATGTCCCTAGAATCTAAATCAAAGAGTTTTAAAGAGATGTCTGTGTGTTTGAATACGTTTTTTTGCCGGCCATATCTCAAGAACCGTCAGAGATATTGACTTTAAATACATTCTGTTTAACAGATAATAACATCAAAAGATGCAGAAACGACTTTCAGAAAAATTTAGTGGGTGTTTTTTTTACTATAGCAATTTAAAAACACGTAAAAAATTTTGTTGACCGAAAATATCTCACGACCCAATAATTTTATCGATTATAATTTGACGTGAGGACCAAACAAATGATTTAATCTCCAACATAATTGTATGTAACGACAAAAAGTTTGGACATTTTTTTATTAAAATTGCAAAAAATAAAAACAACATTATTAAAAGTTGGTAAAAATTGATTTTCGACTCAATTATCTTTTCAAAAATTTTGTTGTACTTTTAGAGAAATCGACAAGTGGGCACGAACAGGAAGTTATCAGTGTGGATCGCATCCCAGCCTCTTTTTGAGTTAAAATTAACTTGCTTGGCCTTAAATTTTTAAGCTTCTGGTTTTCCTGGATTAACATGTGCATTTTTAGATTTTAATTGTTAAAAATTAAGAGACACACTACTTAGGACACACTCTCCCCTGCCTAATTATTACCTGTACAAAAATGTGGCTATCCTAGAAGCTAAAACTAAAAGCGTTGAAAAACGCACATTTTCAGCTATATCTACTGGAAAAATGGGCCACATAGACGTCTGGTGAAATCATATTTCGAATCATTGAGTCGATGGCGTTAAGTAAAAGTGCAATGCAAATGAAGTGATTTCCCTTATTTCCCAGGCAGAACTTTTGGTCATCAAAGACGTCCTCTTTTGGCTCAGAGAAAACGTGATATCGACTACGGATGCACACATCTTCTCCTCAATTAACTCACTAACAGCCCGAAACAGTCGATCATCTCTTGTTCTGATAGCAGAATAGTTCAACATTCACCTTATATTTGAGACATTCCAGGAATTTGCAATTCTGACGACAATTCTTGCAAAAAATGGAACAAATTTACCTTTGTTGGGCACATCGGTACACCCCTAAAAAAACTTATGCTAAAGCGTGTTGTCGGTCAACCAAATTAATTTGGCCAATGTTTGAAGCTAAACGTTCTAAGCAATTCATTTCGGTTGGTATATTTGCAAATTAGCTCCATTATATGAGTCCTTACAGGACAATGCTTAATGGGTAGACATGCTTTTCGACTTGTAGCTCCTGTAAACGATTTTTGCAGAAGCTGCATTGATGATGAAGAAGGGGAGACAGTGTCTCACTTTATTTGTTCATGTCCTGCCCTGACAAGAAGACAAAGACTCATGTGATATCACAACGAATTAACAATTGGACTAAGTGTGTTGGTTTTCCTGTCAGCAGACACATTTACCTGACCTAACTTTATTTATTTCTGTTTTCGGGATAATTGTACTTTTTATACTTTTTATACTTTTTTTTTTTTTTTTTTTTTTTAAACTCACATTTATCACCTTTATCAAGCCTACTTGTGACTTAACGATTAACAAACTGTTGGACCTCTCGGTCTATTAAAAACACCCAGTCTAACAATTTGTTTTTTTAAGAAACTTAATATTTGTTTTTAACTAAATTTTCTACATGCGGTGAAGTTTTGCATTATATATTTTGTTGAAATCAGCTTCTGTAGACAAGAGCAGTAACCCTGTTTTGTCTTTATAAACAAAAATTATCTCATAATTTATTTTATGGTGTACATACATACATATATATTTTGAATAAAGTCGGCAAAAAAAAACGAATCGAATTACATAACACAAACATTAAAACTGGAAACCTAATTTGTTTGTTCAATAACACCGAGTGCTCTAATTTAAATTCTTTTTTATTTTTCAATTTTTTCGGTAACAGAAAAGAAAAATCAATGAGTCTAATTAAAATTTCTAATAAAAAAACTCAAGAAAATAATCTACTTAATCTATGCTATGCATGTATATGTATATCTTTATAAGAAAATAAGGCTACCATCAATCAATCGATAAATTTAAAACCCCCCAAAAATGCTAATGAAAACTGAAAAATAAAATTAACAGATACTTTTATCTTGGAAAGCAGCAACATTTCCAAAACTCAATTAGAGTTTATATACGTATATAGAGTATGTAAAAAAAAACCCACATGATGTGTGTATCTAAATAAAATAGAAAAAAAATAAAAAAATGTTCCACATACGCCATACGCCATTTCATAGATACCCTCATGTGTACTCGTATATCGAATATAGCGAGGTACATACATAAATGTTCACAGATTCGAAAATCATATGTGTCGCCTTGAAAAATTCGTTAATTTTGCAAACCAATTTATTTTAAACTTCTTATCCAATTGTCTGAGTATGTATGTACCTCACATTTATTTCTATTTTGTTTTAATAAATTATTATCAGTCAGTTATCGTCGAAACGCTATAACTATTTTTGATTCAGATAAAAAATAAAATCGGGTTTCCAATTGAAAATATCTATATAGCTTTTATAAATAGATCTTCTAATGAATATAAACAAAAAAATGTATGCTGTTGGAAAAGTAAATAAGTTTTTGTTTCTTATTTCTACTTTAATTAATTATTATTATTATTATACTCAACGAGATACACATATATGTATACGTACATAATATGTGCATTTATAAAAGTGTATTCCATTTGTGTTTCAAGTGGAAATAAAATTAAAAGAATTTTCCTTACGTAATTTACTCTCCTCTGTATACATTCACTTGAAAGTTCTTCAGTTGATTTTTCTTCTTTTGCTGCAGTTGAAAATAAACGAGTTTCATAAATATTGTATCTGATGTGTTTTGAATAAAATTTCTACTTGTTATATTATTTTTTAAGTAGATACTGTATGCAAATGAAGATTCAGTTCTAAATTGGACAGAGTATTTGTTTATAAAATGTGAGCTTCGTCTTTGAGGTATATGGTAAGAAAAATAATCTTGAAAAAGTACATATGTATAGTGTATAGGTTTGAAATTGTATTTATCATACTATTTAACGATAATTTTAGCTGGATGATGAACAATAAGAAAGAATAGAAGACTAAAAAAAATTTCCTTGAAATTGAATTATCAAATCCCTATATTACAGACTGTGAACGTCCTAATCATCAAAAAAAGAAAGCAAAAAGATGAAAGATTTCATCGAATTTCAAAGCAAAATTGAATTTCTCCTATGGCTTGTAAAAAGTCAGGACAAATACAAGTTTCCTCTGCAATTAAATGAAATAAAAAATTTAATTTGCTTTCCTCGTATCACGACTTTATTAGTAGAAACAAAAGTTCTCATTAATAATATTGGTCAGTCAACAAGGTCATGTAGGTGGCAATCAAATAATAATTGCTTCAATTCGAATCCTACATCAAATTCAATCTTATCACTCCGCGGTTTTTGAGATACAACCTTTTATAATTAAAAAAAAACTTTATATTTGGCTTTTTCAGGCTATGTAAATTCATGGAGTAGCTTTTTTTTTTAATAAAATACGTAATGGTTTTCTAAATTCACAAACCATAACTTCAATGTTCCGTTAAAAATGTTCGATATTTGACTTACGAGGTGTGTTCAAAAAGTACCCGGAATTTTTAAATTTCGCGGGTCTGGAGAGTCCGAAGTTCAAATTTTTTTTTTATTGTGTTGGTATACATGTCCCTAAAGTATGATGCAGTTTTCAGCTATATTCACTGTTTACTTAGCTAAAACCAGAGTTTATATTCGGAATCAGTTTGGGTTTGCAGTGTAAAGTTCAATTTAAGCGATCGGTCTTAGTAATTTTTCTTTTTTTGCAATATAATTAAGTTAAACAAATTTTAATCAATTACCTCGGTAAAGGCATTTACACCCTGAAACTAATGAAATCAAAATTTGGTGAGTTCATTAGTTTCCTTGATACATTTTTACACTTCGGAAATTGTAGCAATTATCAGTGCATCGTTAACCAAATTGGAAAAGTAAACGACATGCAACGAACACCACCCAGCTCAGGTTCTTCAAGTGGGCGTAATCAACCTCCTAAAAGACCGCATAAAGAGGTTGTTCCAGCGTCGCCTCAAAAAACGTCAAGTTCAGCAGTTGGAGCTCTGTACGTCACAGCTTTAAGGCATATGATGCTTGATATCGTCTCTATGCTACTTGATGAGAAATTGAAAGACATACCTACGAGAGCTGATATGGATGTAATTCATGCTGAACTTTCCACCTTCCTTCGAGTACGCCAAACTACATGATCATGTTGAAAAAGGGGTTTATCGTCTTTATTCAAAAAAAAAAAAAAAAAAAAAAAAAAACACTCAAGGTGCAGGTAGACTACATTCTCAAAGCTCTCGATATGCCAAGTTATCGTCTTCCAAAAAAAGTAGTTCTTCAAACAATCCAATCAAATCCAATCCAATCCAGAAGTGGATGGTTTAAAGACTGGATAGAACTAGCCGAGCAGGTGGATGTTGACCTCTGAACTATAGTAACCTTGCCTCATGGAAACCAACTTTATACCGCTTAATAGCTCTTCTCGATGAACCTCAAGAGAACAGTACTTGGAGCGAGCAAAAAGTTCACTTGTCAGGAGACTAGACTACGATCTCCGGAAAAGAAACTACTTCCACGATAAATATATTATCGAACAAATTTCATGCATGTTCTGGCTAAGAGGAGAACCGCGAGGTTCTCGATTTTATGCACCTGTGCAACTTGAAAGAGCGCGAGGATGTTTTTCATTTTTTTGGACGATGTGCGATATTGAGAGAAATAAGAAGACATGTCCTAGGCAGTCACTATCTTTCAAATATTGAAATCATAAGCCCTCTACAGGAAATGGATGTCACAAATTTGTATACAATAATGGAAAAAATAATAGAAACATGTGTCTTCATCATTTTTGATACACAATATTTTTTTAGCAATTAAGTCTTTTGTCGTTAGTCTTTCTATATTTTAATCGTACCTAATAATGCTCTGAAATTACAAAATTGTTTTGTGGAAACAACTTTTTGTTTTCACTTAATGGTAAAAAGTTTGAGGCCAATGATGATTTCGCCTAGAAAAAATAATAGAAACAAGCTATTTTAACTTAAGGGTCAGTTTTTAATTTATGCAAATAGGGTTTTTGAGATTGTTTATTAGTTTGTCAACTAAATTTTTTAAAAGTCGTCTATAATTTTAATAAGTATGGGTCGTGAATTACATTGTACTCATTTTGAACGCGAAGTGATGAAAAAACTAGGACAAGCTGGAAAAGTGATGGTTGAAATTGCAAAAACCTTAAACTGTTCGAAGAAAAAAGTATTTGAAACTTTACATTCACGCCAAAAGAAGAAACAAGAGGGGAAAAAAGATAAACTTCCTCGCGTTTTGATACACTATTGGTAAGAATATGTGAGAAGAAACCATTTCTTTCTTTAAGACAACTCAAAAACGGACCAGTGATAGCTAGAACAATAAGAAATCAACTTATAGAAGCAAGCCTTCCTGGCAGAAGTCCACGAAAAGTGCCATTTTTTAACCAAGAAAACTATTATACAAAGACTTCCCTTTGCAAACAAACACTTACATCGTTCTTATTGGAATAACGTTGTGTGGTTGGATAAAACAAAGATCAATATGTTTACTTCCGATGGAAAAATGTATGTGAGAAGGCCAAAAAACAAGAAGTTTAACTTAAAATACACAAAGAAATACAGTGAAGCACGGCGGCCGGCGGTGGGAATATAGTGATTTGAAGGTACTTTTCAGAATCTGGTGTAGGTCCAATATTTTGGATCAAGCATAAGATGTGCGATGTGGATTATGTCCAAAAAATTTTTGACCAAAAAATTTATGTTGGGACTACTGTTATTTTTAGTTTGAAAAAATGAAGACCGCCGCGAATCTGCTTAAAATTTTAATTTCCAGGTTTGAACTCGATCGACCGAGGGTAGAAAGGCGGACGGAATTGAGCGGCCCACTTTTTTCGACTTCTCTACCATCGTAATGTTATGTTTGATTAAAATCGTGATTTCGAATTTTTTCACCAACTCAATACTTTCCATTTAGTTCCCATTTGTATGTCGACCAGTCTAATGTATTCCAACGTGCGTAGTTCGTGTACCTGCCTCGACTGGCTTTCCATCTTGTGACTTCAATTTTCCAAGACTTTGAAGTTTCGGGCTATATCTCACAGATTGCTTAGATAATATTGGCCTTAAATGTTTAAACCGTTTCTGGATTGTTTTCTAAACATCGATTCTTTACGGTATCCAATACAAACAATTTGAAATGTCCCAAATATGTTATCGCCAAGATGCCTGATAACACGATTTTGGAGATTGGTGCGTAAAAGATCGATCTTTGCATTCCTCGCCACCCTGCATGAAAAAGAGGTTGTTTAAATCCATGTCTAAAATTTTAATAAAAATAAAGTCGAGAATATTTTTTCCAGCCTTATTTTTCAAAGAAAAATGGTTCAATGATGCCATAACTTCACCAAATTGTTACTCTCTGTAGAGCATTGGCTTTTCTGTAAAAACCTTCTAGCAATTTCGTTGGCAATACAGCCACCACCGGGATGAAAATACGGCTCTTCAGAAAACAAACTTTTTTCGCCTGAGACCGCCCAATTTCAACTGCTCTAAGGCCCACATTGTGAAGCTATAACGGCGACATTTTTGTGTGTGCACCGTACGGAGACGGTGATCATTAACATACAACATTCACGAGCTTTTTGCACAGACACGGTGGGTGTTTCATTTCGACAAAACTTTCTCTTCAAAACCACACTGTTTGGGCTACCCAGCACTCACTTTTGAAATAAGTTTCAATATTTCTTAACGCTGTTCAAACGTAAGCGACTCATTTCGTCCTAATGACATTCCGTCTAGATTTTCAGTGGGAAAAAGTTGTCAGGTGTCAAAAAAAACCTATGATGGTTTAAAAAGAAAACAACATTATGTACTCAGTCTTAAACTTGTTTTCTTTTTGCAACTAATTATTAATATATTTTTTAACCTTAAAAATTTAGAATCTAATTTGTCGACGGTATACATTTTTAGAATATCCCACAACCGAAGTGCTAAGCTTCTATACCATCATTTAAAATTGTTACCATTTCGTGTCTTGGCACAATGAAACATTCGCGAGTACATTAGCATACAAAATTTACATAGTAAAATAATTTTTGAGATATTGACACATTTTTATTTGCAGAGAAACACATATGTATGTAAATAAGTAAAATATACAAATCTACATAAGCCTCAAGGAAATCAAAGATATAGAGCATCTTCGTATTACTTTTTATTTTTCAAAAAGTACATGTAACATGAGCTATAAGAAACTTCTTATGTCTCGGAGCTATAGATTCAGTATTTTTTTGTATCAATAGGTACCCTGATTTTCATTGAAGAATATTACTTTGTATAATGTGTCCATACATTAGAGTGTCTTATATTTTCCAAATATATTTTACTATTTTTTTTTTGGGATACAAATTTGAATCTACCAAAAACTTTCCAAGCCATACATTTTGTCTACAGGTCATAACTTTTAAAAAGAAATCATAAAATACACAAATATTTTCAAAAATACATAAAGTAGGGCGTAGGTGTGTCCTTAAGTGCTTATAAACAAGTTTTTATAAACTGAGTCCACATAAATACAAAAAAGTAAACACCCTACTGTGTATATATTTTTGGTTTGGTGGATTTTTTTTTTATTTTTAATACCATCTTAAGAAAAATCTTCAACTTAAAGAAGGATTTAAGGATGCAATTCTTTCACAAAAAAAATATGAGTACAAAAGAAAAATTTCATTTATGTTCTACCTATGCTCGAGGTGAGGAAATCTTCATGGTCCATTGCATGCCATAGAAGGAAATATATAACCAGATTTATCTTTGAAATATTTATTTAAATTTTTATTTCTACCTATACACATAAATATATGTACATATCGTTATATGTATATAAAATACATACACCGCCACCTTTATACAATGCTTTGCGGATAAAGACATCCTTCTGTTAAAAATGGAAAAAAAAGAAAAGATAAGGATTTGAAGTCTCTTTTGAGAATAACATGAGAATTGTTCTTTTAGTTTATGTACTTTTGCGTAATACCTCTAGGGCATTTATATAACGTATAGGTTAGGTAGAAGTATCTAAAAAGATATAGGTATGGTACACCTATGGTTTAGAAAACTTTAACTTTAAATGCATTTTAAATGTTATCTTTAACACTGAGGGATATTTAATCTATACCAAATGAAAGATTTAAATGACATTTGAGATCCTTAAAATAAATCGAAGAATAATTCGACGTTTGTGGACAACCAAAGCAAATAGAAACTAAAATGCTTAGCCATTTAAATGTACATGACGTTAGTAGATTAGAGTTAAGAAATCTATGATTTTTTGATCACAGATTGATCTTTAACTATTTTCGTTAGACATTAAATAACAGATACAAATTACAAAGTGGAACAGAATAAGTCTAAATTCTATATGTATGTTGCGTGCATTAGCCCTTCTGTCTTTGACCAAATTCTAACTAAGATTTTCACTAGTTTTGTCATCGATAAATAGAAGAGCTCTTGCAAAATCCTTTAAAAGTGGTTCTTTTGTCAAAATATTGATTTGGAGATGACTAATCGATTATTTTGATAGCCGAGATTTGTGTTTAGAATCATCATCATGCGTTAGTGTCTGCACTGGGTTTTATATGATTTTCTGAGGCACTTTTATATTCTTTACATACTTAAGGTCCTGTGTGAACTAGGGCCTCACCCAAGAAACTTCTTCATCTACCTCGGTCCCTAGCGAAATGTCTCCAGTTATGCACTCCTAGTTGGGTGAGGTCACTTTCCACTTGTGTCCTCTGGGTGTGGATTCGAAGACTTTTCGGGACGGAGCATTGGTTTTCAAGCACTCTACGTGACCCAACCATCTCAGTCGTTAAACTTTTATCCTTCTGGCTAAGTCTACGTCGTGTACAGCTTTTCGTTCCATCTTCTCCTAAACACACCTTCTATGCATACGGGACCGTAGATCACGCGAAGAAATTTTGTCTCGAAACGACCCAAGGTGCTTTCATCCGCTTTTGTCATAGTCCATTCTTCTCCATTGTATAGCAGAACGATGATGATGGGGGTCTTATAAAAAGCAATTGCTTTCTTAGCCCAAAGAAAAAGCGCGCGGTTAGCAAGAGTAATTTGACTCGTTCGGAGCCTAGGTGTACCTCAAAGTTGCGTCTGTCGATGGTGGTGTTTTAATTGATACTTCGGTGTTGTTGGTCCCTTCTTGATGACAGCTTGTTCTTCCCATGTTCATCCTGCACAAACGGAGAATTTGGCAGGGTTGCCAAAAACAGACTTCGCTCTATGCATGATGTTGTCATATGTGGCCTTGAAATCGGTGAAGAGATGGTGATTTGATGTGCCTGGGTTTTTCCAGAATCTGCCGTAATGGGAATATTTGATCGACTTTGGACTTTCCTGGGTCTAAGGCCTCACTGATAAGGACCTATGAGATTGTGGAGGATGGGCTTTAGATGTTTACATAGTACGGCAAATAATATTTAAGCGATGTAAAGGAGACTGATTCCTCTAGTTGGTGCAGTTTATAGGGTCTGCTTTCTTCAGTATCGGGAAAACAATACTGAGGTTCCATTAATGGGTCATACTTTCTTGCGACCATATTTTACAAATACGTTGGTGCATGCTCCTAACCAAATTATCTCCATCTGCTTTGAAAAGCTCGGCATTAAAGCTAACTGCTCCAGAGGGTTTATTTGACTTCAACTTAGATATTGTATTAATGGTGGTCAAATTATCCATTTAGTGCTTTGTTTTTACTTTGAGCCCTGAAAACAGAGTGTATATGAATTTTTGTTGTACGTGTAGCATAGATTAAACAATTCCATTTATTTCAGAGCCCAATCCATTGAACTTCCATTTTTCACTAAAAAAACATATTTTTTTTTTAAATGGTTTCGCTTTAAATCGATGAGCTCAAATTTCCTAGGAAATAATATGGAAAAATTCTTAGAAGAGATAAAACTATTGAATTTGATACTTGTGGTATTTTTTTTGTGAGATAATATTATCTTCGAAAGTATACATTGAAATTTGAGTTTTCACTGCAAAAATGGACGAAGATCTTTTTGAGCTTACCTTTCCTGATTACTAACTCCGATTTTCCACCGAAAAAAAAAAAATTAAACCGGATAAATTTTATTTGAATTTTCCCTTAATAAAGATGCATTCGGATATAATTTATCTATTATTATTTTCATTTATTTTTTTCATTTAAAATTTAACTCTTCTAAAGTCTGCAGTTTTTTTTAAATGTGTTTCAAAGTGAAATTTCGCTCATATGAAACTTATAATATAACGACTTTTAAAGTACAATTTGAAATGTCCTGGGTTTATGTGTGTTGTTGTTCAAAGAAGTTCTGTAGAACAACTATCAAAATTTGAAGTAGCTTTTCAACATGTATGCATATAATACGCAATTATCAAAATTAAAATTGGCAGCTAAAAACAGAGCATTTCAATTCTCTGCCACATGATGTACATCACTAATCAAAAGTTAAACAATAGATACTATGTAACGTATTTATTTACGATTGTAAAAGTTGCCATTAGTTAGTTCAACAATATGTATCATGTACCAAAATAAAAATAAATTTTCTCAGTGAAATATTTGTTTTGTTTAAAGACCAAACATATTCAGCAGCAGATTTAATTTCGCATTAAAAAAAAAAAAAAACAATGCTTGTTTACACTTAAACTTTTTTAAACCATTCCCACAGGGGTTGTTTTTTTCTGTTTGTTTACATTTACCAAAGCATCACTCAACAAACTCCAACCGTCTTGAGTTTTGTTTTGTATTTTCTTCCCAAAAACTAGGTTAAAAACATATATGTATGTATGTTTTCTTATGAACATTTGGTCCAAATTATCATAAACATTAGATACAGTGATTTAAAATATTCCAAAAGCTCATTTTGTATTAAGTCGTATTGTTTCTTCCAAATAATTTATAGCATTGAAATTGAGGGTATCTTTCAAAATACGAGTATGTGTGGCATGTAAGAAATTTGATGATTTTAAAAATCTAAACTTTTCTTTTTTCAAAATATGCAAGGTTTACAACCATTTGTAACTTCGTCTCCAATGGGAGGCGGGATATACTTTTAAGGCTTAGTTTTTTCGTCGAAATAGATCGTTGGGTTGTTCAAGATCGTGTTTTTTGTGCAAGTCTATATAATGGGTGATTTTTTTGAGGTTAGGATTTTCATGCATTAGTATTTGACAGATCACGCGGGATTTCAGACATGGTGTCAAAGAGAAAGATGCTCAGTATGCTTTGACATTTCATCATGAATAGACTTACTAACGAGCAACGCTTGCAAATCATTGAATTTTATTACCAAAATCAGTGTTCGCTTCGAAATGTGTTTCGCGCTTTTTTATCGACAAATTTTGTTCAGCGATGAGGCTCATTTCTGGTTGAATGGCTACGTAAATAAGCAAAATTGCCGCATTTGGAGTGAAGAGCAACCAGAAGCCGTTCAAGAACTGCCCATGCATCCCGAAAAATGCACTGTTTGGTGTGGTTTGTACGCTGGTGGAATCATTGGACCGTATTTTTTCAAAGATGCTGTTGGACGCAACGTTACGGTGAATGGCGATCGCTATCGTTCAATGCTAACAAACTTTTTGTTGCCAAAAATGGAAGAACTGAACTTGGTTGACATGTGGTTTCAAAAAAATGGCGCTACATGCCACACAGCTCGCGATTATATGGCCATTTTGAGGGAAAACTTCGGAGAACAATTCATCTCAAGGAATGGACCGGTAAGTTGGCCACCAAGATCATGCGATTTGACGCCTTTAGACTATTTTTTGTGGGGCTACGTCAAGTCTAAAGTCTACACAAATAAGCCAGCAACTATTCCAGCTTTGGAAGACAACATTTCCGAAGAAATTCGGGCTATTCCGGCCGAAATGCTCGAAAAAGTTACCCAAAATTGGACTTTCCGAATGGACCACCTAAGACGCAGCCGCGGTCAACATTTAAATGAAATTATCTTCAAAAAGTAAATGTCATGGACCAATCTAACGTTTCAAATAAAGAATCGATGAGATTTTGCAAATTTTATGCGTTTTTTTTTTTTTTAAAGTTCTCAAGCTCTTAAAAAATCACCCGATATATGACGCCGTGACTTCTACTGCGGAATTAAAAAAATATGCTTAGGGTTCTACCCTTTTAAGGTTACTAAAAATATTATGAGCCTCAAAAAACTCTAAACCAGCCAAATTCTAGAGACTACTGTGATTGTTTTAAACTACCTGAACAAGATTAGGAATTTGTGCCTTCTGGTTTCAACAGTTGGCATGGATTCTTTTTGAAGTAGATTTTCGGGTAAGCTTAACTTCCTTTCTCTCTTGAAGTCTTTAAAAGAAACATTTGATTTTGCACCTGTACATTTGATTAGCAATACTGTAAAGATAGCATAGGTGACAGGTGTGAAGGCCGTCATTTATAAACCTGCTAAAATTAAGGTTTCATAGCTTGATATTTCTATGATTCTTAGACCAAATTTGATTTTATTTAATAAAAGTTTGAATATCTAGAAGTTACCAATAAACACAACAAATTCAAAAACACCAATTTTATGATTAAATACATTAATGAATAATAATAATCTTTAATAAAAGTTTTTTTTTTCTTTTTCTTACAGGTAAGTCGCTTGAAAGAGTAAAGTTCGTAAGAAATTAATAAACAAATTAATAAATTGGTAAATAAGTTCTTATTAAAACAATTAAAATTCATTATAACAAATGGTTACACCATTTTCGCAACGTGTTTTTGCACAAATTAACCTAATTGTTGAAAATGGCCAATTCAAGAGCCATAAACAAAATTTTATCATAATTGTTCCAAACATAGAGTAAATTATATTCTGTTATGTTCTCCAAGCTTGTTTTGTATGGCATTATATACGAACCGTAATTACAAGAAGATTTCCCGTATAAGTAATTAATCAAGATTCATGTCGTTCTGCATTCATCCAGTTGCGTAAAGGTCACGTAAGTCCATTTAGCATTGGAAACTCCAATAATCATTGTCGAATATAACCTACATCAAGAATGTCCAAACTACAAAGTATGTACACACATAACACATTCTTTATACACACATCATTTTCTCGCAGTACTTTTACACTTCACACTTACTCGACCTTGTGCAAATGAAAAGTCCTTTGGTGCGTGACAGAAAACCGACAGGAAATTTGTCAAGCGAGGACAATATACCCATTGTCAACACATTGCCTTCGTCTTGCGTCGTTGGTTGTTTGGCTTCATCGTCATTCATGTCCAGATTGTCGTCGTTGTCGACGCACGTCATTGCCATTGCCATTCGAGGTTCCTTATTGGAGCTTTTTTTTGGTGATGTTTATCTGGGACATACTCGTAAAGAGCAGAGGTGTAAAGTTGAAATATTAGGTTTTGCACAATGGATGATATGAGGCGACCACAAAGTAAGAACGATAAGAAAAGATATTAAAATAAAAAAGGTCCATATAAAATTTTTACTTCATTTTAAAACTACATTAAGCCATTAAATAAGGATTATGTAACATATCATACTTATGACCACCCGTCTTAATTTGCAGTTTATATAAACTAATGCTAATGAGTACAGCATTGTTCCGAAAACAGCAGTTTAAATATTGGCTTATAATTCTTTCAAAGTAAAGTTGGAAATATAAATAATACTAAAGGGTTTTCAAATAAGAGATTTGTTTTTGAATAACCCTATATTTGGAAAGCTGTTACTTATTTTTTTCTTCTGACATTTGGCAAGTAAAAATTACTCCAATACTTAAAATAAAAACGAAACACAGATCAAGAACTTATTGAAATTGTTAAAATGGTAAACATTTTACAAGAAGAGTTTTTCGATCACAATTAGCCATCGAGATCCTGTGATTTAACACCTTTTGATATTTTTATTTTTATCGATTCAAGACCTTAAAGATGAAACTCGTAAAGTAATACAGTCGAAAACGTGTTAATTAGTCATGGAAAATTTCTTATAGGGGATATGGTACTGCAACCGTAGTCTATTCGGAAATGTGGGTACCATAGTTCCCTCCTCTTAACAATAAAATACAAATTTATTGACTTCTCTTAAAAAATAATCTCCTTTTTCTTATCAAAATGTAACTTCATATTTAATAGAATGTATTTTAAGCTACTCTATGGTTTTACAATTGAAAATGTAAAACTGTCTTGGCGTTTCAGTTCAATGACGTTTGGCAATTCATCATAAATCGTTTAACAAACCTGATAACCATACATTTTAATAATATTTTCTTTTTGCATTGTTATTTAAAGTTCTCAAAGTTCTTAGAAAACAACCGATATACCCATGGACAATGAAAAAAATGTCAAACATTTCCAGATGTCTTGAAAAGCGACATTTAAAAATTTTAAATGTCGTCGTGCGTCGCTTGAAAGTATCATCATATGTATTTGGAATACTTTTTGTGCTGACGTATTTGACAATTTTCTGATATCAGACAGTTGTCTGTAAGAAGCTTTTGGCATTTCCACAAGTGTCAAAAATTTATATAAAGATAACATTTTCAATATCCATATAAAACACATACAAAATATTTTTTCATAATATTTCTTTTTTACTATTAAGTTGACATTATGTGTGAAACACTACATCATTTAAGTGACCACCACTCGAATTGTTGCAAGCATTGATTCTTTTGAGGTAATTTTCGACCACTTTTTGACACATATTAGGTGGTATCTCAGTCCAGCGATGCCAAATCGCATGATCTTGATGGCCAGTTGATATTACCACGACGAGAAATTATTTGGCCAGGAAATTTCTCTTGCAATAAAGCCATATTCGCTCGAGTTCTGTGGCATGCGGCACCGTCTTGTTGAAACCACGCATTCTCAAAGTCATTTTCTTCAATAACAGGCAAAAAAAGTCGATTATGATATGACCATAACGCTCCGAATTTACGGTGACAGTCGTTCCATCGTCGTTTTCGAAGAAGTAAGGTCCAATCACTCCTCCGTGCGGACCAAAGAGCGCACCAAACAGTGACTTTTTGTGGATTTAATAGACTCTTCAATTACTTGAGGATTCTCAGAACCCCAAATACGACAGTTTTGTTTTATACCCACCGAGTGAGTAATGTGCTTGGTCGCTGAAGAAAATTTTGTTCGAAAAATCGCCGTCCACCGGCTGTTGTTGAAGCACTTGTTGTGTATGTACGACGTTGTGAATGGTCAGCTGTCTTCAGTTGTTTTGAGAGCTGGACTTTATAAGAACACTTTAACTTACAGCGATATTTTCAGTGGTACGAGCGAAACGATGATGCACAGGCCTTACAATATCTGTAACCAATCTAGTCTCTTTAAATTTCTTCACAATTTTGCCAATTGCTTGCGTAGTTGGACGATTATGTAAACCATGATCCCCTCTTAAAGCACGATATGTGGCTGTGGCAGAATCACAATTTTTGTAGCAGATTTTAACAATTTTTATGCGTTGTGCGATAGTTAAGCGATTCATTTTCGTAAAGGTCAGGCTTTCAACTGAAAGAAAAAATTGGTTTTACAACTTAGTTTTTTACAGATGTCGAATACCAGTCCTATACTTTTGAAACCGCGCAATGGATAACCCGTTATTACTTTTTTACGATAACTTTTGAAAATATATTAATTTATAAATCATTTTCTTCTAATTCATTGAATTGCTTTGCTTTGATTAATGCAAATGCAAAAATAAACCTTGTAAATACATCAAATATGGTGCAAGTATTTTAATTTTGTCATGCAATTCGATTACACTTGGGACTTGATTTTCCATTTAATTTATATTTGTAGATATGCATTTATCGTACTTCATCAGAAAGGGGGGGGGCTAAGGTGATTTACATTACATGTACTTCTATGGCAAAAAAAGCTTAATTATGCCATTATCATAGCGCCAGTCAGGCTGACAATCAGAAACTCGGTCAACTGCATCAAAGAGCATCACCGCAACTGCACAAATTTAAGCATGTTATTCGTGCTTGGCATTAGCTTTTATAGAATCTAATAAAGCCTCCTCCCAATTGCCACAACCAATAATTATAGTTTGCGAAAAATAGTTGCATTTTTTTGAATTGAAGCATTTTAAATTCGTACAAAATATATTAAAAAAGTGGTATGAGTTACACTTTGCATTTTTTTTCCAACGCCTGAATGTTAAAAAGATCGATAAATTTGATGGACCTTAAGTATTTTCATTGGGAATAATTTGTGTATGAATTCAAACTAAATTGAAGCTATATGTCGTATAAATTATGGAATAAATTGTATTGTGTTATAATTTCAAAAGAAGGAACGTGTACCTTTTTGAAGCTTATGTAGCATCACATTTGAAGAAAAGGTTTGTGTTTAGGATAATATTTTTTTTTTAATTTGTAACTCCGGTTCTTCGACTATATGCAAACAAAACTACTTAGCAGTTTTATAGACCTCTCATATATGCTTGCCTTACCTCCCAGAAAGTGAAAACTACAATATTTGCGCCAAGTTTTCTATTTGTCGTTGTAGACGACCGACCAACGATGTTGTCGCTTAATTTATTGCATCGAATTGAGTTTATTTAGTTAGATAGACATGCTGACGACAAGACTCTATAAGATACAAAAAAACATCACCAACATTGACCGGCATTGCTTTTGCATTAATTTCAAGACTTTTTCTTGTGCACAGCCCAGCTACATAAAAAGATATAAAGATGTGAGAACAAGAGCAAAAAAAAAAAAAAACAATAAATATCCAAACGAAACTAAATTGCTGGCAGCGAATTGTATCTTGATTTATTATAGCTTGATTATCTTCTTGCCGCAGATTAGTTAGGTAACAATAATAGGTCTTATATTACAATATATGTACATTTTATATTTTTTATATTTTATATATATTTATTATAAACGAGGATAGATACAAAACAGGGAATATGATGTATACATTTTTGGTTGACTTAATAAACAAGTATTGAAGGTCCTTGAAATATAAAGCAGAAATAAATAGAGAAAGAAAGAAAGTAAGATTTTTGTATTACTATAGAAATTGGATGTAAGTTTAAGATTGTAGGGATTTTTATTTAAATGTTTTAGATATAAGATACTTTGGCTTCTCTAGTCATTTCATAATTTGAACGCCATGATACTGTATCAGAATAAGTTACGTAACAAAAATAACCTATACATATACATACACTCTGCTTCAACTGAATACGTACAAACATTTTTGACAATACTTTTTACATTTTGTATTTACTTATTTTATTTTATATTGATGGGTATTGTTGGTGTTAACTACTCTCTTAAGATGTTAAGAAAATTATTTGAAAAAATTATCCAAAATCAAAATCACTAGTTTTTCTTTTGCCCACATGTAAAGCTTTCTTTTAGGAAAAATTGAATATTTTTTTGAATCAACTGAATAGGAACAGAAATTAAAATTGTTATTGGATCGGAATAAAACAAGTTTCTCTTAAGTTTCGAAAATTAGTTCCGGTATGAATTCTACAGTTTTGATATTCACTTAGTTACAAACAAAAGTGGCGCACCTTGAAATTTCGGAGTAATTTCAAATATGTAAAAAAGGTTTTTTTTTTAAATTCAGTATTGTTTATTAACATTTAATATTTTAAATTTATGTAAAAAACAAACAAATGGGAAGAACTTTTAAATAAAACATAAAATAAATGAGTTTTTGTTTACTGAGTAGTGGGTATTGTTCCTCCTCGGCATACCTTGAATAAGGTCCCAATTATCCCATTTCTCAATCTGACCAGAGCAGAGCGCTTCCTTATTATTTTTCCCGGGATCATGGCAGGCCAAGCCATCACATCGATTTCTACTTCTTAAAAGCTGTCCGTAATGATGCACCTGGCAACGTGAGCTCTCGCATTGTCTTGAATCAGCAAGAAATTTTTACCAATAAATGGTGCGAAAAGAACCACATATTCTTCCAAAATGTTGGTGATGTAATAATTGGAGTTCACCGATCATTCCAACTATGCACAGTCCAGTTATTCCGTGCAAGGAAATTCCTGCCCACACTATGACGTAACCGCCCCAGTAATGTTCCCGCTGGGCAACTGTTGTCGAATTGTATCTCCCACCTGATCTTCTCCACACTCTTTTACGTCCATCTGTTGAGCGTGGACAAAACCTGGATTTATCAGTGAAGAGAACTATACCCTAGTCGGCCTCAGTTCAATCTTTCATTCGCTCGTGCTGTATCATCAGTCTTGGTATACGACCAGATCACTCTCAATTAAACGCCGCGCCGCCGCCGCCCCACCGTTTGAGCATTTAAAGTGATCCCTCTCACTGATTAAAGTCTATGAGACACTTCAACCGTTGTTTGGTGACGATATCGAAGGCTTTGAAACAACTTATATTTCTGCAAAAATAAAGCGGTATATTATCAAAATAATAACAAGACATCATAAAGTATGACTGCGCCACTTTTTTTTGTGTAAACCAATGTAGTTCAACGATATTTCACTAAACACTAAATTAATTGCAGAAATGTTAGATTAGGTATATAGAAACATTTCATTCCAAGATGCCGTTATACCCAGCTGCAGTAATTTTTGATGTAAATAACTTTACCTTAGTTGTTCCATAAAAACTGAAATCTTTCAATATAACAACACATCATTTACAGTTGTAATGAAGCTTTTGACACTATTTTATTTATATCAAATCGTGAAAATAAAAGATTGACCCATCAGGGCCACCGAAATTAAATAGTTTTATCGTGATACCATTCTTTTTCCAGTTTATTTGAGTTTTGAAAAGCTAATAGCATGACTTTCGGTGTTCGTCAAGTAGCGCTTTTTAAAGTTTATTGCGATGGCCCGTATTTTAATAACTCTTTAAACTGCTGAGAGACTTGCGTTTACGCCAATTCACAAAAATCAGATGCACAGTGCACACGTACAAATTTACTCGTCTTCAAGCTGCTGTTTTTTAGTTCTTTTTACCTCCCTTTATGATTTATCCGTACGAATCTTTATGATTTAAGTAAGAATAAAAGCAATTAAGACTTCGGTCAATTTTATCAGCTGCTGCATGTCCAATTAGGTCTTAGTGGCTAACCTAGTCGATTTTAGCTTTTGAAATCCTGCTGAGGCATGTGAATCTAATCATCGGTCTTAAAATTTAAAACACTAAAATTGTTGGTTTAAACTAACCAGTACTTGAAAACGTTCTTAAACAACGATTAAATTGTAGTTGTACCTATTCAGTTGACTCAAAAAAAAAACTTCTTCTTAACGTATGAAATAATTTACAAGTGGGCGAAAACAAGACTCGTAGTTTTATTTGGATTTCTTTTTACATCTTAAGGGAGTAGTTAGCATCGGCAGATGCTACAAAACCCTAAATAATTGGAAAAATGTAAAAAGCATTTTCAAAAATGTTTTTTCCGTATTCAGTTGAAGCGGAGTGTATGTATTCTAATGAAGAACTAATTTATAAACTTATGTACATATGTATATGTTTTCAAATGGGATTTTCTATTCAAACAATTGTTGCTTGATGTTTACAAATAAGTTTTTAAAATTATTTTTTTGTTTACTATCATTTAACTACAAATTACCGACTGTTATTTGTATATTTTTGATTATCAAGTTAGCATTAACATGGGCAAATGTTTTATTTTCATTAAAAATGTATGACAAGCTTAAGTAGGGCCCTCTTAAACAATAATTATAATATACGAGTTATATCGGGTGATTTTTTAAGAGCTTGAGAACTTTTTTTTGAAAAAAAAACGCATAAAATTTGCAAAATCTCATCGATTCTTTATTTGAAACGTTAGATTGGTCCATGACATTTACTTTTTGAAGATAATTTCATTTAAATGTTGACCGGGGCTGCGTCTTAGGTGGTCCATTCGGAAAGTCCAATTTTGGGTAACTTTTTCGAGCATTTCGGCCGGAATAGCCCGAATTTCTTCGGAAATGTTGTCTTCCAAAGCTGGAATAGTTGCTGGCTTATTTGTGTAGACTTTAGACTTGACGTAGCCCACAAAAAATAGTCTAAAGGCGTCAAATCGCATGATCTTGGTGGCCAACTTACCGGTCCATTCCTTGAGATGAATTGTTCTCCGAAGTTTTCCCTCAAAATGGCCATAGAATCGCGAGCTGTGTGGCATGTAGCGCCATCTTGTTGAAACCACATGTCAACCAAGTTCAGTTCTTCCATTTTTGGCAACAAAAAGTTTGTTAGCATTGAACGATAGCGATCGCCATTCACCGTAACGTTGCGTCCAACAGCATCTTTGAAAAAATACGGTCCAATGATTCCACCAGCGTACAAACCACACCAAACAGTGCATTTTTCGGGATGCATGGGCAGTTCTTGAAGGGCTTCACTTCAAATGCGGCAATTTTGCTTATTTACGTAGCCATTCAACCAGAAATGAGCCTCATCACTGAACAAAATTTGTCGCGAAACACATTTCGAACCGAACACTGATTTTGGAAATAAAATTCAATGATTTGCAAGCGTTGCTCGTTAGTAAGTCTATTCATGATGAAATACTGAGCATCTTTCTCTTTGACACCATGTCTGAAATCCCGCGTGATCTGTCAAATACTAATGCATGAAAATCCTAACTTCAAAAAAATCACCCATTAGTTATGAACTGAAAGATATGTCATTTTATCATAACCGAAGATATTTTTGAGGGTTGATCTGTTTTTTTTTTTATTTATTTATTTTTACAAACAAGCCAGAGAAAGTCATTGATAGTTTTTTGAATTTAACAAATTTTTAGAACTACTCACTTGACTAATAACACTGGTCGACAAAATTAGTCTTTTTTTTTCTGGTGCTCAAACAAAACAATCATTTTTAAAGGGCTAAGATGTACTGAATTTGAATTTCGCCTATAAATCAAATTAATGCCCCTTTAAAAACGCTAAATACAACCAATGACGCGTTTTTAAGACTATGTTAAGACACGACATATTATCTTTTAGCAATACAAAAAATTAGGATTTAAATCATTGTAGTACGTATCTTACTTATTTTCTGAAATTTCTCATTCGTAATAATTAGTTATTTAATTGATCTGTGTGAAGTCTTGACCAAACCTTGAATTTAATAAGTTTGAAAAATACGTTTTTAAGATAAATTTTAGTGCTGATTTCGAATCCGAACTTTGATTTTATTATTTTTATTGACTATCTGCTTAGGTGTAGTACCCGTGGCATGATGGTTAGTGCGTTGGACTGTCATGCGAGAGGTCTTGTGTTCAATCCCTGCCTGTGTCACCTTAATTAAAAAAAGAGTTTTCACGGGCACTGCCTCTTGCGAGGAATTGACAAATTCTCCAAGAGTAATTCTTGTCATGAAATAGTGCTTTCTCAAAATTAGCCGTTCGGATTCGGCATATAAATTGTAGGTCCCCTCCATCCCTGACAACATTACTCGCACACAGGAATGGTTGAGAGTTGTAAGTCACTAGGCCCTGGTTCTCTACGGACTGTTGCGCCACCTAATCTTATCTGCTTAAGTTTTAAAAACGTCTTCAACGTTATTTTTATATTTTATAATACTCGTATATTTCAAAAACTTGATGTGATAATGTTGTTTAGACGATGTATTTCTTACAAAAACAAACATTACTTTTAATCCGTTTTGATTTTTTTTGTTAAAACCCGTTTTAGAAGAAATGGTTCAGCTTTTTTTAAGATTTCTTTGATCTGAGACACGTAATATCTTATGAACTTTGAACATCTTATGATTCGAAGAAAGGGAGTAAAGATTTGGAAAACAATTACAAATTTGATCGAAAAAAAGCTACTTTAAAAAGTAAACAAATCTCAGAAAACTTACTTGATAGACTTCGTTTTTTAAGTAGGATTTGAATTGAAGTTATCAAAACCGATTGCAAAAGTGCATTTTGATTGCCACGAACAAAATCTTGTCAACCAGTAGCATTACCAAAAGTTACTAAAAAGAGGGAATATTTGTATTCTTTCTCAGAGACATTTACGACTAAAAAGTACAGTGATAAATAATGTTTTTTTTTTTTTAATCTGATTTAAGACATACATATATTCAGCGGTGATTTTCGAATTAGATGCACTTCAAAGAAATGTAAACATATTAAACAAGCCAAAATCATCGCATTTAATTACCGAAACCGAAATTACAGTTTTACGGTTGCTGCTCTTTAATTAACACATCTTGTAAAATAAAGATTTTTAGATAGATTAGAGTAGATTTACATCAATTAAAAATTATTTAAATACAAAGATCTAGTAAGCATGGCTAATTTGCTGGTATTGGTATTTTAAAATTAAAAATAGATAGAAACATTTTTTAAAATATGTATAAGAAAAGAAAAAGAGAAATATAAAATAGGAAACATAACTCTTATTAGGCTGGTATTTAAAAAGATTTGGATTCTACAGGACATTGCTTTTTGATGGAAGAAGTACAGCTGTATTACATCGCCATCTCAGTTGAGAAGAGCTATTACCTCTGCATCACTTAATACATCACTACCAAGGAAGGTTATTTTCACTTCTTTGAGGATTAGACACTTTTCGATGAAACACAAAATGTTTTCCTTTTCTCAACGACTTGTTGCAAAGCATGCAAATTATTGGAAGATCGTCCGGTGCAGCGTGAAGTTCAATCTTACCAACTCTCCTCTTATTTTAAAGATATCCGATATTAATTTTTGATTAAAAAACGATTCTAAAATAATTTCTTTCACAAAGATTGTACTGAAGAACGCTGTATGTAGCTCTATGTAGGTATGAAGTTACCTGGCGGACACGTTCCTGCCTATATTTTTCTACTAATTTGGCGATGAGATCGTAGAGTACATTTTTGATATCTTTTCAATTGTATGAATGCACGTTGAGGGTAAAATTCATGTAGAAATATTCAGTCAGTTCCTTTAATTTCTCGAACTGGAAGACTCTCCTTTCCTTTTGAATAGCATACAGAGATATAACTTTTGACAATCTTTCATATTTAAAAATAAAATAAAGTATTTAAAGTTTTTTTGTTCGTAGTTTCAGTGAGGTGATGGTAAGTGCGCAGAATTGGTCTGAATTCAATGCCTGTCTGTGCCACCTAAAAGTTTTTTTTTGAAAACTGCTTCTTGTGAGGAATTGACAATTCTTCTAAGAAGAATTCTCGTCATAAAAATTCCTTTTAAGATCAGTCATTCAAAATGTATGTGATGTAGCGCCACATCGAAAAAGTTGTCATTTTCGAAAATTATTTTGTAAAGTTTTGATTTAAAAACAAGAACTAAACAGAATTCATTTTCGTGAAGTGATTTTCTATTTTGTATTGTAGCTCCATAAAGCCATAATATATCACTTATAAATTATCGTTTAACACATTTAATCTTTCTTTGATCAGTGACGAAGAAGGCCGTCCAAATTCAGTTGTTACACTATAAATCTACCTATTTTGACAAACGCATAAGAATAAAAGAAAATTCTCTAGAGCCGTGTGCAATATCTAAATAAATAAATTATTGGGTGGCGCAACATTCCGTTGAGAACTAGGGCCTAGTGACTTACAACTCTCAACCATTCCTGTGTGCGAGTACTGTTGTCAGGGATGGAGAAGACCTACAGTTTAAAGCCGAATCCGAACGGCAAATTTGAGAAAGCACTTTTCATGACAAGAATTACTCTTGGAGAATTTGTCAATTCCTCGCAAGAGGCAGTACCCGTGAAAATTACTTTAGATGGCATAGGCAGGGATCGAACCCAAGACCTCTGACATGACAGTCCAACGCAACTAATCATCATGCAACGGGTACTACATACGTGTGCAATATCGTCAAAGATTATGTGAATTTATCATGAATTTATGGCAATCAACGACAGTAGTCGATTGTATGGGGTTTTGAAATCTAGTAAAAATTCTTCAAGCTCGCTGTACAAATATGCATTCCAAAAAAATGCCTCTTACGAAGAAAGGTCATGTCATATCTTAGAGATCCCTCATGCGGATCGATTTTATTTAATTTTTTTAGAAAAAAAAATCTATAAAGCGATTTAAAACGACATTTTATTGTTTTATCATTATCCGTCTCTGAAATATAAAGAGACAAACTCTTCTATACAAAAATCAAGTAATATATTTACTGGATCTTTTCGTAACTCAAAAAGTAGTACCTACACAAATTAAAAAAAGACGCTGGGATACGACCCACGCTGATAACTTCCCATCCCGTCTGTCGATTTATCTTGCTTTCAAGGTTTGTAGGTTTTCAAATTTAAAAATAACGAACAATATTTTGCATAATGATGAAATACGAGTAGTTTGATTTAAAAACCTATTTTTGTTAATTAGATTCTTAGTCGTTAACCAATTTTTACCAATTTTAGTAGTATTTCTTAAAAGCTTTTATTTCTTATATAAAGTAATACAAATCGGATGATTGAACCAAATTTGAAGTCAATATCTTTATTGTTCACGAGATATCGAGAACGGAACAGCACCGATTTTGGGTACTATTTTTTGTAAATTTTAATTTTTTATGAAAAAACTGACTGTTGGATTTTTATAAAAAATTTAGTAAATGTTGAAAACAAAATCAAGTTTACCAACTTAATAATAATAATATTTTTTTTGGTTTTTATTTTTTGTAAAAAAACTGTCAACTCGATTTTTCTAAAAATTGTACCGAATGTTGAAAACAATTTTTTTTAAAAGATTATGCCCAATTTCATAAACAGCTTTTATACATTTAACAGGATTTTAAACTGTTAAATAGGATATTTTGGTTTCACCAAACGTTTTTAAAGTAAACAAGCTTTAAACACCTTTTAAAACTAAATGCCCATTTTTGGCTTATTAAATTTTAAAAGTGTCATTAAAAAATTAATATGACAGATTGACAGCTAATGTTTTGTTTTGTAAAATTTGTGTTCTCAATACTTGGAGATACAGAATGAATAGGTAAACAAATTCAACATTGCATTTATAATATCATTTTTATGATTATAATTTTTAATTAGAATATTAGATTGGTCATCTTCATCTGAAGAAGATTTTCATATTTTATTTTTGAACGACACACGATTTTTGATTTTGAAGAAGTTAACATTGTTGTATTTTGCGATTCTTGTCATTTATTTCAACATATAATGCTTTCTTATTTTTTCTCGCACAATTCGCTTAATAGAAAGAAAAAAAGGGGGTTTAATTTTTACAGGGTTGTGAAGAGAACTCTATTTTAACAAAAATATCCCTGAAATTTCCCAATTCAAGCTTGGTGGAATTGAAAAATTTAAAGGCCTGATAAAATTTTGTTTGTCTATGAAATCGGACATAAATTAATTTAAAGCCAATATCTCAAAGTTTTGAAAAGTAATTTGAGTCGAAAATCAATTTTTACCAACTTTTAATAATTTTTTTAGGTTTTTATTTTTGTAAACAAAATGTCAATTTGATTTTTCTCAAAATTTTACCGAATGTTTAAAACAATATTTCTTATAAGATAAAGTTAGTTGGAAGCCATAATCTCAAATTTTTAAAAAGATATTTGAGCCGACATTCAATTTTTACCAACTTTGAGTAATGTTTTTTAGGTTTTTATTTTTTATACAAAAAAAAAAACTGTCAATACCATTTTTCTCAAAATTTTACCAGATGTTAAAAACGTGATTCTTGGTTGCACAAAATTGTTTTGGAGATCGTCATTTTTTGTTCGTAAAATGTTCGAGGTTTAAAATTTTTTTTTTAGTTTTTTTGATTTATAAAAAAAAACGTCAATTGGATTTTTTTCCGTTAAAATATATAATATAAAATTATTCAAGTCTCTTTTATTTCGACTCTAGGGACCTTGAAACGTCGAGAAATGTCAAAATTTTCAATTCGAAATATCGTTACAATAACATCCTATGCGAAGTTTATAATATAAACAAATTATTCATAGATAAAGGGGTTTTCTCCGACACTGAGCTCATCAACTTTGTTATTATTGTTTCACCTGGCTTGATAAATAAATTAGGTGGCGCAACAGTCCGTAGAGAACCAGGGCCTAGTGACTTACAACTCTCAACCATTCCTGTGTGCGAGTAATGTTGTCAGAGATGGAAGGGACCTACAGTTTATATGCCGAATCCGAACGGCCAATTTGAGAAAGCACTTTTCATGACAAGAATTACTCTTGGAGAATTTGTCAATTCCTCGCAAGAGGCAGTACCCGTAAAAAAAGTTAGGTGGCACAGGCAGGGATTGAACCCAAGACCCCTTGCATGACAGTCCAACGCACTAACCATCACGCAACAGGTACTACACCCGGCATGATAGACTATGTAAAAATAAATATAAAGTTTGAGTCACACTTAAAGGTTTTAATGAAACTCAAACTGCGAATTAAAAGTAGTTTTCAATTTTGACGTTCTTTAAAAGTTTTAGAAGTCTTTGAATTTATAAATTTGTAAGTAATTACTATAAGACAAATATTAAACATGCAAACCACATTGACAAGGTCATAGTAAAGGTATTGAGTATGAATTTCGTTTTATGGAGTATTAGTATATAAATTCACTTTGAATAAACAAAGTAAAGCTACTCGAAGAATTAAACCTTACTTATGTACATTGCTAATTGCTTTCCTTTAATATCATCGAATTGCACTGTCCAAAAAACTTTTCAAGACATCTGTCAATGTTTAGAAAATTTCACCTATACTATTATTTTTAGATTGCAATAAGATTTAGGAAAGAAGTCCTACACATTGACCTTTTAGCCTCAGACTTTTTTTCAAACGAAAAGCTTTTCATCATTGCTCCCGTCAGAATCACATTAGAAAAATGGCTTTATTTCAATTTGAAAACAACAAACAAAGAAAAAATGTGTTTTTATTTAGCTAAATACATATTTATAACTCCTTTGCACGCTATTAAATCTTCCTGGTACATTGTGATTGTGATTATTCATTTCATTATACAAAGGACCTTAACGTCCAAATTGCATTCGCTTAAATTATCACACCCCCGCATATGAGGTATAGTAAACTTTTGTATATACTCGTACCTTATGTTGGGTAGGTTAAAGTAAGGCAGGAGACCCGACTAACATCTCCTGTGCTTTTGAGCAGCAGCAGCTTGCTGAATACATCACACAGTTGAATGGGTTTTTCCCACTTATTATGCACACGGTTCAAATACCCAGAACAACCAACACTGCGCACGATGTGTCAAATGGACACCGAGATAAACCATATACACCCGGCTACCGAGGGCGACCACGGCCACCAACGTCAACGACTTTATTACTTTTTATTTTATTTTTATTATTTAAGCCGGCTTTGAATGAACAGCATTGCAAGGCTCAAACAAAATAAAACAAACCAACAACAAAAAAAAGTAAAAATTGAAGCCCAATTCAAAAGGATAACGGCGGGTATGGTATTCATTACGACACTCAACACTGCAGAAAGATGGGTTGGTGGGAGTGAGCTGGGGGCGTATAAAGATATGTTCGGTGATTCAGAAGTTCAACTCAAAATGACACGCTATGTTCAGTATATACAATATACATACATATGTATGTATATGTACGCGCGTTCAAACATTTAACCGATACACTGTGGGTGCTCAGTTTTTCTCATGGTTGTTCATATAATACACTTCCCTGCCTACTTGGGTTTTTTAACCTATATTATATTGGGGGGATCCGGCTTCATCGTCGTCGTCGTCGTCATAGTCATATAGTATCACCCACTCTTATGCCCCAAAGTATGTTTTTCTGTTCCTTCTGCTGCTGCATGCAAATGCCAGCGTAAAAAAAGGAAAAATACAAATATAAACTGACGTCGTCGTCGCAGTCTCATAAATTTTACCTATCGTGACGTACAGTTGCCGCTTGATGTGAAAATAGAATGGTATAAATACAGTAGGAAATAATGCCTATAAAGTTGATACTTCACAATATAAAGCTGAGTTGTAGTTTTGACATGGAAATTCCTCCCCATCTTTGAAAGTTCTTCTTTTTTCCAGTGAAAATAAGTTTTTGATGTGTACTTATGTATCCCTACTTTTTCTTCACAAGTACCTAACACTCTTGGTCAGTTTGGACAGTTATTTAACTTGACTTAAGTGAAAGGTTAATTTTAGCATTAAAGTTAAATAAGCATATAACCAAGTCCATCAGTTTTTTTTTTTTTAATATCTTGAATCTTAATTGAGGTTAATCGTGTAAGTTTGTCATTCTAAGATAAAATAAAGGATAAAAGTTTGTTTGCCGCATCAAGTGTTAAACTTTGGATACATTTTTTGGGTTGTTCATTATTTTAATTTAATTTTTGATGTAAATTTGCTGTAAAAAAAGTTAAATGCTTGTAATTTTTACTAAAAACAAAGATAATTTAATAATTTTGTTAAAACTTCCTTTGAGGATGCTATAGGATATGAGCTTGAAAATATGTATATCCTTAAGTTACTAAAATGTCACTTCCAAATGTGTTTTCTTTAGAATTATTTACCTTCTAGATTTCTGATCGAACATTATTTTAGTTTCGTTTGAATTGAAGCATTACAAAGAAACCCCTTAACTTAAATATTCCATACCTTTTTTTTTCTGGAATTGAACTTATGCGATTCTGAGAATGCTGAGTACGCTTTAGTTTAAACTTATTCAAATGTAGGAATTTTTAATTAATTAAAGTTACTGCGCAATAGTCGAAGCATACAAAAAATCGCAGCTCAAGTGGGTTCTGGCATTAAAACAGAATATGTTTTGTTTAAAATTCAAGAGAAATTTACCACATAATATTTTTTTTCAGTTCATCAGTAGCCAAAAGCGAAAAATCTATATTTTAAATTGAATTTTTATGAGAATTCTTTTTATATAAAAGTGAGTTTTATTATTAAAAATAACTCATATGGGTTTTCGCATCGACTTGATTTAGGGTTTATATTTTAATACAAATAATATAGGAATAGCACTCACGCCCCTTCTTTCCAATATCATGGAAACGCTGATTAATTATTATCAGCTTAACAAAATATTTTGAAGAATGAAAGCTTCTTAATGACCGGCAGTATGGCTTTCCACCACTGATTTGATGGTTTATCTAACCGCACAGTAGAACAAATCTTTATATCGTTTTGGAGAAAGTAAAATTATTGCACTTGATATTTCAAAAGCATTTGACAGAGTTAGGCACCAAGCCTTCTTATCGAAAATGCCTGCTTTTGGTATCGACCATATTTCTTCTTCGTTGAATTAGAAACTACTTTTCTACCCGTTCAATACAAGTTGTGTAAGATGATTTTAAATCTGAAACTCATAAAATAAATGCTGGTGTCCCCCAGGGCTCCGTTTTGTCTCCGACTCTCTTCCTTATATTTATAAACGATCTCTTGCCTGCCGCTTCTTATCCATTAAACTGTTTCGTTGGCGACATTACACTCAGCTTTTCATATTTGTTGCTAGATTCACATCTTTCTCCTTCGGATGTGAAACTTCAACGGCAGCTCGACAGCATTGTATAGTGGGGACTTAAGAACCGTGTAGAATTTAATACTTCAAAAACTCAATGCTGTCTCCTTTCGTTAAAGCGTAACCCACCCCTAATGCCACTATCCATGAGTGGCACTTGCGTCCAGGAAACTAATCAACTTTCAGTACTCTGTATGTGTATCACAGATCACCTCTTATAGAATGATCACATATTCAATATTGAAAAAGTGCTGCTAGCTTCTTAGGGTTTCTCAGAAGGTGCAAGATATTTTTTACCCCTTCTGATATTGTTGTAATTTACAAAGCCTTCATTTGTCCAAAACTTGAATATAACTCGCATATTTGGTCAGGTGCCCCTCAATCAAGTTCAAATCTTAAAGATAAGAGTAGGATCCAAAAAAGTGCTTTGAAAATAATAGGCGATAGAACTATGACTGAAACATTTATATCACTCGAACACCGCCACAATGTTTTATGCCTTTCGTTGTTTTACAGATATTTTTACAAGCATTGTTCTGTCGAATTAACCAGTTACATTCCCCCTCCCCCTCAACCAATTCAGCCGTAATACTCGCACTTCCAGGAATGCTGATCAGTTTAACCTTGAGCTCAATTTCGGACGTACTGTCAAGTTTAGACGGGAGCGTATCGGAATTCCGCTTTTAAAAATCCCGTTTTTAAAAAATCCAGAAAAAAAAGTTTTAAAATCCCGATTTTTTAAAATCCCGTCTTTTAAAATCCCGATCGATTAAAATTTCGATAATCCTTTTTTTTTGTTTACAAAATACGTGCATTAATCTTAATAACAGTAGGAGTCAAAGATTTTAATGTTAAATTAAGAAGCGTATCGTATAACAGTGTTCTTGAAAACAGTGTACTTTGTTAATTGGTTTGAGTTTGTGTTTTGTTTTTTATTATTATTTTTTGATATCTTACATTTGTTTAAGGTTAGGTTAGGTTATAAGGGGTGTGCACAGCATGAAGCTGTTGCGTACACGGGGGCCTACTGGTCCATTGTGATCCCCTGTAAAAAAGTAAAAGTTAGCATTGATGCTTCTCAATTTTACCGATTAACGTAGACTGGCTAGTTAACGAACCAGCCTGTGCTATCAATAAATTTTCTCATGTTTGCCATTGAGACCTGTGCTAGATCATCCAGTTCTCCAACAAACCTGTTTCCGAAATGACGGAGTCGTCTGGTTTGGAGGTTCGGACAGTCACAGAGCAGGTGTTTAATGGTTTCTATTTCCTCCTCATCTTGACAGCTCCTACAAAAATCGGGTGCAAATGCCCCTATCCTGTTAGCCATTGTGCCAATGGCGCAATGACCTGTTAGTGCACCTATCAAGATTTGAATGTTCTTTTTACTCAGCGATAGAATATACCGAGTTTCCTTTTCATTTGTGTTAGGCCATAAATTTCTAGAGATTGCGCAATCGTCCCTGGATTTCCAGGAGCTGTTGATTTTCTCTTTCAGTCTAAGGTCTATCTTCCTCTTGAGTACCCCAATCGGGACGAGTGGTCCCCTGACTGAATGGTCGCTACTACTGGTGTCTGCTTCTGACCCTTTCCTGGCTAGTTCATCTACTATATCATTCCCTTCTATATTGCTATTTTCGGGAACCCAGCAGAGCTTTACCTGGTTAGTGTGGCAGATTTGTTTAAGGTTACAATAAAATGAATTTAGAAAAATTTCTCATTTTTATTTATATTAATTAATACAAACATAATTAAACAACTAGTTTTGATTGCAAAATCGGGATAACAAAAAAAGGGATTACAAACAGCGAGATTATAAAAAGCAGGATTATAAAAAACTTGATTTTAAGAAACTGGAATATAAAAACCAGGATATCAAACCCAACCCAGTATACACATTTTTTTTAACGGTACATCGAGAACGTGGAATGCTTTACCTAACTCTGTTTTGATATTCAAAACTTTAAGACCAATGTGCACCGGTATCTCCTCTTTAATTCTTTTTTTATTTTCCTAAAGCTTGAAACTTTAAACATGTTAACTGCATTTTTAACCCTTTAAGTGCCCGTAAATTAAAAAAAAATAATTAAGTAGAATAATTTGGGATTTTGGTCTAATATCTGTCTAAATTTGAGAGCCTTGAAAATTAGATTTCATTATAACGGTTGCATGATTATTCCGTGTTATAAATTATGAGGAAAAGTGCCGTGGTGTTTGAAGAAAAGAATGAGAATGTGTTTGAAAAGTAAGGAAATGGCGATAAAAAAACACAGATTAAATCTAAACATAAACTTTTTCTATTGAAAAAAATGCGTATACGCTCTATATACCCGCACAAAACAAATAGTTTGTTTCGAAGATACAACTTGCAGAAAACTAGTGCTTATTGAATTTCAACTCTGAACCATTGTTGTATCAGGAACAGAGTGGACATACAACTTTATGCTAAATCCAAATGTCTAATTTTAGAAGCACTTTTCATGACATAAGCTACTCTTAGGAGATTTGTCAATTCCTCGCAAGAGATAGTTGTTAAAAATCTTTACTATTTAACAAGCAGGAATTGAACTTAGACCTATGGCATGACAATCCTACATAATAACCATCACGCCAGGTATGCTGGTGATGGCCTTACACTTGCTTAAAAATGTTAAATACATTTGTTGTACACCACCATAAGTGTAAACTGTAACTTATCCATATGTGTCACAAAGTGCTTATTGAAATTTAAAATTTTGGACTAATAAATAAGTCTTAAGATTGATTACATTTACCCTCACTTTGTGTTGAATTTTTGTAATAAATTTTAACTCTCTTTGGAGTAATTAATCCCCACTGTTTAACAAAGGGTTTTAGTCTTAAGTTATACATTTTTTTATTCTGGAAACTTTTGAGACGCGCACCGCATCTACGGCCACATACCATATTTTCATATATTTTCTTTTTCTTTTTATTAATATAAACATCAAATATCGTCCTTGTAAAAAATGTATGTATATGTATGTTGTACACACACATCCCTTTAAATTTATTTATGTATAAATATAAACGAAAAGTTGAGAAAACACCATTTTGCCTTTTAATTTTTTCGTCCATGAGATCGAGGACGTGTGGTGTATAAAGCAATAACTTACATATATACCTTTTATAAAGTGCACACAAAAGGACGAAGTCTTAGGTATTTTGTATATGGTATGTACCGTGTAGCCAAGCCAAGCCAGGGAAGTAGAATAACGTCTAACAAAGTATTTCTTGAGTTGTGCCTTACGGTACCTACATGCATTGCATATACAACACCATTATAAATGCATATATGTATTTGCAAAAACTCTTAACCAACATTGGTGGCACGCTTGATGTAGAATTTAGCGTCCGTCTTCGTTGCCGTCGTCGTCAAAACAGTCAAAGTTTAGTATTTGAGTTTTGCCATTTGAAGAGGAAAAACATTTTCAAATAAATAGAAACACATTTTACAGCTTAAAAACATACTTCTAGTTATCAAACACGTATACCTTACAATCAAAAGATTCCTTGTAGACCTTTGACTGTAGTTAAAGATGTCTGTATCAGATATCTTATCAGAACTTTAAGATTTAATGTGATTTCTGAGAAGTCTTAAAAACCATTCAAAATATATGTGTGTATCTACGAGGTTTCGACTCTAGCGGACGACAAAGTTAGTTCCTTTATAGCAAAAACATATCTGAACTATAGATAGATACTTTTTGTGTGTACTTCTATCTATAGGTTAGGTGCCTCAATCTCCAGAACCTGGTTACATATAATTGCATTTCTAATGAATGACAATGTATACATTGTCTGAGCTAAAAGAGGAGAAAGATATTAATAGCAACAACCATGGCGGCTGGCTTGGCGTATCCGGCGGCAATGGTGGTGTAACTTACTTTAAATCAAACTGGTCTGATATTTTTTTGAATCTATATAGATATAGCATAAATTACGGCACTTAATTTGTAAATGTATGAAACGTTTTTCAATTCGTATCTCGTATCTATGGTTTTTTTTTTGACTACGATAACTAAGCTATTGTTACAAATGGCCGAACATACAGACCAATGACGACGAACGGACCGACACGGACCGACCAACAATTGACGGGGCCGAAAAAAACACATAGCTTGAGGTGAGGTGAAAAACATTGACCTATTCTACGTGCTTGCCTGCTTTAAAAGCATTATTATACGAGCCGTACTATACTATCGTTGGTTGGTTGTATTATATAAAACATTATGCAAATTTTTATCTTTTAAAATGCGTCACTTAGTCGGGTAATACTAATAACTTTTCTGTTCTTTTTTCATTTTTGTTTATAATTATTTTTTCGTTTGATGTTTCGGAAACAGCCATGGCTTACATGCAAAGCACGTAGGTTGTCGTAGGTTTGTTGTTTTTGTTGATTTTGTAAATTTTCATTATGGCAAAAAGAAGGTATCTAGTTCCTGCCAAAAAGAACTTTATAGTGATATTACATGAAATTATTTAACGCTAACATGAATGTGTGGTGAGTTTCGAACAAACAAAAGAAAAATCAATAATTTGTATTTAAATATTGTTTGACAAAAAATTTGAGTATTAAAAATAATAATATCTCAAAAACCTGATCTGTTGAAAGCACCACAAATTACTTGGGGGTTGGAAATGTATGTAAGTGAGTGAGGAGACCTATAAAAGCTTTTATTGTGTTAAGAAGAACATTCACGAACGAAAGCTTAAACACGAGTATAATGTTTTTATTGGTGACGTGAACAAATAAAAAAAATTACAATTGGCTCAGCAATTGAATTGAATATTTTAGAAATTGGCTGAAGAAGAAAACTCATCTAAAGGACCTCATGGATATATTCAAGAAATATCAAGAAAGAGTGAAGAGACTCATCAAGTGGCTAGGAGAAATGAATTTGAAAATTGACTTGGATCTCACCGAACGGAAAGGCTAAAAACGAAATAGACCTCATCTTGACAGCGATTACAGACTAGTAAAAATAGAGATAAAAGTTGACCATAAAACATTAAGAAGAAATCGACAAATCTACGTTCATTTTTAAAAGTATAGGGCTGGAATTCGACATCTGTCAAATTAAGTTGTTAAACCAATGATTTTTTCAGTTGAAAGTCTGACATTTACGAAAATGGATCGCTTAACTATCACACAACGCATACAAATTGTTAAACCCTACTACAAAAATGATGATTCTGCCACAGCCACATATCGTGCTTTAAGATCGTTCAACTACTCAAGCAATTGGCAAAATTGTGAAGAAATTTGAAGAGGCTTGACTAGTTACAGACATTGTAAGGCCTGTGCACCATCGTTTTGCTCCTACCACTGGAAATATCGCTGCTGTAAGTGAAAGTGTTGCCGAATGTGTCGATTTCTCGTCGTTCTCAGGAATTAGGACTGTCTTACGGCACGTTATGGCGTATTTTGCATTTGAGTCTACACCTACATCCATATAAAGTCCAGCTCATACAACAACTGAAGCCAGCTGACCATTAAAAACCTCGCAACTTAGATACGTCGAATGGGTTCATCAGCGACGTTGCTCATTTCTCACTCGGTGGGTATGTTAACATACAAAATTGTCGTATTTGGGGTTCGGAGAATCCTCAAGTAATTGAAGAGAGTCCATTATATCCACAAAAAGTCACTGTTTGCTGTGCTTTTTGGCCCGGAGGTGTGATTGGACCTTATTTCTTCGAAAACGACGAAATGGTCATATGATAACCGACTTTTTTTGCCTGCTATTGAAAAATACGACGTACCACATGCCGAACAACTCGAGAGAATCTTGCTTTATTGCAAGAGACATTTCCTGGCCGCGTAGTTTCTCGTCGTGGTGATATCAACTGGATACCAAGATTATGCAATTTGACACCGCTGGACTTTTTTTTGTGGGCCTACGCGAAAGACCGTGCTTATGCAGATAAACATTTAACTCTTGAGCACTTAAAAACCAACATTCGTCAAGTTATGGCTGAGATACCGCCCAACATATGTCAAAAATTCATCGAAAATTAACTCAAAAGAATCGATGGTTACAACAATTCACGTGGTGGTCATTTAAATGTACATCATAATGTCACAGTTCAAACTTTATAATAAAAAAGAAATATCATGAACAAAATACTCGTATTTTATTTGTTTTATTTACGTTTACTTTTGAAACCGCAAAATGGATAACCCTGTAGTTCCGGATCAAAAATAATTACCTACAACGAAAATAAAGACAAGATCAATCAGCTTTTAGAAGAGTCAAACACGAATAATGACCTTCAAAATAAATATGACAAACTAGAAAACCTGATAAAGACTACACTAAAAATTTCAATAATGAACACAAAGACTTCTAAAGAAAATATATCTGACGAAACAAAAGCTCTTATTTTTAGAAGAGAAACCTTAAGAACAAAACCACAACTACTTTTCCAAGAAAAAATAGAGCTAAGTGAACTCAGAAAAACTAGAAGATATAAAATAACGAAAGATATTCCTGAATTTAATGAAAACATTATAAAGGATAAATTAGACAAACAAAATCAATTAAAAAAAGTCATCAATGAAAAAGCAACTAATTTTTTTGAAAAACTGTTTACCTCGACCAAAATTATCACAGAGAAGATACAATAGACAACATAGGTTCAATACCGACACACAACCCTTTGTTCAGCAAAGAAATTATCGAAAGGATAATAGACGATCTGAAGAAAGATAAATGCAGCGGAAATGACTGAATATCATCAAAAATGTTAATTTATGTGGAAAACTTCTTTTCCAAAATTTTAACAAACATATTTAACGAAATAATACAAACAAAACCTATCCCTGAACAATGGAAAGAAACAATGATAACATTAATAAACAAAAAAGGAAAGAAAGACGATATTAATAACTTTAGACTTATAATAAGTAACATTACAACAATTTAGAAGCCCTACTCCGAAACGCTTTACAGGACCATCAAAGAAGACTTTAAGACAATCAACCAAGAGAACAAGCTGGATTAAGAGAATGATTGTCAACAATTTTCCAAAAAAATAACTAGAAGATAAAATATGTGATAAGGATATGTGGACAAGTTCTTAACAATTTAAGATTTGCAGACGATATAGTTCTTATTTCTACGAAAGCTACACACATTCAAGACATGTTGACGGAACTAACTAACTACTTTGTGTAAAAATTATGGACTTCAAATAAACAAATCGCAAATTGAAGTCATGACAAATCACACAAAAGACGATATAACGTTGGACGAAGAAAAAATTGAATGAGAAGATTACATATATTTGGGACAGCTAAAATAATTTAAGGACCAAACAATAAATAAATTAACAGACGCATCACCAATAGCTGCAAACAATTCTGGAGCCTTAAACATATTTTACAGTTGGACGAAAATTCAGACACAATGAAATATATCTTCGACTCTGCGATTCTACAGATCGTCAATTACGATCTACAAACATTGAGCTTGACTGCAAAAACACTTGACCAACTAAGGATATATCAGACCAAAATGGAAAGAAAAATTCTGAACATACGACTAAGTCGAAAAGTACGAAATGGAGATATTCGCAATAGAACCAGAATTATTGACGTCATAAATAGAACAAGAAGGCTAAAATGGAGCTGGGCAGGACATGTATGAGTATCTAGACTTCAGGATCAAAGATGGTTAAAAATGACAAGGAAATATAGACCAGAAGAACAAGATGCCAGCAGGACGACCCAATTAAAGATGAAGTGACGATCCATCACAAATAAGTACAAATTGGTACAACGAAGCCAAAAATAGAGACACATGGATAGCCTTGGGGAAAGCTTATGTCAATAACCAACATTATTAACTTTTCAAAATTGTACCTAACTATTTTATTTTTAAATTCAATATACAAATTTTAAATTTATAATTGCATAGTTTTAACAAAGAATACCTTTTCTTTTAACGCTTAAAAACATTTAGTTAAAAATATTGTAAAGGAACAAATGTAATCATCAAACCGCGGCAATAAAAGCTTATAATAATAAATAATATAAATAACAATAAATAATAATAATACATAATAATAAATAATTAAAAATAATAATAAATAATAATAATAATTTTACGACTTAAAGGATACTTTTATCTTATATCCAATTTTGATTATAATGTTTGTTTTTAGTAACAAAACCATGATACATAATTTTATTTTAATATTATTGCATTTTTTCTTAGAACTTATCTCACCATTATCGAATTATTTGTGAAGATAAAATATTTCCTAAAATATAAACGATATCCCATAGTATGCATACCACATAATCCTTCGCAAATTCCATGCAATTTTGATGTCTGTCATCATTGTTTTATTTTTGACCATCTCCTTTTTGTTCCCTCTAATAAAATAATGCTGGAATAAAAACCGTAAGAAGCA
Organism: Eupeodes latifasciatus; assembly: GCA_920104205.1. NCBI lineage: Eukaryota > Metazoa > Arthropoda > Insecta > Diptera > Syrphidae > Eupeodes > Eupeodes latifasciatus. Next base: position 58,935,091 of record OV049925.1, on the reverse strand, counting down.
ACTTATTTACAACTTTTTACGCGAACTAGTCTTTCATTGCTCTAAAGACCTCGCAATCCAATAATATCTATAAATCTCTTAAGGTCAAAAGACTAAGTTACATCAATGAAACAACAGAACTACCCTTCCGTGTTCTTTATACACAATCGGCGATAAAATCTTTATAACATACTTTGCCCTTAAAATTTCTAAAAATACCTTTTTGTTAGCGTTGACAAAAAATAAAAGAAGTTTTTGGGTGTAATAAATTACTTTCCACAAAAATTTCAATTCGGATAATCTATATTTCTTTTCAATTTGTTGGCTTTATTTTTCTATAGATAGGCGCGAAACCTATAGGTTTCTAAACATATGATATAAATGAAGCTGGTTTAAGAAGAAAAAATTCAGTTTTATAAATTGATGTAGATTGCTTTTATTTTTATATTTTTGTTATTTAAAGAAAAAGTGAGAAATCATGTAAGGCACTTGACAGATTTTAGTTTAAGAGGATATTTTTAAGGGATCAAAAATCAAAAGCACCAACATATTATAAAGGGTGTTTTTTTATACGTGTGGTTTTCATTTTGGCAATACTTTTTTCGGAGTTGTGCTTTTTGACAGCTGTCACTTGATTTATGCTCTACTTTGTTGTCCGTATTATACTGATTAGACCTAGTCCTGAACAACGTTGGCAAATAGTGCAAATTTATCACCAAAATGATGGTTCATTTTGCGTGACGTCGCATCAAAACAATCAATGGATTGAAGGAAACTTTTGATGAGCACATTAACTCACGTTGTTGTGGGTCTGTGGCGTGGCCTCCAAGATCGTGCGATTAAACACAGCTGGAGTATTTTTTTGTGGGGTTATGTTAAGTCGCTGGTCTTAACGCAGATACGCCTGAGACGATTGACGCTTTAGATGAGAATATTCGACACGTTATTGTTGACATGCGGCCTCAATTGCTGCAAAATGTAGTCGAATATTGGGGGCTTCGGCTGCAATGTATTCAAAAAAGCCTCCACAGCTTTTTGCCCGAAATATTTCTTAGAACATAATAGGAAAATCCTTTCTTTAAAATACATAAAGCTTAATTCTTATCCATAATATTAAATTATAAACTTTCTATAATTTTTTTTAAAAATCACACGTCTGAAGAAACACCCTTTATATTGACAACATAGATGATAGATATAGATGAATGTATACGATATGGAAATGAATTTTTTGTTCAAAAGGTCAAACTCTGAGAAAAAAAAAAATAATCAACCTTGAAATGTCAGCCAATAAAGAAAATAAATGGGTTATTGGAAAAGCTGTCTATTAAAAAGAATTTCTCCATTCAGTGTTAACACACTGCTGGAAAGAAAAAAGGATTCTTGATATATCTTGTACGTTGTATGGATGCATAGTTTTTAGTTAGACATCTTTTTTTCTATAAAAAATGATATTGAGATGGATTTAAATATATAAAATTTATAGAAATTGGTTCTGTATTTATGTCTTTAATGGTTTTTCATTTTTTTTGTTTTTCTTTTTTATTCACATGAAATGATTTACATACAATCACTTATCCTATTTTTTTTATTTTTTTTTTTCAGGTAAGTCCAAATGGAAATTTAATGGTTTCAAAAATGTGTAAGCTTATGTGTTTTTACTTGCAAAATCAAAAGTGTTGTCTTTCAAAAATCAACGCTAAGGTCCACATTTTGACAAACAGTATTAAAAAAATTAAATCTCTAAAATTGAAAGTTCTTAAACAGACATTATATTTTCCATAAATCATTTTTGAAAATTAGCCTAAAATCACTTTATTTGAATTGTGTTGGTTCTATCGATCCGATTTGTCAAATTAAAACTTTTACCATTTTTTGACATTTAAGATCCTTAGAATCTAGGTCTAATCTGTGTGTGCGTACACACGCACGTTAGTTGGTTCAGGATCCCTTTTTTCATCGGCCATATTTCAAAAACCAATAAAGATATCAACTTCAAATAAATAATGTTTTACAGATAATAACATCAAAAAATGCAGAAAGTACTTCCAAAAAAATTGAGTTCGTTTATTTATTTTATATGACAAAAAAAGTGACAAATTTGGTCGATCAAAAATATTTCTCGAATAAATAACTCCATAACTCAATGAAATTTTATACTATACATTGTGGCGTTAAAGCAAATTGGTATGAATTCGAAAGTAATATATTGTTTTTTTAATAAAAAAAACTGAAAACAATATATATCACTTTGAATACTTTGCGAACAAAAAATAATATTACCTCCAAAATAATTTAGTTGTTAACATAAAATAATTATCTTAACAAAATCCAATCGCGAAGAACTTTCAATAAAATGCTACCAAAATAAGTTTAAAATAGGTTTTTGATTAAAAATATTGGGAACAAGAGAAGATATTGAAATCAGAATTATTTTCGAAAATATTGTTGTTAGCTTTTAATTCATTATACCCAAATAACTAATTTTTTTTTTTACAAAACTTATAAAAAAATGGTTTTTGACTCAAGTGTCTTGAGAATAAAGAATGATCTTACACAAAATGTTGTTATAAATATTTTTTAAATCTTAGAAATATCAGAAGACTGTCACGAATACGAGTTATCAGTATGGGTCTCAACCCAGGCTCTTTTTAAGTTTTGTTTTAACCTTCAAACTGTATACTCATTAATATGGTTTAAAGAATGGATATTTCACTGCCATAAAAGTTAATATTTCAAACATTTTTTTTTTACTGAAAACGCTTAACAACAAAACATTCGATTTTCAATTCCAAACAAAACATCCATTGCAATTTTATTATATTATATTGTCACCTATCATAAACGCACATAACTATATGTATTTTTCGACTGAAAATGTTCATTAAAATATTTTATTTTTGATCGCCATTGCCATCTGGTTTCGATGTTCATTCAAAAAAAAAAGAAGAAAACAAGAGTCAATTTCATCAAAATGCACACAATAAACACATTTTAGAAAGAGCGTTCGTTAAGAAATAATATCAATTTATGTAATAATGACAAACATCAGAAGGTGCCCAGGTTTTGTTGCAATAGAAACTTTTGGATTTGATCCAAAATAAAGAAAACTTCTTAGAAACTTGTCTACCAAAACAACATCGGTCGAATCAAAAAGCAGCAGAATGCAGTATTTTTCGAGTATTATTCTTGGGAAATGGGGCATTGCAAAAATGCAAACGCGACAGTTTTTCTTTTGTGTATTTTACGAAAAGTCAATAGAAGGAAAAATGATTCTTATATTTGAACATAATTAAGTTTGAATGATGTAAGATGCATATGTATGTATGTACATATGTTTAGTTTATGTACTGTACATATCTAAGGAGTAAATGTGGGATTTTTTTAGTAAAGATTTGAGTTTAATTTTAAAGTAATTTTGTTTTCATTAAGAATTTTGCAATTTTAAACCAGGTCAACATATTTCCGTGCTACCCGTGGCATGACGGTTAGTGCGTTGGACTGTCATGCGAGAGGTCTTGGGTTCGATCCCTGCCTGTGCCACCTAAAGTTTTTTTCACGGGTACTGCCTCTTGCGAGGAATTGACAAATTCTCCAAGAGTAATTCTTGTCATGAAAAGTGCTTTCTCGAATTAGCCGTTCGGAATCGGCATATAAACTGTAGGTCCCCTCCATCCCTGCAATTACTCGCAAACAGGAATGGTTGAGAGTTGTAAGTCACTAGGCCCTGGTTCTTCATGGACTGTTGCGCCACCTAATTTAATTTCAACATATTTCCATTAAATGAAATATAGCCTTTTCCAAGAAGAGGTTAAATACTGACGTTTCTTTTTATTAAATTTGTGTGCATTGTAAACAAGAAGGTATGTGATTAAGAATGGAAACCGTTATCAGCCAAATTGCTTCCAAGGCCTTTTGTTACCTTGAAATACACCTTATCCCCAAAGGAAAAAGTCTAAAATCGATTTTTCATTTACTTGTCACAACAGCTCAAATGTATCCAAATGTTTCATTACACTAGTTGACAAAGATTTGTTCTTGGCAATCAAATTGCTTTTTTTCATAGTCTTAATTCAAATCTGACGTCAAAACTACGAAATTTAAATTTTAAAATTCTCAATTCATGAAGTACCTTTTTGGTGAAAAAAATTCCTAACATTTTTCCAAATCTAAAATCCCTTTTTTGATATAAAAATAATGTTTAAAACCGGTATTTTTGAAACTTGAGCAGATAGTAAAAATCGAAGTTCGAAATCGTAATTAGCAGAAACATTAACTCCAAAACGTATTTATCAAAACTATTAAATTCAAGATTTGATCAAAACTTCATATGGAATGAAATAAAGACTCACAGCTAATGAGAATTGAAAGAAAGATATTTACTTATTTAAGGTGGCTCTACAATCCGGGCGGACTTGGGCCTTAACCAACATGCGTCTTCAGCCAGCTCGGTCCTCAGCTCTCTGTCTCCATTTTCGCACGCCAAGTTGGCTGAGGTCCTCTCCCATCTGCGTTGATGTCCATTCGCTCTATATGACCCAGCCATCAAAGTTGTTGGACCTTTATACTTTTAACCAGGACAGTGTCGCTGTACAGAACGTGCCCGTAAAGTTCATCGTTGTATCTTCTCCTCCACTCTCTATCTATGCAGACGGGACCAAAAATCAACCGAAAAATTTGTCTTTCAAAGCCTCTTAAAACGCTCTCATCTTTCTTTGACAGGGTTCAGGCCTCAGTGACATAAATGAGAACTGGTATGATGAGCGTCTTATAGATGGTGATTTTAGATGCTTGAGCGATGACTTTTCTACTCAATTGCCTTCTAAGTCCAAAGAATCAGCGATTTGAAAAAGTTATTCTTAGGTAGAAAAAGTCCTTAGCTATCTCAAATTTATAGCGATTCATGGTAACGTTTGTCGTCGTTCAATGTCCTGTTTTTGATGACAGCATATACTTGGTTTTGACCTCATTGACCACTAAATCCATCTCCCCGCGTCCGTCGCAATGCCCAAAAACGCTCCACTGACATCACGCTTTGATCTTCCAATTATGTCAATATCATCGACATGACCCAGAAGTGGGATGATCCTTTGGAAGATTGTGCCTCTAGTGTTAGCAGTTGAGTTTTGCACAATTCTTTCTAGAACGATGTTTAAGAAGTCGCATGACAGTGCATCGCCTTGTGTAAAACCTTTTTTGACATCAATATCGGTATCGATAAAGAGATGGTGGCGGTGGGTACCTGGGTTTTTTTTCAAGATCTACCGTAATGTGAATATTTGGTCAACTGTGCACTTTCCTCTGATAACAACATATCAAGTTGTTGACGAACGGCTTCAGAAAGGATCTTACATGCGATGTTCAGAAGACTGATGCCTCTGTTGTTGACGCAATTCAGATCGTCTTCTTTTTTGTATATTGGGCAAACTATACTGAGATACCACTCATCGGTCATGCTTTCTTCCGACCATATTTTGCAGGTGAGTTGGTGCATACTCCCCTAACAAGACATCACCTGCTGCTTTGAATACTTCAGCAGCGATGCAGTCAGCTTCAGTAGCTTTGTAGTAATGTAATGATATAAACTTTATTTAGAACACAAAGATTTTTGCTTCGCAAACTCATCATATAATTTATTGTTGAGGGATATGCTGAGCTTTAACTAAGCCTTAGCAACCTAGTTTTTGGTTGCCATTGGCATATATTTTAAAAACCTAATGTTATAGAAATATTTAAAAGCAAAATTCGAATTGAGGACATCTTAATTCTTTAAAAAGTATTGCTTTGTTTGTACGACAGAAAAAAAAACGTAAATTTGTCGACCAGTATTTTTGCAGGCAAGAAGGAATACGACGATTCAGAAGCGCTTAAATTTTGCGAACTGTAGCTTCAAACTATTAACTTGTCAAATGTCAAAATATGACAGCTGACCAAATACCTAACTTTTCAAAATGAAAGTCCTTATTTTCAAATACTTAACATAAAACCATTTGCCAAAATGAAATGTTCGCTAGCTATGTTTAAATTAATGAGTTTTTGAGAGTTCTCAGTTTCACAACTCCTCATCAAAACTTCTAAATTTTCTTTATCAAACATTCTTGTGTCCAATGAATCCGTTTACGCAATTGTTTTTTGTATTCGTTTTCTTTCATCGAACATCAAACAATTTTATGTATAGAACAATAATGTTTCATTAAAAACTTTAAATTTAACATCTAAAATTTAATTTTTATTTCTAGTTCTTAGAAGTTTTATTTATTTTAAGTTTTTGTTTTTTTGATTGAACCTCTTTAAAACTCTTAATAAATTTTTGTTAAGTAGAAAATGTGTTGTAATACTTTTCAATAGACCTTAAATTTCCCTACTTTTATTTTTGAAACATGTTGTTTATTTTCTTTTTGTTATCATTCATTATTTCAATGACATGTGATTCTATAGGTACACTTGATTAAATATTTAATTAAACTCATATCAATGAGATATTCTACATGTTTTGAGTGTGTCTGTACATATAATAAACCATATTTTTATATATACACTATTATATTCAAAAGTTATCCAATTGACAGTGCTTTTGTTTTGTCAGTAAATACAAACAAAATTTAAAAAAAAAACAACAGAAATGAGTTAAACATACCGCAATGTTTTTTTAAAACAAAAGATAAATTTATTGTGATGAATGTCATTGCGTCAATATAAGCTGTACTATGTCACAATTTTTACCTTTTTTTCGTTAAAGTACTACACATTCAAATAAAAATAAGTTATAACTCTTTTTCTACGAAAATGCAAGCAATGATGGTAGTTTTATTAATGCCCTAAGTGGGACTAGAAGAAATGTTTCTTATTGAAATTGGTAATGGTTCATGTGGATGAGAGAATTGATTTTATCATTAAAACGTGTTTTTTGAGGCGCCACAATTTATAACTCCAAATACCTACTTTTGGTTCTAGTCAACTACGTTTCACATATTATGTGATTGAAGCATCAACAAACTGTATCTCCACTAGATGGCGACACTATTTCTTTGATTGACGTGACATTTCTCAGATAGTTTGTTTTAGAGCTAGTATCTCTTCAGCCAACTAGAATTTAGGACAGGTCAAAATGAAGATGGATGATTAAAAATGGATTGTTGTCACCCATATACTCGTACATATATCTACATCATTTAAATTACCACCACGCGAATTGTTGCAAGCACCTATTCTTTTGAGGTAATTTTCGACCAGTTCTTGGTTTTGCGGTGCTCAAAAAAAAAAGTCCAGTGGTGTCAAAAATAAAAAGCATTTTTGGACCTCTGCCTTGGGTTTTCAAAAAAGACAACTTCCCAATTTACACTTCGGGGGTTGTTAGAAGTTGAATGCAATCAGAAGACGTGGAACTTTTGTCATGGCTTCTATCTTTACAACACTTTAACATAATTGTAAAAGTGTTGGCCATGGCTTTTTCATAAAGTTTATGAAGTTGGCAGACAATTTTTTTGGGTCCAAATTTCCTGTGATTAATAAAGGGTGTCCCAAAATTAACGCAAGATTTGAATTAAATAGAAAACGCCGTTTCTAGTCTTTTGATAGTTATATTTTTATTGACTCGTAAAGTACATAGGATAGGGTTATGTATGGAATAACACATCGGACAAATGACCTCCACGGCTTTGCATGCTCATGCGCACTCTTTTGTTGAAATTTTCCATGACCATTCTGCATAAATGTGGCTGAATTTCGTTGATGCAGCGTTGAATCTCCTCCTTTAATGCATGGGTGGTTGTGGGCTTGTTGACATAGACTTGTGATTTCAAATAACCCCATAAAAAGTCTAATGTTGTTAAATCACACGATCTAGGAGGCCAATTTTGATCACCGAAACGAGAGAGTACACGACCTGGAAATGTCTCATGCAGTAATTGAACTGTTTCACACATCAATATCATCCAATTTTGGCAGAAAGAACTGTGTATTCATGTCGCGATATCGAGCACCAGTAACAGTCACTGCTTGACCAGCATCATTTTCAAAAAAATGTGGCCCAATTATGCCTCCAGCCTAAAATCCACACCATACAGTCACGCGTTGTGGATGCATTTGTTTTTCGACAATCACATGTGGGTTCTCCGAACCCCAAATGCGGCAATTTTGGCGATTGACAAAGCCATCAAGATGAAAATGTGCTTCATCGCTTAGGATGATTTTGCTCGAAAAATCAGGGTCCATTTGTTGATGTTCAATAATCCATTCAACGAACTCTCTTCTCTGTCCATGGTCATTAGGCTTCAATTGTTGTGTTAATTGAATTTTGTAAGCATGAAGACACAGATCTTTGGTGAGTATACGCTGTAGAGAGGTTCTTGAAATTTGCAATTCTTGTCCACGACGTCGAATTGAGGTTTTTGGATTGTCAGCAACACTCACGCACTGCTTCGACATTCACATTTGAACGGCTTGTTTTTGGACGACCAGTGTGTTTGGCGTCTCCAACGGATCCAGTCTCCATGAATTTTTCAATTAATCTCTTCACAGTTGACGAAGTTAAAACACTATTCCGACCATATTTTGTATGAAATTTTCGAACTGCAGCCGCCAAGCTTTCACTATTTTTGAAATATTCTTTAATAATGAAGACACGTTGTTCTCTCGTGTAACGCTCCATTTTTAATAACCCTATACTGTTAGCTGTCAAATTGCTTTTTTTTCAGGGTTGCCAACACTTAACTGCACAAATGGCGGCAAATTCAAATCTTGCGTTAATTTTGGGACACCCTTTAAAAAGAAATTAAATGTTTCCATTCCAGACCGTCTTATTGAGGTAATACGCGAAATTGGTGAACATATTCGTTCCTAATATTTATAAACAAACATTTTAAAGAAATGTTGTTAAACCATAAAATGTAAGCAATGTATTCATTTTTTTCTGACATTTTGCTTGTGGCCTAATCCTAATGACGCATTTTGTATACCCTTTTTGAGTAGTTTATTTTTGTTCTTGGAAAATTCCAACGCTCGTTTCCAATTTACCCTTTAATTTTATAAATTTGTAATGGTGCAGGGTATATAGAGGTATGTGTTCGGAATCAGAAGTAAAAATTAACCCTTAAACGAATAAGTCAAAAATAAAAAGAAATTCCATTCAAGGTTTTTTAAAATTTCAGATTTGGTTGTCTTTATCATTTTTTAAGGTGACACGTTTTAAGAACCAAATTTGATAGAATATTTATTATTATTATTATCATCTTTATTTTTTCATTTCAAAAGTTTACAAACTTAAAACTAAAGATTACAAGCATGGCTCATGGGCCGTCTGCCGGTATATTTTTCTAAACTAAACATTTTGTGAGAGAAAATACAAAAATTTGGTTATATAAAGAAAATAGCAATTGAAAAAAGAAAAAGAATAATGCTAGAGGGAAAAAAATATTCGTTTTAATGGTGTATGTAATTTAATAGATAAATAAATGTATAAAAAAATTATAAACAAAATCTGATTCGGGCTTTTAGTTTAGCTAAAACAAAATTATTAAATTTATAAGAACAGCAATCATTTAATTATGGCAATATGTGTTAAACAATTGATTCAAATGTTCTAAGGGCTTTTAGTTTGGCTAAAACAAAAAAATGATACATAGATCTTAAAGAATTTGCAATTTCAAATGTGGGTTGGGCTTTTAGTTTGGCGAAAATGAAAAAAAAAAGAAAGATATCTCAAGGAATTTAATGATTTAATGATTTTAGTTTAGCTAAAACAAAATTGAAATAGAATATTATTACTCTAGTATATATTGATGTACATGTTTCTATATGAAACTGCATCTAACAAAAACTGAATGAGTAGACGCCAACCGTTATCTCCATTCAGAACACCTAGACATTCTTCAAGTGACAGAAAACTCTTGTTAAAATAAAACCGACGAATTTCCTGCGAGATTGTGCACAATGCAACAAAGTGGAAAATGTTTTCAACTTGATTAAGGTTGCACAAAGTGCAGTTTGGGTTGTTACCAGTTCTGTGCGGTCTGTGATTAAGCTCTAACATCTCCGTGTGTGCTTTAAATATGATGCTCATTTCCATTACAGTAAATTTATCTCTAAAGTAATTAGAAGACCCGAGTCTGAGGTTAAGTTTACTGTAAATTGATCTCGACACAGACTCCCTCGCCCTATCTAGATAGCTTTGGAATAAATGATCATCAAAGGTAGATATACAGTCGTAGAGAGCGCTTTTCCACGTTTCTAAACTATCAACAGATAGAGACAGAGGAAAGTTGTGTGCCGAGGCCAAATCATACCAGTCTTTAAATGGTGTATACCGGCATCTTAAACACACTGATAGGACCCTCTTTTGCAAATTGTTGGCCGACCTTTGCATTACCCTCAATATATAATCAGCGTTTGCTTTTAAATTCATAATAAATATTGGAGCAAGTCCCGATTCAATATGTATAGCATAATTGGGCGTGTTAGTTGGGAGTCTAAAGATACGCTTGAAAAAATATCTTTGGACAGCTTCGATATCTTCTATTTGCTTGTACCCATAGACTTGGTTGCCATAACACAAACAGCTTTTGATAGTTGCTTCAAACACTTTGAACTTAGACGTAGGATCAACAAGTTTGTTATTAAAAAAAAGTTTGACCACATACAATTTATTGCAGTTTTTGCATCTCTCACCTTATCTTTTATGTGAACACCAAAATTCAGGTTATGAGTTAATGTGTAGCCTAAATATTTAAATTCTTTCACCACTTCTAAGTTGGAACCATTGAGGGTCCAGTTGCGGTCCATAATCTTTGACTTTGAGGTGTTTATTTGGAGATGCCATAGATCACAAAATTGTTTTAATTTGTTTATTTGAAGCTGAAGTGTGACTGCATTATCAGTTAAGATCACCAAGTCATCGGCGTAGAGCAAAACTTTAATAGATAAATCACCAAAAGTAACACCACCAGGGATATAGTATTCAATATCATTTATAAATAGTGAAAAGATAAGCGGGCTTAAAATGCAGCCTTGAGGCACACCTGTATTACAACTAAACGGTTTCGATTTGATTTTTGATAGAATATTAAAAAGTGAGAATCGAATTCAGGACATCTTAATCCTTTAAAAATGCACAAATACTGCAGGACGTAGTTTTGTCGACCAGTATTATTAAAAGAAAGACTATTTTCTGAAAATTTAGAAATAGAAAAAAATTCTAACTTCACCGTATTTTCAATTTCAATCCGTATTATAGTCTACTACGCAATAATAAAATTTGTATAGAAAGTGAATGTGAATTCTAACCATCATCGTCGAGTTTATTCATATAATTCTCCTAAATTAGGTCAATTTTTGTCATTAAAAAAAAAATAAATTGATAAGAGTTAATTAATAATTTAATGGCGACACAATCTATTATTACTTTTTTTTTCCTATGCCACTGGCATATGTTAAACGAGTTCTTATCAAACGTTAAAATCATACCTTGATACCAAAAAACAAGACCAACACCAAAATAAATATCAACAAAGTGTTTATCTATAGATAAGATGGGTTGAGATAGGCCATAGGTTTTATAAAGAAAAAATATTATCTTAACAGTGTCAACTCAACCTAACTTTAATTTATTTATTTTTTTTTTCATTCTATTTGCAGTATAATGATTATGATTATGCTTAAGGCTAAAATATAAGTTCAGATAAACAAAAGCAGACAAAAAGTAATAAGTTTTCGACAGTCTAGCTTAAAAAAAAACTAGCTAAATTTTAATTTACTTTTTAGTAATTTAAGGCTTTATCAATATCTGACCGTTTATTTAAACACTATACATCATTTAAATGACTAACACGTGAATTTTCGGCAAGTATCGAGTCTTTTGGGAGAATTTTCGACCACTTTTTGACACATATTGGGCGGTATCTCAGCCATAACTTGATGAATGTCGGTTTTTAAGTGCTTAAGAGTTAAACAAAGCCTTTTGCTTAGCCCCACAAAAAAAGTCCAGCGGTTTCAAATAGTACGATCTTGGTTGCCAGTTGATAATAACGATGAGAAAGTACGCGGCCAGGAAATGTCTCTTGCAATAAAGCCATATTCGCTCGAGTTCTGTGGCATGTGGCACCGTCTTGTTGAGACCACATATTCTCCAAGTCGTATTCTTCAATTGCCGGAAAAAAGTCGGTTATAATATGACCATAACGCTCCGTATTGATGGTAACAATCAGACCTCCGGACAAAAGAGGGCACCAAAAAGTGACTTTTTGGGGTTCTCAGAACCTAAAGTACGACAATTTTGTTTATTAACTTACCCACCGAATGAGAAATGTGCTTCGTCGCTGAAGAAAATTTTGTTCGAAAAATCGCCGTCCACCCGCCTATTGTTCAAGCACTTATTCGACGTTGTAAATGGCCAGCTGGCTTTAGTTGTTTTGTGAGCTGGAATTTGTATAGGGTGTCCCAAAATTAACGCAAGATTTCTTGCGTTAATTTCAAACAAGTTGATATACATATTTATTTAGAAACGAAATCTCATCAAATGGTAACCTTTTTGGATTGATTAAGTGTTTAAAAAAATACTTGTCTTTTAAAAGGGTGTCCCAAAATTAATCTTGCGTTAATTTTGGGACACCCTATATAATGTGCCGTAAGACAGTCTTAATTCCTGAGAACGTGGAGCAATGGACACATTCGGGTCTTCGGATTTTCAGTGGTGCGAACGAAACGATGGTGCACAGGCCTTATCTGTGAGCTGTATCTGTAATCAATCCAGTCTCTTCAAATTACTTCACAAGCACGGTATGTGGTTGTTGCAGAATCACCATTTTTGTAGTAGCTATTAACAATTTTTATGCGTTGTGCGATAGTTAAGCGATCCATTTTCGTAAATGTCATACTGGAATACTCGTGGTGTGCAAAAAGTTCGTAAGATTGGTATACCAGTAACCAACTTTCATGATCCCCGTTACCTTAAAAGATATTGTATCTTACTGTGCAAGACTAAATAATATGTAATAATAAAATATGGTCAGAAGAATTCTATACATAATCGCGGATTAATTTTAGAAAGTAGTTAGCTTATAGCAAGCTTCGAACTACAATCAGAGGCTCATTATAAATGTACATATGTTAAAGTTATTAGTGGGCAAAATAATATAATTATAGCCTTACATGCACACAAAATACAAAACACAATTAACATTTAACAGAAACTATTAAAGAACAAAAGATTGAATTAAGACGTTTACGATAGTGGAGCACTAGTTCTAAACAATGATTTTAATCCCACCTTATTTAGATTTAAATCTATCGATAAACAGTTTAAGTCACATAAAATGCTCATTCGACTTAAAGCTTCACTCTTCCCATAGTTAGTTCTATTGAAATCAATGATGATGAGTTCCGCCTCGGTAATTCAAGTGTACACAAGAAAGCAAATAAGGTGATGCACCATTAATGAGTTGATGAAGAAATATTAAGTCATTAAGTCAGACCCTTGATGGCAAATCGAATTTAATTTCGTAATACATACTTGTGAAGCATATTCAAGATGGAGACGAGCATGGAAATTGTTCATAGGAAGAGAAACCAGAGCCCAGACAACAGAAATGAACACACAAATCCTTAAAAGTGAAGACGCGACAGAAAATTTAGCTGCAAAATACAATAATCAAATAAATGTACGATTCGTGTTTTTTACTAAAAGTTATGGTCTAGCATTTTAAAGGGTTTCTCACACAAAAATGTTCAACTTTCAATGTCGAAAGTTGTTGAAAAATACAATCATGGCTGGACTTTTTTATTTTAAAAATCTTCATGTCATCAGTATAAAATGAGAACCTTACTTGATTGCAGACTTGACGTTTTTTTGTTAATAGACAGGATGAAGAGAAAAGGACCTAGATGGCTTTCCTGGGGAACACCAGATTGAGTAGCAAAAGGTTTTAAATGACAATTTCTAAATTTTACTTCAAAGGATCTTTCACGGCAAGATTTGACCAAAGCTAAGTAAATTGGTGGAAAACAAAGAGCAAGAGAGTGGCTAAGTTGGGCAAAAGCTTTAGAAAAAGCAGTCTATACACCAGTCAACTAACCTTGTTCTAAAGCGTTTGGACATATCATTGAGAATGTGAGAAGATTTTTTAACGGTTTACTCAACAATTGAAAGCGCACAACCATCCGCTTCGTTATCGCTTCTCAATTAGGGCCTTGGAGTAGCAAAATAAGACAACGATCTTAGGCGAAAATCACATTTTTGGATAAGGAGGATTTTCATCTCGGCTTCGACTACATTTACAAACAAAATTGGCTCATATGGGGCTCTAAAAACCGTCACGTTACTTTCGAAAAGCTAATGGATTCACAGAGTGGCAATTTGGTGCGTCTTAAAGGGTGGTAGCAACATTGAACACACCAACAAGGTTACAGGATGCGGTACTACTAAGCTAGCCGAAACATAATCAATTGTGGTCCATATTTATTAATGGGAATGCTTGCTTGGAAAAATGTTTTGAATTTTTAACAATAATTGGCAATACAATGGATTTTCAAAAATAACAAATACGATTGCGTATTTTTTTGTTTTAATTTTAAAATATCTGTCGAATAATAATTAATAGAAGCCTATGAAAATACCAAAATCATGTAATAATTCAGTAACGTAGTTTCTGCTCACTGATTCATGAAATTTAGTCCTTGCATGACTAGTACATAAAAATACCATATTCTCCAAAATTAAGGAAAGCAGAAAACCACCTCTTATACTCGATATCAAAAAAGTCATCATTTGTCATAAGCTTATATTCTTTATCCTTTTAGATACCAATATACTCATGCTCGTACAAAAAAAGAACTATAACTGTAAATAAAAGTTCCCAAAGTGAATTTTATATATAGTCGGTATGTTGGTAAGCTATGTGTTCCTTATATAATATAACATACTCCCATAAAAAGAAGATTTACGTCATTTCCATAGCGTATGGCAAGTTTCACAGAAATGGTTTTCTATAAAGCTTTTCATTTTTCGGATGGTTGGTGGATGGTACGGGAAGGGCGGGTGGATAGACGGGTTGTCGGGTGGTTGTACCTAAAAATGCAAATTTAATTCATCCTTTTTGATCATTTTTACCCTCTCGGCATTATAATGACTTCATAACATAACACGGTGCGTGCGTACGTGATGTTTTATAGGAATACACAAACGTATGTGAGTTTGAAGTTTGTGTGACATAAAGCAATCTCTTCCGTTTAATACCCCATCATCTATCTATAGCTCGCTACCCCAGTTTGGTGTCAGTTTTGAAATAAATACTCGAATGTTCTGAAACTACACTATATTATATATTAGCCCAAAAAAATGCTACATATCATAATATTCTTAGAAGTTCAATTTTTTGTCTGTCCTGTTTGTGTATGCGCTTGTAAAGATGTATAGTTTAGTTTGTAGAAAGAACCGTTATCCATTCGAGGAGATATAAATGTTATATAATATAACACTTCATTGAAAAATAATAAGCTATAAGGGGTATCTACGTACAGTACATAACATCTCCACAACCTACCTTCTTTTGGACCACCTGTTGTCAGGATGCATGTACCGAAAAAAAAAAAAAAACCGGCTGAATTTTGTATGAGTACGCAATGTTTAATCTTCAGGCGCGGATTTTTAAAAATCCAAACTTTGGGGCGTTGAATTGATAGTTCAAAAGACATTATGAAACTCCACTTTTTGGAGATGTAAAGAATGAACTCTAATTAACGTTTACAAGATAAAATAACTAGAATTCCAATTCGCTTAGATACAAAGTTTACAGACTGAGGTAACCACTGTGGTTTCTATTCTGGCAATACTTTTACAAAGTTGGTCTTTTTGACAGCTGTCAATTGATTTATGCAGAGTTTGGTTTGCCTTTTCTTAATGAATAGAATCACTCCTGAACAACGTTTGCAAATCGTGCAAATTTATTACCAAAATAATAGTTCCCATCACGCGACGCACGCAACGAAACCATCAATTTATTGAAGTAAACTTTTACTTACTTAAGGTGGTTAAAGTCTTATGTGATCGTTACCCAGCCATCTCAATCGTTGAACTTTTATTCTTTTGGCTCGTACAGCTCGTCGTTTCATCTTCTCTCCTTATCTTCTATGCATATGGGACAATAGATCACGCGAAGAACTTTTCTCCCAAAACGACCCAAGGTGCTTTCATTCGCTTTTGTCATACTTCTTAACCGTGCAGGACGGGGATGATGAGGGTCTTATATAGAAACACTTTGGTTGCTGTATTACTATTAAATTGCTTTCTTAGCCTAAAGAAATAGCGGTTAGCAAAAGTAATTCTTCGTTTAATCTCAGCGCTGGTGTTGTCTTCTGTGTTTATAGCGGAGCTCAGGTAGACAAAGTCCTTAACTACGTCAAAGTTAGGTCTGTCGATGGTGACGTTTCGACCGAAACGTCGGTGTTGTAGGTCCTTTCTTGATGACAGCATGTACTTTGTTTTTTGCCCTCAGTAATCCTTAAACCCATTACTGCCGCGTCTACCTCAATACTCACAAAAACCCCATTGACATCACGCATATGTAATTGTTATCAGCATTTGAAAAAATAGTGACTACTCATCGAAAGGTTCTGTTAAATTGTTTCCAACCTTTATGGAGCAGCGCGAAAACGGACGAGTTTGGCAAGGATTCCAAAACTAGACATGGCTCTATAAGGCTCGTCCCTGTAGATGCTGTCATATGCGGCCTTGAAATCGATAAAGAGATGATGGGTGTCGATTTGATGGTTTTGGGGTTTATCTAGGATCTGCCGTAATGTGAAAATTTGATCGACTGTGGACTTTCCTGGTCTAACACCACACTAATAAGGACGTATCAGGTTGTTGACGATGGGCTTTAGACGTTTACATATTACGGCGGAGAACATTTTGTAAGCGATGTTAAGTAGACTGATTCCTCTATAGTTGGTGCAGTTTAGAGGGTCTCCTTTTTCAGTATCAGACAAACAATACTGAAAGAATTAAACTTTTAGTGAGCGCATTATCTCGTTTTGTTGGCCTGTGGTATGGCCTCCATGATCTTGCGATGTAACACCGCTGGACTATTTTTTGTGGGGTTACGTGGAGACGCTTGTCTACGCAGATAAGCCCGAGACAATTGACGTCTTAGAAGATAATATTCGGCGTCTTATTGCTGACGTACGCCCCAATTTCTTCTTAAAGTGGTTGAAAATTGGACCTCTTGTCTGTATTGCATTTGAGCCAAATTCAAAAATCTTGTGTTTATAAAAAAGCTACATTTTTGGCCATTAGAATAAATCATTTGTGTTTTATTTCTTCTTTATTTTATTTATTTCAATTTGTTTAATGCTAGCGTGAACAATGATTATGAATAAATGCTTAAAAACTAATTTAATTTTAATCTAAACTGTTCCAAAACATTCTTTTAAATTTGAAATTCTTAAATTTGTCATTTGATGAAATTACAAGAAGATAAAATATATTGAATATTCCAATAAATTACTTAACAGGTCTATGAGTATTTATTGTTCTTTGGAGTGGTATGCTCGATCGACTAAAACTAAAATTGAAACGAATGAGAACAAATGGTGATGATATTTTTTTTTATTTATTATTGCTGCAGGAAAACTGCAGTACAAGTAAATTTCGAGTTAAAAAATACACCCAAGTCAGTAAAAACAGATACTCTACTTAAGGAACGAGAATCAAACATGTGATCAATAACAATTGAAACTTTCTTGCGTGTAAAACTCATGGTTTTAAATTGTTCAACATTTAAAATGAAACGGTTTTTATTGCGCCATTCCCTAAATAATATTAAGTCTTCTTGTAAAAGTAGGCAATCAGATTTAGTGTTAATTCTTTTGAAAATTTTAATATCATCAACATAATTAAGGACGGACTAATTTTTTATGATCGAATCTAAGTCATTTATAAATAAAATAAATAAGATTGGACCTAGAAGCGTCACCTGGGGCACACCAGAGTTCACAATAAAGGGACTCGAACAATTATTACGATATATTACACTATATTGTCAGTTTTTCTCTCTAGTACCCGTACTATGCTGGTTATCATAAATAATTGAACTATAATGAAAAAAAATATTTTGTGTTAGATTTATCAAAAGCTTCTTTAAAATGGCTTGCAAACATGTTTGCATTAAACGAAATGTCTTAAGAAACACCATTTACAACATTTCTTGTAAATTATTTTCTGTTCTCTAGTTTCAGACTACCGTAAATTAACTTTTCCTCGTTAAATCAAAGTGCATTGTCCTTGCACAAGAAGGATATTCAAAATTTTTACAAATTTTGTTACCCAAAAAAAAAAAAAAAAACCAAGAACCTATCTATATAAATCCGCACCTGGACGATTATAATAGATACTGAAGGAATACAAACAAACAAAAAAAACTAGGTCGAGAACATGATGAAACCAAAAAATTGCGCACCATAAGATACTCTCGCATCGTACAATGAGTATTAGGTATCATAATAAATATTTTATAGATAATTTGTTTTTTATTCTTTTTATTTTCTATTTCACTTTTGGATGTGCAGACAGAAGCGAAAAATGTATGTATTAAGTAGCAAAAATATAGGGTTCCCTTGAAGGTATAAGGTATTTAGATATCTATAAAAATTCGTTGATTAAAAAAGAAAATACAAACGAAATTCACAGGAAATATTGAATTTCATGGTTATATCTCGTTTATTTTTTCAGATCCTATTCATGTCATAAAAAAAATGTTTAAACAAGGAAGAATTTGCGAATAGCTATACGTAAAACATTTGGGATAGATTTTCAGCGTAGGTGTTAAGGTTTTTTTTTTTATTTGTTTGGCACTTTTTTCAATTGTTTTTGGTTCCAAGAAAGATAAATGAAATAAAAAACAACGGGAAGATATTTTTGCGGCGGTAAAGTTTTCAGAATAAAAATAACCTTTTGTTGACATATGAACTTTTTGTATCGTCAGTAAATATGAACTTTAATTTGGCACTAAGTTATAATACAGGCGGTTCCCGGGAAGGTGAGGTATTCGTAGGGGTCATGACCCGTCCTAGAGAAGTATTTTATTTTCAAATCTTATCGTATTGCCTTATTACATATGTCCTCCTTTATATTTTAAATTGTTTATTTATTTTATATAAAAATAAAATTTGCATTTTAGTGCATTTCAACATTTTGGCTAAAAGAGCTACTTTTAACTGAGGACTAGACAAAGAATACAATATGAAATCCAGGTCTCTTCCAATCGCGTCGCACGAATTCGCCAACTTTTAACCAATGGAGGTTCGAGGGAGTGCATCATATGAGCCACAAAGCTCATTCTGTTTAGTTGTATAAGCAAAGATTCCATCTGCAGATTTTTTAGAAATTACAATTTCAAAAAAAAAATTGGTCTGTCAAAAGCAACTAACACATTTGTAATGATCTTAAAAGTATTCCCAAAATTTATAATTTGGAAAAACTTTAGTAATTCTTTAAATTATTTCAATAAAATCTTTTCTGAGAGCAAAAACAAACATTTAGATTTTTAAAAAGAAACCTTGAATAAGAGAATTTCAATTTGATAGCATGTTTTGAGAAAACATAATTTTTTTATTTTCTAAACCTTCCTTTATATCACGGCAAAAATTGACATTATGGGGTTAATTTGTACCCCAGAATGTTTTCGATAAATTTTTTCATATCGATGCTATATGATTGATTAATTTTCAAACATTTATCAGATAAATAAAACTGAATTTTCAATAGAAAATTAATCTTTCAGGTCATTCGAAAATATATTATTAAATTTGTTTGACTTCATAACTGGCATAAAATGCCATAATTTAAAAATGTCTCGTAGTTCTACCTTTCCGGTTTGCCCTAGTTAACCTGTAAACAAAGTTCAACCCACTGGGTTCTCAAGATCTTTAAAAGGTAAATTAATGCGTGTATAAATTTCCATTATTTCTTATTTCTTATTCAATAACAATTGACAATTTTTGCTGAAAATGTAAAATCTTGTTTTTGGCGGTATATGAACAAAAATTTACTTTAAATACTAAAATAAAGAATAATCACCAAAAGTGAGGTATTACTCGAGTGTTACACGGAAAGAAATGCATTGCGAATATTACAACGTCAGTATAGGTGTGAACGCAATCCTGTATGGCTTAGAAGATTTCCATTGGACAAAAAGTTGTAAGCATAGTTAATTTGGCCATAATAAGAATAGTAACGTCGACAATAGTTATAGATAATACGCCAATGCCAGTATGGGAGTCAGGCCCATATTGACTGACGACATGTTGTACAACGCTCCTAGCAGAAAAGTCTATCCATTATTGTTATGTCCCTTATGCTTACATTGGAGTAATAACTATTGACAGTAATCCAATAAGGGTATCGATTATCACGCCATAAATTATCGCGGGAAAAACTAGTAGCATTGCGACCTCTCCGGTACAGTATGGGGCTCAAAGCAATGCTGTCTCATCAAACGTACTATGCGCCCATGTGTTACAAGCAAAGATTGTGGTACCATACAGTATAGTACATAATCCCATACTTATAGGAGTTGTTGCAAGACAATGTAAGAATATCACAGATACTTCTTTAGTATGGGTCTCCAGGCCATACTAGCATTGTCATAAATGCTCTACACTTCTTTCCGTGTAGGACCTTATACCATTTTTATATTTAGTAAATCTAGTGCTTAGTTATAGTAAGGTTCTGATCAAGATACAGGATTTGGTTGTGGATATGATGATATGATCTTCACACCCGCGAAATTCGCCTTGAAGTTACTCGATACAAAATTGTACCATCTTGGCAAAAATACGCAAAAACAGAAGATACGTATTGAAGCTCCTTGTAGTAAAATAATTTTTTGATGATCAAAAAACGATCCCGCAATAGGCAATAACATGAAGAACTCACCTATCTTTGAATTTTCTGAAAGAATGGCGCTGGTAACTATTGTTCCAAAGTCTAACAAGCAAGTAGCCACTTTAGGTTCTCAAAAAAAAAAGCCTGTGATGATAGTGGACTACAACAAAAACTTTTAAGATATTAATTAATTGAAGAAATCCACTTTTTGAGGTAAATTTGCTTTGGATGCTTTAAAATTGAGACAAAAATGTCTATAGAATATAAATGTCTCAAAAACAGGAAAATTAACACTTTCGTCAAACTAATGGCTATAGTTTCTTCCCAACTTATTTCTGACCTTAGAAAGTATGCATGAAAAGTACCCGAAGCCTCTTAAAACTATTGTATGTTAGCTCTTAAACAGGAGATATTTAGAAAACTGTTGCAATCTTGGAATGCTTTCATTTGTATTGAGTCGTCCAAATTAAATAATTATATCACGCCTTGCTGGACAAAAGTATTGTAAATAATAAAATCTAATAATTTTATTTGTCACTTAAGCCCTTGGAATATATAAATGTTTCGTTTTCAGAACATTAAAGAAAATGTGTAAGCGGTGCCCAAAAAATCGTTTTTATGTAAAGTGTGTGACCCCCCCCCCCCCTCCCACTGATTAAAAGTATGTATCTTCCCTTTACTCTATGTGCAAAATTTGCACCCTTTTTGCAAAACTTTTTTAAAATTTCAACGCGTTTTTGAAACGTTTATGGTTGCATTTTAAGCAATGTTGTAGTTTTAACTTTAATTTCCAAAAAATGGATTAAAGCTTCCAGAGTAATAGCGACGTATTCAAATTTAAACCTCTTATTGGGAAATCCTCAACCTTTCAACGTAGAGATTTGTCAGAATTTGAAGTTTGACAATTAAAATTCTACAACGATCAGTACAAAATTCAGATCATGAAAATTAATAAGATGGCAAAATTTAGAGTTTGGCGTACTTTTTAATACCCTGACTTTACTTACTTACTTACTTAAGGTGGCGCTACAGTCCTGTGTGAACTAGGGCCTCACCCAACAAACTTCTCCATCTAGCTCGGTCCCTAGCTAGATGTCTCCAGTTTCGCGCTCCGAGTTGGGTGAGGTCACCTTCCACTTGTGCGCGCCACCTGATTCGCGGTCTTCCTCTACTGCGCTGTCCTGTGGGTGTGGATTCGAAGACTTTCCGGGCCGGAGCATTGGTTTCCATGCGCTCTACGTGACCTAGCCATCTTAGTCGTTGGACTTTTACCCTTCTTGCTAAGTCTACGTCGCTGTACAGCCCATACAGCTCGTCGTTCCATCTTCTCCTCCACTCCCCTTCGATGCATACGGGACCGTAGATCACACGAAGAATCTTTCTCTCGAAACGACCCAAGGTGCTTTCATCCGCTTTTGTCAAAGTCCATGCTTCTGCACCGTATAGCAGGACGGGGATGATAAGGGTCTTATATAGCGACACTTTGGTCCTTCGAGAGAGAATTTTTCCACTCAATTGCTTTCTTAACCCAAAGAAACAGCGGTTAGCAAGAGTTATTCTTCGTTTGATCTCAGCGCTGGTGTTGTTTTCTGCGTTTACAGCCTAGGTAGACGAAGTCCTTGACTACCTCAAAGTTACGTCAGTCGATGGTGACGTTTTGACCAAGACGTCGGTGTTGTAGGTCCTTTCTTGATGACAGCATGTACTTTGTTTTGCCCTCATTAACCGTTAAACCCATTTTTGCCGCCTCTGCCTCAATACTCACAAAAGCCCCATTGACATCACGCTGAGTTCTTCCGATTATGTCAATGTCATCAGCATATGCTAGTAATTGGACAGACTTTTGAAAGATAGTGCCTCTGGTGTTGACGTGTGAGCTTTGCACTATTCTTTCAAGTACGATGTTAAAAAAATCACATGACAGCGCATCACCTTGTCTAAAACCTTTTTTGACATCGAAAGGTTCAGTTAAGTTGTTTCCAACCTTTATGGAGCAGCGTGAATTCTCCATGGTCATCCTGCACAAACGGACGAGTTTGGCAGGGATGCCAAAACTAGACATGGCTCTATACAGTTCGTCCCTGTAGATACTGTCATATGCGGCCTTGAAATCGATGAAAAGATGGTGGGTGTCGATTTGGTGTTCTTGGGTTTTTTCCAGGATCTGCCGTAATGTGAATATTTGATCGACTGTGGACTTTCCTGGTCTAAAACCACACTGATAAGGACCTATCAGGTTGTTGATGATGGGCTTTAGACGTTCACATATTACGGCAGAGAAGATTTTATAAGCGATGTTAAGTAGACTGATTCCTCTATAATTGGTGCAGTTTAGAGGGTCTCCTTTTTTTAGGATCGGGCAAACAATACTGAGGTTCCATTCATCGGGCATGCTTTCTTCCGACCATATCTTACAGATAAGTTGGTGCATGCTCCTAACCAACTTATCTCCAGCTGCTTTAAAGAGCTCGGCATTCAAGCCATCCGCTCCAGCGGCTTTGTTAGACTTCAGCTTAGATATAGCAATCTTTACTTCGTCTAAGTCGGGAGGACGGGATTGTTGGCTTTCGTCGTCTATGTTGAATGGATCATCCTGCCTGACAGCGGAATTCGGTTCGTCGTCGCCGTTATACAGTCTGCAGAAGTGGTCCTTCCATATCCTCAGCATTGACTGCGGTTCCACTATGATGTTTCCACTTTCGTCTTTGCAGCCTTCGGTTCTAGGTTTATGTACTTGTGAATTTCGTTTCACCTGTTCATGAAACTTTCGAACTTCGTTTCTGCTTTTAAACCTCTCAACATCTTCGACCGCACGCTTCTCTCTCTTTTTCCTTCTGAGAAGTCGGTGTTCCTCTCGCCTCTTCTGCTCATAGAGCTCATGAGCAGCTCTCGTCCTTTTATGCAGCGCCGCCTTGCGTGCCTGTTGTTTGGCTGCATTTGCCTGCCGACATTCCTCATCAAACCAGGGGTTCCTTGTTGGTGGTCGCTTGAAACCCAGCACGTCAGAGGCGGCTTCTCTGAGTGCGTCTTGGCAATGTTGCCACTGGTTTTCTATACATTGTGTTGGCGGCACAGAACTTCGAGAGAGGTTACTTGTAACTCGGTCGGAGAAGGATTTGGGGATCTCTTGCGATTGTAGCCGTTCGACGTTGTACCTTCTCCCAACATCTCCCTGTTTTGCCTTGGGCCTGGAAACCCGAAGTGCTACCTTGGCTACAACAAGGTAGTAGTCCGAGTAGTTAGCTCCTCGAAAAGTTCGGACATCCATGAAACTGGAAGCGTGTCTGGCGTCGATCGCAATATGGTCAATCTGGTTGACGGTAGATTGATCTGGAGATCTCCAAGTTCCTTTGTGGATGTTGAGGTGTGGAAAACGCATACTGGCTACCATGACGTTTCGCCCCGCAGCAAAATCTATGAGCCTGAATCCGTTGTCGGAAGTGTTGTCGTGCAGGCTGTTTTTCCCGATTATTCCACCAAAGATGTCTTCCCTTCCTAGCTTGGCATTAAAATCGCCCAGGACAATTTTAATATCGTAGCTAGGACACTGCTCGTATGTTTTGTCTAAGAGCTCGAAGAACATATCTTTGGTGTTGTCATCTTTCTCATCTGTGGGGGCGTGCGCGAGTTATAGAATTGCTTTCCAATCATAACAACCAAACCATACCAAGCGTATTCCATATCGCTTAATAAAAATACCATTAAATATTAAATGCCCACCAAGCATATTTCATTGAACATAATTTATGTGAATAGACATAAAATATTAAAAGTATTGTAAACAAAGAATGTCTAACAAAGAATCTCCCACAGATACAGAATATCCAAACATAAATATAAAATCAAACTAATGTAAACAAAAATCGTCAACGATCAAAAATCAAACTAATGTAAACAAAAATCGTCAACGATCAAAAACAATAAAATTAAATCATCATAAAATATGATGATAATGCATGTGTACCAATACACACATATTTATAGTCTGTAAGAAGAAATCAAGATTATCAAAATAGTATAAATAAGCAGGATTTTTCCTGACATTCAGTTCAGTTCCATCTTGACACTCCTACGTATAGCAGAAGATTTCCCCCCACCAGTGGTAAGGGATCCGATGCTCAAATTAATAAATAAAATACTTGTTTAAAATTTTAATCTAGCGTTTTATTTTAAAATATTTTTAAAAAAATCCCGGAGGATTTAAAATACAAAATTGGCGCAGTCGGTAGGATCTCACTAAGAAGTTAAATGAAAATTAATGAATAGATGAGATTCAGTGATCGGACCGAAAAGAAAATAAAAAAGTTTTTTTAACCGGTAGAATTTTGTGCGGATTAAAGTACAACGTACATTATCTAAAACATTATTCAACGATCGAAATTAAATTGTGTTTTGTGAAAATTAATAACACTGAAGTGTTTTAGTGGACAAAACAATTTCGTACCAGAAAAACAAAATTATTTGTATACTTAAGTGTTCATAAATTTTTTTAATACACGCATTCTCATAGAGAGATAAGTAAACAAAATATTAATATAGTGTCTACGAAAAAGACAAAGTGTCTATGCAAAAGACAAGCAGGTGAAAAAAAAAAGAAATAAATTAAAAAGTGCATACAAAAAAAAAATAATAACTTTTAAAGAAAATATAAGTGAATGAAAAACTTGCGGAAACTAAGGGAAAGAATTTTTAAAATACAAGAAGAAACTATAAACAAAATGAACGCCGCAGAACATCAAGCTCAACAGGCTTCACTTGCAAATCAGCAAGCGCAATTAGCCGAAATTCAAGCTCAAGCAAGAGCACAAGCTCCGATGGATCCAGTTCAACATGCAGTTTGGGCAGAACAGCAAAAATTCTATTTAAAAGAATTAAGGATGATTAACCCATTTAAAGGATCATCAGACAATCTGGCTCTTTTTATATCATCGATGGAGTATTTACTTGAGAGAATCCAGGATCCAACTTACATGGAACAAGCAGTTTTTGTGGTGCATCAGAAAATTCAAGGCGAGGCTTTGAGAGCAATAAATAGTCTACAACATCTTGCACCTTGGGCAGACGTTAAAGTACAACTGGTAAGACAATTTGGCATTAAAAAATCTTATCTTAAATTAGTGACAGAAATAAATAGTGTCAATGAGAACGACATAATTAGGAATTATACTAAAATTGACAATTTGTTGCAAGAGTTACAAACAAAAACTCAACTAGAACCCGATAATGTTTATACTCAGAAAAATAATGAATGTATAGCTTTAGAATCATTTAAAAATACATTGTCACCCAGTCAAAAGGCAATTGTGATTGCAAGCCAACCAAATAATATTATGGAGGCTTTTGACCTGTTAGAGAGTAATAATATGATAAGACAAATCAATGAACAAATTAAATATCAAAATATACCAAAATCAAATCAAAATAATTTTAATCAAAATCTAAATCGGAATCCTTTTAGAAATAATTTGCATCCCAACAACTTATTTAGACAAAATAATTTCAATAACAATTTTAGGCCGCAACATGATAGAATCTCTTCAGAACAAGTTAGACAAAATAATCATAGAATATTTGGAAACGCAAATCCAAATAATTTTAGATTCGGATTTAATAGAAATAACCATCAGGCAAATTTTAATAATAATAATCAAAGATCATTCAATTCAGGACAGTATAGGAATAATAACTATAATAATACTAATAGGAATGCAAGGCCAGAACCTATGGATGTAAATAATACGGAAATAAAAAATGAAGAGGTAAATTTTACCATAGCCGGGAAGAAGAATCACTTCCCATAATAAAAGTTACAATAAATAATAAAAAATTTAATATTCTTATAGATACTGGCTCAACAACAAGTATACTTGATGAGTCACAACTAATAGAAATTCCGAGAACTTTAATGAAAGTTCCAATCAAAATTAAATCGCTCAATCATGAAAATATTATAAAATTTGAGATCTTAACTGAAGTACCGGTAGAATTCAATGAAGATGAAGCTACCATGGCATAGAAGTTGATGAGAATACAAAATAATAAATTTGTAGGAATCATAGGTCAAAATTTATTAAAACCTATAGGAGCGACATTGTATTTAAAAGAAGGATATATTGAAATAAATAACAGAAAAACATACTTTGAGAATTATGACAGCGAAAAGAGAGAAATTAAAAGTATATACGAATATGAAGAAATTTAAATTATGAAGAAACACAGGAATTAAAAAAATTTATTGATGAAAATAAATATGTTTTTTATCAAGAAGGTGATAAACTTACTTCAACAACACAAACTATTCATAGCATTAGGACTGAGCATGATAGTCCCATATTTAGTAAAATATATAGATACCCTAAAATCCACGAAAGAGAAATTGAACGGCAAGTTAATGATTTATTACAACAAGGTATAATACGAAAAAGTGTTTCCCCTTATAATGCACCTATTTGGGTAGTCCCAAAGAAAATAGATAATTCAGGTGAACAAAAATGGCGAATGGTAGTCGATTATAGAAAATTAAATGAAAAAACAATTTAAGCATCCTATACCTAATATCGATGAAATATTAGATAAATTAGGACGAGCTCAATATTTTTCAACCCTTGATCTTGCAAAAGGTTTTCATCAAATAAAAATGAATCCCCTTGATTCTGAAAAAACAGCTTTTTCAACTCCATACGGACATTACGAATGGTTAAGAATGCCATTTGGTCTGAAAAATGCACCAGCCACTTTTCAAAGAATGATGAATGAGGTTTTAGAAGGTTTAATAAATAAAATCTGTGTAGTATATCTTGATGATATATTAATTTTTAGTACTTCATTACAGGAACATATGGTAAATCTTCGATTAGTTTTTCAACGTTTAAATAAATATAACCTCAAAGTACAGGTAGATAAATGTAATTTTCTTAAAAGAGAAACAAAGTTCTTAGGGCATACAATTACAGACAAAGGTGTGAAACCCAATATAGATAAAATAGAAGCTATAGAAAAAATACAACTTCCTTGTACAGCTAAAGAAATCAAATCATTCTTAGGAATAACAGGATATTACAGGAAATTTATTAAAGACTATGCAAAAATTGCGCAACCCATTACCAAATATTTAAAGAAAGATACAAAAATTGATAAAAACGATATAAATTATATTAAAGCACATCAAGAATTAAAAAATGCGCTTCAAACGGGACCAGTACTTGCATATCCTGATTTTAATGAAAAATTCGTCTTAACGACCGATGCATCCAATTATGCCATTGGAGCAGTGCTAACACAGAAAGGGCATCCAATAACATTTATAAGTAGAACTCTCAACGAACATGAAAGAAACTACAGTACAACAGAAAAAGAATTACTCGCTATAGTTTGGTCAGTAAAATACTTACGACCGTATTTATATGGTAGACGCTTTGATCTTAAAACAGACCACCAACCATTAAAATGGCTACAAACAAAAAATTTAGGCAGAGATATTTCACCCAGATTACAAAGATGGATACTCCAATTAGGAGAATACGATATGCAAATCGAATATTTAAAAGGTACATGTAATACAGTAGCAGATTTTTTGAGTAGAGAAATTAAAGACACACAAGAAATTCACATGTTAGAGCAGGATTCAGTCAGGCCTACAGTACATTCACAACATGAAGAAATGAATGATCATTTTCCAATAAAAGATAGTGCAGTGAATATTTTTAAGCAACAAATTATTTTAAAAGCAGGAAATGGATTGAATAAAAGTCCTAAATATAAAAGAATACATATTGGAATAAATGAATTATATAAAGATAATTTTAATGATTTAATAATACCATTAATAGAACAAGTTAGTACAGGAATTTATACTGAATTAACAGACAGTGAATATAATATTCTTCAACAAAAATTGATAGAGTTATTTGGAACAAGAATAAAATTTTATAAATGTGAACATTTTGCTAAAGACTTAGAGACAGAAGAAGAAGCCATTAAACAGATAAAATTATATCATGAAAAAGAAACAGGTCATGCAGGCATTGAAGAAAATTATAACGGACTTAGAACAAAATATCATTTTAGCAAGTAGATTACAGATAATGACAAATAGCTTATTAACGGCGGAAGAAATAGAATATAATGATATTGATTTGTTCAAACTTAAAAACATTAAACTCTCTATCCCCAACGAGGAAAATATTGAATTAGAAATAGATGATGAAAATATTATAAAAATAAATGATACTTTTTATAAATATCTTGAAAATAAAGAATTAAAACATCTTAAAACCTATACTAATTGTATAAATAAAAATAATTGTCTTAAAAGAAAGAATGAAAAAAAAAATATTGTAAAAGAACTTCAAAATGGAATATTAATTGTTAAAAATAGCAACACTAAAATACAAAGTTCTTGTGATGAAAGAAAAGTTATTCCAATAAAAAGAAATGTATTAATAAATTTTGAAAACTGTAAAATCAAGATAAACGAAAAAGAATATGTTAACAAACATTCAATTTTAAAACAACCAATAAACATTTATGTGGAAGATAATTATAATTTAACAGACATTAACTTAAAAATTGAAGATTATAATATAACAAACATTGAAAATATTAAAGAAATAGTAGAAAAAGTTTCTGACCAATCCTTTATTCACTTTGGTGTAAATATATTTGTAATTGTTATAATTTGTATTATACTTATAATTCTATACAAAAAATTGTTCCAGGAGAAACAAAAATCAAAGGGGGGAGGAGTTATAGAATTGCTTTCCAATCATAACAACCAAACCATACCAAGCGTATTCCATATCGCTTAATAAAAATACCATTAAATATTAAATGCCCACCAAGCATATTTCATTGAACATAATTTATGTGAATAGACATAAAATATTAAAAGTATTGTAAACAAAGAATGTCTAACAAAGAATCTCCCACAGATACAGAATATCCAAACATAAATATAAAATCAAACTAATGTAAACAAAAATCGTCAACGATCAAAAATCAAACTAATGTAAACAAAAATCGTCAACGATCAAAAACAATAAAATTAAATCATCATAAAATATGATGATAATGCATGTGTACCAATACACACATATTTATAGTCTGTAAGAAGAAATCAAGATTATCAAAATAGTATAAATAAGCAGGATTTTTCCTGACAATCAGTTCAGTTCCATCTTGACACTCCTACGTATAGCAGAAGATTTCCCCCCACCAGTGGTAAGGGATCCGATGCTCAAATTAATAAATAAAATACTTGTTTAAAATTTTAATCTAGCGTTTTATTTTAAAATCTTTTTAAAAAAATCCCGGAGGATTTAAAATACAAAATTCGCGCATATCAGGCTAATGTTGCCGAATTCAGCCTTGATGCGGATGGTCATGAGGCGCTCGTTGATGCACCTATAGCTTAAGACTTGTTGCCTAAGTCTGGCTCCAATGACGAAGCCGCATCCAAATAAGCGCTGTTGGTTTTCTCGGTAGCAGTCACCATAGTAGATATCGCAGTTTTTCATCCTCTTTTTGCCCGGCCCATCCCATCGTATTTCCTGGATGGCGGTGATGTCTGCTTTATAGCAGTCTAGGGCCTCCGCTAATTCTTCGGCTGCACGTGGTCTGTTAAGGGACCTAACATTCCACGTGCATATCCGAAGTTTGTTGTCCTTAATTCGTTTGCGTTGGTTGTCAGCAGTAAATCCGTCCGTATCCGAGGCTTGTTGGTGCTTCGCAACTATAAGATTTTTACGTGGTCAGGAAGTCACCCTGGCGGCACAACCCCCAACCTGGAGGGCCAGATCCTTAGTATAATTCCAAGGACGGGGAGCCGGATAAACCGCTCCTTATAGGCCTGGGCTCCGAATAAGTCGTAGAAGCCCTATAAGGTGTTCACTAAGTAGTTCAACCTTACTGGAACTGTAGACGCCACCGTTGATTCCATCTCGGGAATTCCTCCGCTGCCGTCTGGATAAGGAGAGGTGCCTTAGTGGACGCACCTCTCCCCCCTCTCTCGTTTGCTGCCCCCAACAACTTTCCACTGGGGTTGGAACCCAATCTCCAGTTGAGGTACTAGGCACCCGATGTTCACCACGGGGAGGTGAGAGTAGGAGTTGGTAGACAGAGGTTGGTTTTGAGAAAAACCTGTGGACGCTTGTGTCCTCTTGAATGCACATGTCTACCATTTGAACTGACTGACTTTACTTAGTGTGTGTGTATTTTTTTTTTTTTAAGTTTATTTGGTGTTTCAAAAGAATATGAAGAATTATGCACAACCTTTGCCGCATTAAAAAGCATATATGTACATATTCCATTTGCCCTCCCTAGAGCTTTCTTTTTGTATTATCAACTCCACAATATTACAACTTTGATTAATTCTTTGTCTAAAATCCGTTTTCATTGCGCTCTCTTGTTGAGAATTTAATTTACGTTGATGCCATAAATCTAAACCTCAGCTGAACGCATCAACATCCCCAGGCACAATTTCAAATTGTGCTTTGCTCCGCCAAAAATCATTAACCTATTCGCCAAAAGCGTTTGTAACAACGATTTGTTTCATTCCTATTCATAGTGCCCTGTGATGTACCATAGTATAGTTTTCTGCTGCAACAACGTTGGACTATGCAACAACTATGGTACTATATAGCATAGCAATGCCCAGGGGCGATACAAATTGCACCCGACACACAAAACCATAAAATGTATTTTGCTATTGCATTACAAAAAAAAGTCGACTTTACCGAGAGGAGAGATTGAACAGAAAAACTTACTAACAGAAGCTAATTAACAGCCCCGAGTCTTTCCAAGCCTTATTTAGAAAAAAAAAAAGTAAATGTTCCTTAATAAGAAAATATATATCTAGTCGTCGTCGTCTCCGTCTTCGTCGCTTGAAAAGCCAAACGAATTATTTACCTGCAGTAAAGATAAACAGAAATAAAAAATATAAATAAAACTGCCAAGCAAACCAATGGCACACTGATTCGAATTGCTTTGATTTTTTTTTTACAGCTCTTTTCATGAAGTTCGACATTTATAGCACATTATCAACTTTTTAAGGTGATACCAAACTATGCTACTAATTGAAATGTATACTTTTATAGATGATTTAAATTGTGGCAAGAAACCAGCACCATTACATACCAAATATTGAATAAATTAATCAGCTTTTGCAATGGTTTTTTATTCACCACAAAGTAAAATAAAAAAAGGAGGAAATAACAGGGCTTATTGAAATAAGTTAATCTTAATGGCTTAGACCTCATTTTTATGGAATCATCTAAGAGGGGTATAAAGCACTTAAAAAAAAACCCTTGATTTTGCCTGTAGTTTGTACAAGTTTTACAAACTTTAGTATAGTAAATTTTGAAAAAAGGACCAAATCTGGTTAAATTGAACAGATACATGTAAATTATTAGGTGTTTTTATTTTGCGATTTCAAAAGTAAACGTAAATAAAACACATATACAATATTTCGTTTATGATATTTCTTTTATATTGTAAAGTTTGAACGTTGACATTATGTGTGAAACACTACATCATTTAAATGACCACCACGCGAACTGTTGCAAGCATCGATTCTTTTGAGGTACTTTTTGACCACTTTTTGACACATATTGGGAGGTATCTCTGCTATAACTTGACGAATGTTAGTTTTTAAGTGCTCAAGAGTTAAATGTTTATCTGCATAAACACGGTCTTTCACGTCGGCCCACAAAAAAAGTCCAGCGGTGTCAAATCACATGTGGCCAGTTGAAATCGCCACGACGAGAAATTGCGCTCTAGAAAATGTCTCTTGCAATAAGGCCATATTTACTCGAGTTGAGTGGCATGTGGCACCGTCTTGTTGAAACCACATATTCTCCAAGTCGTATTATTTAATAGCAGGCAAAAATTGTCGGTTACCATATGACCATAACGCTCCATATTGACGCTGACAGTGACAGTCGTTCCATCGTCGATTTCGAAGAATTAAGGTCCAATCACACCTCCGGGCAAAAGAGGGCACCAAACAGTGACTTTTTGTGGATTCAATTACTTGAGGGTTCTCAGAACCCCAAATACGATAATTTTGTTTATTAACTTACCCACCGAATGAGAAATGTGCTTCGTCGCTGAAGAAAATTTTGTTCGAAAAATCGCCGTCCACCCGCCTATTGTTCAAGCACTTATTCGACGTTGTGAATGTCAGCTGGCTTCAGTTGTTGTGTGAGCTGGACCTTATATGGATGTAGGTGTAGATCCAAATACGTTATAGTGTGCCGTGAGATAGTCCTATTTCCTGAGAACGACAAGGAATCGACATATTCGGGTCTTCGGCATTACTTTCACTCACAGCAGCGATATTTTCAGTGGTAACCAATATAGTCTCTTCTAATCTCTTCACAATTTTGCCATTTGCTTGCGTAGTTGGACGATTATGTAAACCATAATCTCCTCTTAAAGTACGATATGTGGCTGTGGCAGGATCACCATTTTTGTATTAGGTTTTAACAATTTGTATGGCGATAGTTAAGCGATGCATTTTCATAAATGTCAGACTTTCAAGTGGTAAAATAAAATTGGTTTAACAACATAGTTTGATAGATGTCGAATTCGAGCCCAATACTTCTGAAACCTCAATAACCCGTTATTTTAACAAAATCATGTTAATTATTTAATTCATTGTAAGGTTACATTTTCTAAGAATTACTCACTTCAAGTATTGACAGTACATACTCTAATACAGGATTGACTTGAACCAATTTAACATTAATTTGACAGCAATCATTATCAGTTATTTATTGAATTCAGCTTTAAGATTAACCTAGAGGAGTTTCAGTCTCTAAATATTCTTGTATCCGATGGAAATCTTCAAAAAAACTCTTGGTAAGAATCGGTTTAGCAGGGCTATTCTATGAAAAATCGATAAATTATTTTGTATTCTTAATATAAAATTCTCTTCAGGTTAAGTTTGTAGTTGTGATACTTTCCCATAGCTTTTAGACCATCAGCACATAAGTCTTGGGTCTTCTTAATCTCCGAACATGTCTCGCACATTTAAGGTTCTTCTTAATCTCCGAACATTGCGCCTTATACATTTAAGGCGGTCTTCATTTCGGAGTTGGTATGACTGCAGTCGCTGAATATGTGATACGGCGTCTTTTTTAATTAACTCTGTAACCATTTCAATTCGATGGTTGCGATGTATGTATGTAGATTGCTATTTCTTATATACCAAATAACATTTATTTTTCAACTAACTTATTTGTCTTAATTATTATTATCAAAGATGTTATTAATGTCGTTGATACTTTAATTGTCTCTATTTACGCTGATGACATGAAAATAATAACAATTTTTTATTTCTGTTAAATCTAATTAAGTCTTACTCTAAAATTACTAAATGCCAATTCATAAAATTCACCCGTAAGCGATAACATCTTCCCTACCGAACTTACAATCTGCACGATATTACCAATCATTCTATCTGTTCTATTTGCGACCTAGGAATTTTTTTGCGGCACTTAGTTAAATTTTCGAGCCCGTTTTGATTATATTATAAACAATCCCAACTCAATACTTGGGTTAATCAAACGTTCGTCTATAAATAATCCTCGAACCCCTATGTTACTAAATCCCTATAAAGCACCTTTGTTTGACATCTACTTGAATACGCCAGTCAAGTCTGGTTTTCCCATCAGAACTCTCACGCTCAAAGAATTTAATCTGTACAACGCAGATTTCTTCGATTTGTACTCCTCGGTATTCCTTGGGGTAATAATCCATTCTAGCCACCATCTGCAAACCCTTCAAGAACGCCGCAATATCGCTGATATTCTCTTTCTACACCAGCTGTTAGCAAGTACCATAGATTCAATATTTCTTCTAGAAAAGATTCCTATTAACACTTATCCAAGAAACGTCACGGGTCCCTCTCTTTTACCTTTCTCATCGCCACACAAACATACTTCCTTTCCCTCGAGTGCCTTTTCCACAACATCCGAAATTCGATTTACTTGGCTTAGTCTTCTTTCTTTTTTTTATTTTGCTTAGCCTTTTTAGTAGCAGTTTTTCAAAAAATTTTACCTTTATTGATTTATAAAACGATATTGGTCGGTGAGATGCTATTTCTATTGGTGGATTACATTGTTAAGTTAAGAGAAAAATCTAAAGCTATATAAAATCAAGCCTGATCAGCTCTTTATTACCACATCGTCAAATACGCCCAAGGCATAAAAATACAAAAATTGAACAATACATGTTGTTTAACTTAATACTTCTTAAGTCATATTTTCCACTCTAATATAATCTAAATAATTTATGTTCTGTATTCTCTAAAAATCCGTCTGCTTATATAAATCTGTGCAAAAAAAAATGTATTTAAAAAATAGTTGTCTTCGTTATATTATCGAGGACTTAAAATTGAATCCTTTTTACCGGAAGCAAAAACTAAATAGAACACAACCGAGACCATTTTAATGACTTCTTTCCAGTTTACGAGCTAAAACCTCAAAGTTTAATTGAGTTCTATTATTCCATGTGTATCTACGGAAACATGAGAGTTTACCATATGATACGTGTGTTTTGAAAAGGTCCTTAAAATACTTTAACCCACAGGTTGCATATAATATACATATCTTTGAGTATTCAGAGAGAAAAACTACATGTATGTACATATGTAAGTATACTCCTATTGTTAACCACTAACAAGTCATCACAAACTTTTTTTTAGAAATGTTCAATCTTTGTATATATGTACATGGTTATATTCAAATTCAAATTGGTATTTGTACGATAAAAGAAATATGCTTTGAGCAACAAGTAACATTTTTAAACAAGTTTATTTTGTATTTGTTTTATACTCAAACTAACATCCAAAATTGAAAGGCAAAACTTTTCAAATTCAGCACACCAAATCAATATGTAAATAATAGAAGACTAAAATTATTGAAATGTGAAATGACACAAGACAATTCAGAAGTTTTCAATAATTCCAATATAGTCATTTTTAAATTACTTTACATGGACTCATTATAAATTTAAGTAAATTATAGGAAAGTGCACTGATTACTGTGCAGTGCATACCTGTTTTCAGGGATGGAGGGGACATACAGTTTAAAGCCAAATCCGAACGGCTAATTTGAGAACGCACTTTTCATGACAAGCTTTACTCTTGGAGGATTTTTCAATTGCTTGCAAGAGGCAGTATTCGTAAAAGAACTTTAGATACACAGGCAGGGTTTGAACCCAAGACCTCTGACATGACAGTCCGACATAGTAACCATGACGCCACAGGAGAGAATTTTCGGCTGTGTGTCCTCGATAGCTTCACCACTTCCATCTTTAAGGTCTTTTATCGATTGTGCTGATCATAGGCAAAGAAAAATGGCTAAAGGTTTCAAATCACAAGATGTCGATGGCCAATTGTGATCACCTTTTTGAAAAATAACACGTGCTGAAAACTTTCTTTCAAAATTGCTAGCTTTTCGTTTGTCAGGTAGCGCCGATTTAAAAATAAATACGAAAAAAAAAGAGTCTGGGATGCGACCCACACTGATAACTTCCGATCTCGTCTGTCGATTTGTCTTGATTAAAAGTTTGTAAGTTTTCGTGTTTTGTTAAAAAAGTTATCAGTTGAATTATTCTTAAAAATTTAAAAATTACCAATAATATTTTGCATATAATGAAATAGTTTGATTTCGAAATCAATTTTAGTTAACGAGATTTTTAGTCGAAAACCAATTTTAGTAGCATTTCTTAAAAATTTGTATTTCTTATATAAACAAATACAAATAGGATGAATTAAATGAATTTAAAGTCAATATCTTCTATTGTTCACGAGATATCGAGAACCGAACATCAATTTTTACCAAATGTTCGTACTATTTTTTGTAGATTTTATTTTTTTTTATGAAAAAACGGACTCTTGAATTTTGATAAAAAATTTACTGAATGTCGAAAACAATATTTTTTGTGAGATGAAATTAGTTTGAAGCCAATGTTTTTAATTTTTGAAAAGATATTTGAGTCGAAAGTAAGTTTTTACTAAGATTTAGTATTGTTTTTTTTTTAGGTTTTTATTTTTTGTAAGAAAACTATCAATTTTATGCTCAAAATTTTACTAAATGTTGAAAACAATATTTTTTAAAAGTTAAAATTAGTTTAAAGTGAATATCTTAAATTTTTGAAAAGATATTTAAGTCGAAAATCAATTTGTACCAACTTTTGTTAATTTTTTTTAGGTTTTTAATTTTTTGTAAAAAAAACTGTTGATTCGAATTTCCTAAAAATGTTACTGAATGTTAGCTACAATATTTTTCAAAAGATGGAATTAGTTTAAAGCCAATATCTTAAAGTCTTGCAAAGATATTTGAGTCGAAAATCAATTTTTACTAACTTTTAGTAATGTTTTTTTTAGGTTTTTATTTTTGGTAAAAAAAAACTCTATTCGATTTTTCTTAAAACTTGACTGAATGATGACAACAATATTTTTTAAAAGACAAAATAAGCTTAAAGCCAATATCTAAAATTTTTGAAAAGATATTTGAGTCGAAAATCAATTTGTACCAACTTTTATTAATATTTTTTTTAATTTTTATTTTTAGTGAGAAAACTGTCAATTTGATTTTTCTCAAAATTTGTCCGAATGTTGAAAACAATATTTCTTATAAGATTTTTGAGAAGATATTTGAGTCAAAAATCAATTTCTACCAACTTTATAATAATTTTAATTAATTAATTTTTTTTAGGTTTTATTTTTTATAAAAAAAAAAAACTGTCAATTCCATTTTTATCAAAATTTTACCAGATGTTAAAAACATTATTCTTCTTTGTACAAAATTGTTTAGGATATAAAATCATTTTTTCTTCGTAAATTTTTTGGGGTGACAAATATTTTTTTTTTCAGTTTTTTAGATTTATAAAAAAGGCCTTAATTGTGGAAATTTTTCCAAAAATTTATTTGTTTGGTATCGCGTTAAAATATATAATTTAAAATTTAATTCAAGTCTCTAGCATTATTGGTTCATGGGATATTTGGGGTTAACCAAAATGTTCATTTTTTTTTTAAATTGCCATGGTAAAAAAAAAAGACCCACGCAATTTTTTAAGAGTCCTTTCTGCATCTTTCTGCATTATTATCTGTATACAAACATTTTTTTGAAGTCGATATCTCTACTTGTTATTGAGCTATGGACTACGAAAAAAAACGTCGCGAACGTACGGACGTACAAACGTACGTACACACGCACGCACATACGTCTCTCCAAAAATCTTTTATTTCAACTCTAGGGACCTTGAAACGTCGAGAAATGTCAAAATTTTCAATTTAACAAATCGGACCGATTACATTAGATTCCTATGGGAAGTTAATACAATATTTTTAAATTCTGTTAGTAACAAATCAAATCGAATTGAACGTAAATGGTATTTAATAAGACCTATATAAGTCTTTATTCAACATACGGGGTAATGTCGTTTCTGGAGTAACTAATTCAAAAGATCTACAAACCTAGGTTTTTGTGACACAAAGCGCTACAACAGCAATATTCTGGGTTGTTCTTGATCGACGCACATGGTTTCAGTTCTTCACATCAGTAACTTTTCGATGCAGCTCAATATTTTTGTCAGCAGTTTATTTTTTTTTTTTCAAGCCGAAGGGCAATAAAGCTATTGAAACCGAAAACTGCTTTAGTTTTGCAAACTTTAATCTGCGAATTTGTCACTATTTTGAAGTGAATTTCTATGTGTTGTTGAAGCGTGTGTGTCAATAATTAACAATGTTATTGGTTTAATTTGCTAATTGTGAAGTAACAGTTGCCCAAATAGCGTGCTATTTAATATTAAACCTCTTATTGAAAAACTACTTATAAATATCTTATATAAATGTATATACTAATTGTTGAACAATTTTGAAATCTTCTGCAAACCTAGAGAACGTGTTTTCAATGCAAATGACATTTTATGTAAGGGCTACATAAACTTTGACTAAATCAATACTTGGTAATGGTAGATGCCACTCATGATTTGGCACATAAATTGAAATATTACTGCATGCATTTTAAAAGAAAAAGTTTCGTTACTCAGTTCATACAACTTTTTTCTTTTTCAAATAAGGTAATCTTTACTTGTCCTAGTCCAAAGTGCTCGATCAATCTAAGTTGAATTTTCTTGTTTTTATAAAGCCAATGCATAATTTTGTAACTTCTCACCGCCAAAAGTGAATTCAAAGTTTAATTCAATCATTGGCCACATGACTTGACTTAATGGACTAAAAAAAAAAATGGAATAAAAATAAAATCAAAATTGAAGTGTCATTGTTTACGAAACTGTAAAAGATAACTTTAAACACATAAAATGCTTTCCTGTCTGGAAATAAAATCACTCCACTGACTCAAAAGTTTTCTTACAATTTTGTTTTACTTTTGTTTTTTATCCATGAATATCAATCAAGTCGTTATCCTAGATCTCTCTCGTGACTTAATGGTAAAGTGTCGTCGTCTTCGGTCGTCCAACAAGTATAACAAAAAAAAATAAAAACCTAAAAACTTTTCCTTACCAGATGTACCCACATAACCTTTATACTCGCCTTACACCATCATCAGGCCATCAGAATACAACTCCATTCGCAGACTTGCTTTTGCTGCCTTTTAAGAGCACAGGATGTGTGACATAATTTATTATATTTTCATTTGCTGCTCATTTCCCTTTTATGGGTATAAACTACTCCTTAAGGGTTTCGTAGAAAATTCGCCATCGTTTTCTTATGTCCTTGCTGTTGCTGGATCAAAACAGCGCAGAATGGCTTAATAAACGCCTTTGGTTATGTCCTCATCATTAGTCTTTGAGTTACACTTTGTGTAAAAGAAGGAAATAGGAGAGTAGGTATATTACTTGTCGTATATAATGTAAAGTGTGTTCTGTCAGAATGAAAGCATATTTCTTTTTTTTTTGTTCGCACTTACATACCTACTTGAATCAAAAGATTATTATTTATGCATAGCTGTGTAATGTCTTCATTTTGAAGGCTGACTTACAAAAAAATCAATTTGTTGATAGGAATGGGTGTGGAGTAAACTTTTATGGAATTATTAGATTGTAGCTGAAATTGGATATTTAAAAAAAGCTTATGTATATGTAAGTAGAAAAGCTTTTCTTCGAATTAAATTATGTAAAAGAATTATGACCTGGTTAATTCCTTGAAACAAATTGTTTTAAAAGTTGTTTTAGAAATGTCGAAAATTATAAAGGAAAAATAGTTGGGTTTTTCAGAAGATACTCCTTTCAATAACCATGGAATTGTCATTGTTAATTTAACCCGTTAACTCAACATTTTCAAAATGGTAAAGTGTACGAACGAGAAACGTCTGCAAATTATAATAATTTTCTACTGACATTTTTAGTCGGTGACCGCAACTTTAAGAAGATTTTTTGTTTTTTTTTTTAAAAGTGATCAAGCTTATTTTTGGCTCAATGGTTTCGTCAAAATATTCGTAATTGATGTGGCGAAAATTCACATTTTCTTTATGCATCACCATTTCATCCAAAAAATTACCTGTTTATTTCAGCTTGGATGCCAGAGGCATTATGAGGTCATATTTTTTCTTCGACGATAATGATAGTCACGAAATAGAAGAAGAAGACATATGGTTTTAACAGGATTTTGTAATAAGGCGCACAGCACTCCTTACAACCGATTTATTGAAGAGTGCGTTTGCCAAGACTGATAGCCAAAGGTTAGGTTAGGCTAAAGTGGCTGTCCGTGATGGAGCAGGACACACTTAGGCCAATTTAATGGCCCATTGTGATACCACATGAATCTTGAGGCTTTCTTCTAAGCTCAATAAATCAGTAGGAGTACCTTACAAAACGTAAAGGACTGCTTATGTTAATGTGATTGAGATCGTT
Source organism: Eupeodes latifasciatus (assembly GCA_920104205.1). NCBI lineage: Eukaryota > Metazoa > Arthropoda > Insecta > Diptera > Syrphidae > Eupeodes > Eupeodes latifasciatus. The sequence continues at coordinate 58,894,362 of OV049925.1, read as the reverse complement.
AAGATCATTATAGAAGAATTCTCCTGGGTAATTCTTGCGTTTTTGAGCTAGAGCAGGGCATGTACAGAGGAGGTAAAGAACTGGTTCCTTCTCTTCCTCATCCATACAGCTTCTGCAGCAAAAGTAATTTGAGAATACGGCGTGCTTTTCTATTAGACATTGACCGGTTAATACACAGGTTATCGATCTTATATGAGATGTGCTTAGACACCTTGTTCACTTTAAATGTAGTGTAGGCCAGATGTTTTTCGTGAGCTGACACGTGGTGATGTTATTCCACCTGATGTTTACCTTCTTTATAGCCTCTTGCATTAGCAATAGTTTACATGTGGCGATTGGTATGCCAGCATTTACCAAACGTGGAAGAAAGGTTGTACATTGTACTGTACCATTCCTGGCGAGTTCATCTGCCTTACAATTTTCTGAAATGTCTATGGCCCGGCACCCAGAAAACGTGATTATTACATTGTTGTGTAATCTCCATTAGAGATGATCGACAGTTATTCACTTTTATAGAGTTTGTACAGAGTCCAGAGATTTGATAGCGACCTGACTATCTGAGAAAATACGGATATCAGATGTTGATATAACGTTTTCTTAAAGCCTGGACAAGACTTCTTTTATCGCCAAAAGTTCCGCCACGCTACAGTGAATGTGAAGGTGGAATGAGAGACTTAATTTCAGTCGTTCAGTGTACACACCTCCACCAACCCCTTCTTTTATTTTCGATCCATCTGTATAAAAGAGAAATTGGTCGCGGTTTATAGCTTTTTCTAAAGCAATCCACCATACTGCAACACCGTACACTAAAATCGTACTGATTGCCGATGTGTATATCCAATGCGTGATTCTGGGTTGTAAGCCCCATTTATTACCAATAGCTTCTTTGGAAGAAAAGAGTGCAGCTCTTTCTTGTACATTGCGTTTCCAAATTGGTTTTTTGTCTAAAATAATACCCAGATACTTAGCCTCGTCTGAGAACTTTAATTGGATTCCTTTAATGTAGGGAGGGTTAACAAATTTAATTTTGTATTTTGTCGAAAATATGACTAATTCGGTTTTGTTTGGATTAACACCCAGTCCACACCGATCAGCCCAAAGTGTTAGTCTGTCTAAAGCATTTTGTAAAAGTTCTTTTAAGGTGTTAATTTGCTTTCCTGAAACCGCTACAGCAACATCATCTGCATAGGCAATCACTCTGAAACCTTCCGCATCAAAACCAGCTAGAATTTCATTTATCACCAAGTTTCAGAGCAGAGGGAATAGAACACCACCTTGCGGTGTCCCTCTACTAATGAATCTTCTAACAGAAGAGTTGAGTTAATTATTCTGCTAGTCAGCTTTAAATTAGTTAACTCCCCAAGCGAACTCTCTACGTTTAGAGATGTTAGTGCAGATGTGTCCACGTTGTTAAAAGCGCATTCGATGTCAAGGAAAGCAACCATAGCGAACTCTCTATGATGGAGGGAGTATTGAATGGTGCGTACTAATGTGTCTAACGCCGTTCCCACCGGTTTGCCTTTACATTAGGCATGTTGTGACATAGACAGAAGTCTTGTATCAATACTTGCCCTTAAATGGATATGAAACAATCTTTCTAAGGTCTTAAGAAGGAATGATGATAGACTTATAGGACATAGATCTTTAGGGTTGACTTGCGAGAATTTACCTGCTTTGGGTATAAAAACAACTTTCACTTCTCTCCGTTCCGAGAGAATATGGACCAGATTTAAACAGCTGTTAAAAATTGCCCTCAAGGATTGGTACAATTATGTCTGATGCTTTTTGGTAGTTCGGCTGGTATTATGCCATCTGGTCCTGTTGGTGCCTAAAACAAGGTTTGGGTTTTTCAACATTAAAATTATTTAAAGTCTTAAAAACTCGCAATTTAGAGAAATCGCTCTTTGTCAAAACAAAAAATCATTACTTTCGTAGCTTTATTCATTACCTTTTTATTGATATGTAATGTAATGTTGTTTCTTGACTTAATTTCCGGTCTATTAACAAAAGTCTTCAAAATATGATTGATTGTGCTTAAAAACCACCTAAAATGAGAGAAAATGTTTATTATAGGCTTCTAAAGTAGAAACAAAATTCTTCAGAACGGTTTTCTTAGCAAATAGTTTCACTTTGAATAGCGACGCTTTTTAGACAGCTCTCACTTTTGAAGATCAGGTTAATTTAAAACAATTTAAACGATTGATGATTTAATTTAAACTTCGAGTTATGCATATATTTCGCCAAAATTGTCTCCGAAATGCTTTTTTCCGAAGCAAATGTAATAAGCAAAGTAACCTAAACTCGAACACATAAATCCTTTTAAATTGAACACACAATTTATTAGCTCACTGGTGATTGAGTTTTATGACTCCGCCTATAACATCAATATAACTAAATTACAAAAATCCTTGCAACATAAACCTAACTCAATGTAATAAAAATACTTACTTAAATATATGTATGTATATATATGTACAATTGTACATATCTAACCTACTCTTTTATATGTACGTACACATATGTATATATGTACACATGTATGTAAGAATAAAAATGAAAATAGGATCAACCACACAAATTGTCGGTAAAACTTAACACATGTTTTGTGTCTCAAAAATGTTTTAACTGAGTTACATTTTGTTGTTACAAAAATCCATTAAGTAACTACATAATTTAAATCACATATCATATTGTATGTTACTGAATGAAACAACCAACAATCACTTTGACACAATCAACAGATATAAATAGATAAATGTTGAAAATGTTTTTTAACCTACATACAAAAATCGTACTAAATCTTGCTTCCGAAATTGGAATCAGTAACACATAATGCTAAATCTCTTTTTTTTTGTTGAAATGTTTCGATAGGCGTCTTCTTGTATTTAAATTTGTGTAGGATTTCGAAAAGTGACATCTGACATGGAATGACAATTTCCTCTTTGTCGAAACCAATGAATCGATGTCAATCAGCAATGGAGTTGCTTTGATTTGTTTTACATACTCAAAGGTGTTATCTTCTGTTTTCATTTTTGGAACGAAGATGGTTTTGCTTTTGCAATTCGACAATACCATCAATCTTCAGTTATTGATACATATTCAACGATCTCTGAAATTTGTGTTCGGTAAAATATATAGATTGTTCGTTTTGTTTGAAAGTTGATCAATTTGTGAAACAATTTCGTTGCTTTTGACTTTTTGAAGTGACTTTTTATTCTGGATTTTCTTCATGCTCTTTTGAATTAAGAAATCAGTTTAAGTTGAAATCTAGCAAATGTAAGTTGTTTTTTTATATCGTGCAGTTTATTGGTCTATTTTTCGAACTTAAAATTTTGAGCACTGCCTTCCACTACTATCGCCCGATGCGAGTGACTTACGTAGATATGTAAATCTATTAGGTTCACGGGGGCATATGTGCATTTTTCTTCTTCTTCTTCTTTATTTCGCTATATTAAATTCACATTTTACGAATTTCAGACAATAAATAAATAAATAATTAACAAATCAAACTATTGTTGTACTTAAGTGAAAAGGAGAGCAAGGGCCACTGATCTAGCAAGCTTTATTAAGCTCTTGACATTCAGTGAATTCAATCTTTTTAAATTATGTACAAATGTTCGAGCAAGCTCATATTGCATGTGTATGTAATTATTTTTACATTTATTCGATTGATGTTTATTTCATTGTATTGACTATTGAGGAAGGTATGCCACGTTGTTGACATTAAAAAAGAACATCATTGAAATAGGTCAACACGGCTGCAACACCATATCTTTATCAATAAATTTTCCCTAGCCAATTCCTACATTTACGAAGGTACGTCCTCGTGGCATGGACCTTAGCTTCTATGTTACACCACCAAAACAAAAGAGTATAAAGTTGTTAAATCAAAAGATAGCAATTGCTTATTGTGGTCACCCTCTTTGACCAATAACTTACTTACTTACTTAAGATGGCGCTACAGTCATGCGTAAACTAGGGCCTCACCCAAAAAAGTTCTCCATCTAGTTCGGTCCCTAGCTAGATTTCTCCAGTTGTGCACGCCAGGTTGGGTGAGGTCACTTTCCACTTGTTCCGCAATCTTCCTCAACTTCGCTGTCCTGTGGGTGTTGATTCAAAGATTTTACGGGGCGAAGCATTGGTTTCCCTTCGCTCTACTCGACTCAGCCACCTCAGTCGTTGGACTTTTATCCTTCTGCTTAAGTCCCCTTCACTTACAGCTCACCGAAGAACTTTTCTCTCTCGAAACGACCCAAGGTGCTTTCATCCGCTTTTGTCATAGTCCGTGCTTCTGCACCGTACAGAAGGACAAGGATAACAAGTGTTCATAATGGAGCTTAGGTAGACAAAGTCCTTTACTGCATCAAAGTAAGGTCTGTCGATGGTGACGAAAGAAATCAAATGACAGCGAATCAACTTGCCTAAAGCCTTTTTTCACATCGAAAGGTTCTGTTAAGTTGTTCCCAACCTTTATAAAGCAGCGCGAATTCGCCATGGTCAACCTGCACCAACGGACGAGTTTGGGAAGGATTCCAAAATTATACATGGCTCTATACAGCTCTTCCCTGTGGATGCTGTCATATGCGGCCATGAAATCTATGAAGGGATGGTGGGTGTCGATTTGATGTTCTTGAGGTTTTTCCAGGACTTGACTTTGCTGATCGAAAACCACTATGATAAGGACCTATCAAGTTGTTGACGATGGGCTTTAGACGTTCACATATTACGGTAGAGAAGATTTTGTAAGCGATGTTAAGTGACTGATGCCTTTATAGTTGGTGCAGTTTAGAAAGTCTCCTTTTTTCAGTATCGGGCAAACAATACTGAGGTTCCATTCATCGGACATGCTTTCTTCCGACCATATCTTACAGATAAGTTGGTGCACACTCTTAACCGAATTATCTCCAGCTGCTTTGAGACTTCGGAATTCAAGCCGGTTTTGTTAGACTTCAGCTTAAATATGACAAACTTATCAATTCATCAATCCATTCACCGTAACAGTTGTACCAGCCTCATTTTAGAAATCCCTTCTGGGATTTTCCCAGTCCCAAATGTAAAAATGCTGCTCATTAAAGTATTTGCAATTTTTTCAACATTGTTTCATCATTTTTGGTCTGCAAATTTTTACTTCAAAATGTTTACACATTTTTCTATTGAATTCTATCAAATATAATGCTCTGCATTATATGTAAGGGCGTATTATTTACTTGTCAAATGTCAAAAGACTACAGCTTAAAAAACGACATCTGACAGGCTATTCGAAATAAAACCTCTTATAAAAAAACCTTTACAAAAATCAATTTTGCCAATAAGTCATTTAAATTTGTCTTAATTTTTCTTACCTTAAAGTTAAAGGCTTATCACGATAAAGCATTCAACTCCAAGGTTTAACGGCAGATAAGCAAAACTATCTAGCTTTTAAGTGGTTCTTGAATCTTTCTGGAGTTGTACTCGAATTTTCCTGTCTGAGGATTATTTTATTTTAAATTAACTTTCAAAATATTTTATTTTTTACCCAATAGAGTCCTGACCATACCTTGAACCATGTTTTTTTGTGAAATTCCACTTGTGTTAATACCTGAGCGTGTATACTTTTGTGTGTAGGAGAAAATACATACCTACATTACATACCTATAAATATGTGTATTTTATGTACCAGGATCGTTTGTTTATAAAGAAAAAACGTGTCTGGCCTCATATATTTTCCATGCTCACTTTATGAAGGACTATTTTTTAATTAACGTTTACATCTAAGAGTTTCATTAATAATTCGAACAAAACAAAAAAAAAAACTTTCCAAATTCCATACAAATTGAACAATAGAAAAAATGTTCATGTGTACTTGAATATACGGGCTTCTGGGTCTGATAATTTTATATTCTGCTGAAAAAAAAAAGATTTTAAATAAAAGAAGCCTTTGGGCAGAACAGAACATTGGTCGAAGAATAAAGCACGAATAGATATTATATGCATATAGAAATCTAGCGCTTTTGTGAATAGGATGGAATTTATTAGTTTGAAATGAGTTTGCTATCAGGAATTTGCATGAAATTTCCATTAAACCCATCAACTTATATTTAAAATCAAGGATTTATCAATGAAACCTTAGCTAGCTCTATTTTTGCTGCAAATCAAGATAAAGGTTATCCGTTATATTATTATTGTGATGATTGATTATACGCATTTGCAAATTTAAAAAAATCAATTTTTGTTCTCATTATGTAGACCAGACGAATCGAAATGCCACGTGCCGCTGAATTTGATTGCAAGCAAAACTTAAAATTTTGAATTCAATATACTAAATATTTACTCTAATAATTAAAAATATTGTGTTTCCTTTTAAATTTTACTTAAAATATTAAATTTGTTGTATTTATTTCAGAATTTTTTACAAAATGTCTGTGACACAAAAGCAAAGAATTCAAGTTCCAGATGCATTGAGAGAAGTCCTCTTGGAATTCTCTATAGCATATCTTATTGAACAGCCAGGTGATGTTGTCAACTATGCTGTTGAATATTTTACTAAATTACAAGAAAGCCGAAATTCGGGAGCAGCTCTATTATTAAAACAATCTGATCTTCCATCACCCGATGAGAGTGTTATGTCCCAAGATGAAGGTAAGTGATACAATAAATTGATAAGAAACATAAAATACAAAATAGAAATTAGAAATGGATTTATTGTTTTTTTAACATGTCCTCTATGACAATGAATACATTTTCACAAGCGTTTCCGCCAATTTCGCACGAACATTTATTTCTGATTTCAAGAGACCTTTAAAACATAAGTCCACAGTACCATACTCAAACTCCTTTTGACTTAGATGATTGTTGTGCGTGAAATGTATTTTTGACGTTGGGAACAAGAAAAAGTCGTTATCAAATCAACGCTGTACAGTGGATGTCCCATCAATTTAAACTTTCAATTCTGCGAAAATTTTGTTATTTTCTGCGTTTTCATGATAAAGAATGATTCAAAGTTTGTATTGGACTTCCGGCAAATAATTGTTTGTATAGAATTTCGAATTGACCATTCTATGTTCCTTGACTTGTATGGCGTTGGCATGTCTGGTTTTAGCTTAAAAAAAATATACACATTTTTGTTGGTTCTTTGGAAGTGCTTCGAGCACGAACAACTTTTGTTTTGAATTTGGTTCTCCTTGACACATATACATACGTATACATTCAACTGCTATTTAGGCTCATTTGCATAGATCCTTGATTCAACACCGTCCTATAACGACATTGGCTTTTGAACCACAACCATTTAATTTCTTGAGCATTTCCAGGTATTAAAAGTGCTATAGGACAAAACTTCAACTTAATTTTAATAAGAACAGAAATATCGGGTGATTTTTTTGAGGTTAGGATTTTCATTTTCACCCATTATATTAAACAATGTCCTCTTTTCAATGGAGGACAATAAATACATAATGGGTGATTTTTTAAGAGCTTGAGAACTTTTTTTTTTTTTAAAAACGCATAAAATTTGCGTAAAGCGCGAAACACATTTCGAACCGAACACTGATTTTGGTAATAAAATTCAATGATTTGCAAGCGTTGCTCGTTAGTAAGTCTATTCATGATGAAATGTCAAAGCATACTGAGCATCTTTCTCTTTGACACCATGTCTGAAATCCCGCGTGATCTGTCAAATACTAATGCATGAAAATCCTAACCTCAAAAAAATCACCCGATATAAGAAGCCTCCGAATAATTTTCTGACACAAAAACTTAAGCAAGCCACGTAGCAAGCCTGATTAAATTTCAGGCGAGACGTAAAATTTTCGATCAGTTTTTGCAGCTAATTGGGGCCGTATGTCAGCAATAATGCGCCAGATATTCTCTTCGAAGGCGTCAATCATCACGGACTTATCTACGTAGACAAGTGACTTCACACAACCCCGCCACATAAATCGCCCGATCTTGGAGGCCACTCCACTCATTGCGCTCATCAAAAGTCTAATTCAAAAAGAGGCTGGGTTACGACCCACACTGATAACTTCCCATCCCGTCTGTCGATTTGTCTTGCTTAAAAGTTTGTCTATATGTATCAATTTTTACCAAATTTGCGTACTATTTTTTGTAGATTTTATTTTTTTTATGACGAAACGGACCGTTGGATTTTTATAAAAAATTACTGAATATCGAAAACAATATTTTTTGTGAAATAAAATAAGTTTGAAGCCAATATTTTTAATTTTTGAAAAGCTATTTGAGTTGAAATTAAATTTTACCAGATTTTAGTATTGCTTTTTTTTTTGGGTTTTTATTTTTTGTAAAAAAAATTGTCAATTCGATTTTTCTCAAAATTTTATCGAGTGCTGAAAACAATATTTCTTATAAGATAAAATTAGTTTGAAGCCAATGTCTCAAAGTTTTGAAAAGATATTTACGCCGAAAAACAATCTTTACCAACTTGTATACATTTTTTTTAGGTTTTTATTTTTTGTAAAAAAAAAACTGTCAATTCGATTTTTTTTTCAAAATTTTACTGAATGTTGAAAACAGTATTTTTTTTTTAAAGATAAAAATTAGTTTAAAGCCTTAATCTCAAGTTTTTGAAAAGATATTTGAATCGAAATTCAATTTTTACCAACTTTGAGTAATGTTTTTTTAGGTTTTTATTTTTTATAAAAAAAACTGTCATTTCTCAAAATTTTATCAGATGTTAAAAACATTATTCTTCGTTGCACAAAATTGTTTTGGAGATGAAATCATATTTTAGTCGTAAAACTTTCCAGGTGACAAATTTTTTTTCTGTTTTTTTTTTTTGATTTATAAAAAAAAACGTTAATTGGATTTTTTTTTTCCAAAAATATACTTGTTTTGGATCACCTTACAATATATAATATACAATTTAATTCAAGTCTTTTGCGTCATTGGTTCATGAGATATTTAGGGTTAACCAAAATTTTCACCTTTTTTTAAACTGCTATGGTAAAAATACCACCCATGCAATTTTCTTGAGAGCCCTTTCTGCATCTTTCTGCCTTATTATCTGTATAACAAAATTGATTTAAAGTCGATATCTCTTCTGGTTCTTGATGTATGGACGACGATAAAAACGTCGCGAACGTACGGACGTACGTACACACGCACGCACAGACATCTTTCTAAAAATCTTTTATTTCGACTCTAGGTTCTTTGAAACGTCGAGAAATGTCAAAATTTTCAATTCGACAAATCGGACCCATTACAATAACTTTTAACAAACCATTATTAACTTTCCAAAGGAAGTCATTGTAATCGGTCCGATTTGTCGAATTGAAAATTTTGACATTTCTCGACGTTTTAAAGTCCCTGAGTCTAAATAAAAGATTTTTAGAAGGATGTCTGTTTGTGAGTGTGTACGTACGTCGTACATACATGCTTTTTTCGTCGTCCATATCTCAAGAACAAGTGAAGATATCGACTTCAAATAAATGTTTGTAAACAGATTATAATGAAGAGAGATGCAGAAACTTGAGTGGACTTTTTTTTTTAAATTGCTATGACCCAAAATATCTCACGAACCAATAACGCTAGCAAATTAAATTATATATTATATACTGTAATGTGATACTAAACTAATGTAGTTTTGAAAAAAAAAATTAAATAACGGTTTTTTATAAGTCAAAAAGCTGAACAAAATAATTGTAAATTCGAAAATTTTACAAACAATAACGTTTTTGACATGTGGTAAGATTTTTTTTTTTACAAAAAATATAAACATATACAAAAAACATAACTAAAACTTGGTAAAAATTGATTTTCGACTCAAATATCTTTTCCAAAATTAAAGATATTGCCTTCAAATTAATTGTATCTTATAGAAAATATTGTGTTCGACATTCAGTAAACTTTTTATAAGAATCCAACAGTCAGTTTCTTTCATAAAAATTAAAATCTACACAAAATAGTACCCTTTTATTCCATTCTCGGTATCTCGCGAATAAATGAAGGTATTAACTTAAAAATGATTTCATTACATGGTAAATTTTGTTAGAAAAAAAAACAGTATCTATATGTATTTGTTTATAAAGGGTCTGCCATCTAACGTTTTTTTCGACTAGTGCTTATTTCGTGAATGGTAACACTTAGCTCATGTCTGATTTGACAAATAATTTGTTTTATCCTTCCGCTGAACGAATATGGTTTTGTATGAGCTTGAACAACGCTGGGAAATATTGCGACAATACTTTTGAAAATCATGGTAATGTTGCAGAATGTGTGCGAAAATTGCGTACGGATTTTGGAAGAAGAGAAGCACCGTCAGCTCCATATGTTCGTTAGCTTGTGAAATAAGTGAAAGAAACTGGCATCCTCATCGATAAACCAAAGCGTGAAAAGCCAAAAACTGGACGGCGGCGCGGCGGCGCTACGTGCCTCACAGCCGAAGCAACACTCGATGTTTTACGCCCTGTTTTTGAAGATCGCATTATCAGCCGCAGAGCTGATGTCGTCTGGCCACCTAGGAGCAGTGATTTGACACCGTTGGACTATTATTTGTGGGGTGCCGTTAAAGATAAGTGTTACGCCGACAAGTCAGTGACAATTGACGCTTTAAAGGACAATATTCGTGAAGCCATTGGTGAAATACAGCTGCACACAATCGATAATGTGCTTAAAAATTGGACCGATCGTGTAGGCTACTGCATGGCCAGCCGAGGCAGCCATTTGAATGAAATTATTTTCCATTATTAACCGGAAGGATTGTACTTTCAAATTCTTTCAAAAAAAGAAATTTGAGAAAATATTCAGTAGTTTGTTTTTTTATGGCATTTTCAAAAGTTATTTGGCGGACCCTTTATAAGAAATAAAAAACTTTAAAGAAATCCTACTAAAATTGGTAAAAGTTGGTTTTTGACTAAAAATCTCGCTAACAAAAAAAAAGATTTTGAAATCAAACCATTTTATCATATGCAAAATACTTTTGTTAATTTTTCAGAAAAAAATCGACTGACAACTTTTTTTTAACAAAACACGACAACCTAAAAAACACAAAAAACTGATAAAAAATGATTTTTGACTGAAGCATTATGAGAAAGAAAAAAAAATATTGACTTAAAATATTTATCTTACACAAAATATTGTTATGAATATTTTGTTAAGTTTTAAGCAAGACAAATCGACAGACGTGATGGGAAATGATCAGTGTGTGTCACATCCCAGCCTCTTTTTTTGGTAGTACATTTTGCACGATTTGGAAACCTTGTTCAGGAGTAAGTCTAATCATTATGAAAAAAAACTGCCTTAATCATACATTGTCACGTGATACCAAATTGGTATAACTTCGAACAAAAATTCTTGTCTTATAAATAAAAAAAAAAAAAAAACTGAAAACAATATTTGCCACCTCGATTAGAAACGAAAAATTATATTACCTCCAAAACAATGTTATGCATCTAAGAATAACGTTTTTGACATATGTTAAGTTATGCATCTTACAAAAATCGAAGATCTATCAAAAATACTACTAAATTGATTTAACTTCTCGAATAAATCTCAACAGAAATCAAATAAAATTTAAATTTTGGATTGTATACTCTTTCAATTTCTCTTAGTGAAAAGAACTTACTTGTTACAAAAACTAAAATTAAAATTAATTATCAGGATGTGTGTCCTAGTCTCTTTTTTGATTTTATTTTTATAATTAATAAAATCATAAAAATCGTTCTGCAAATCTAGTGCTTAATTTAATAATCTTCAAACAAAAATTATAATATATGTATCTTCTCCTCCATAATAAAATATACTTAGCTATTTCTCTTTACATCAAAATCCTGGTCAGCAGTCTCGATTGTGGGTTAAGTATCAAAAAATATACAAGAAAACAAACACCAAGGAAAAACTTTTCTCTATTTGATATTAACGTTGTTGTTGACAAAACAATCTCAAATTGTTCTTAAAATGTATAAATCCTTTACGCTCTTAAAAAAATATTTAAGTAAGTCAAACTTTAAAGCTCCTAAAATGTCAAGGTTAGTATTGCGCGGCAATACGTTAGTTTTTGTTTTTATTGTTTGTAATTCCATTTTATGTAAATATACGATTTGTCCTCGTACCAAAAATTATTCAAAGACCTTTGTTATACACAAAATAATGTACATAAGTAGGCCGATAAATAAATACTTTTTGTGTAGAATCAAGTCTCCAAAACACCAAGCGACAAGCTCCAAACGCCGAACGCCGAACAACAAACGAAAACCAAATACAAATTCATAATCATAGCATGCAAATGGAATGGTAAAAAAAGCTATTATCTCGCAAGTTCTCAAGATACATATCAATTTGTTGGTGGTCACCCTTCTGCACGTTCGCACTTTTAATGTAGGTTTATATTCGTACTTATAGTAAATATATATTTATATAAATATGTACGCATCACAGACGCCCACGCCCTTCCTTCATAAGATTGTAATTCCCAGAGCCAAGTAATATACTTATTAGAATTCCTGTTGAATATAAAGTACATTATGTGGTTATTGTCTCGTGACAATGCAAGTTGTTTGCATAAATTACGCCTTAACTTATTTACGTACGCATATATGTACATATGTATGTATGTATATGAATGAGGTGGTAAAAGCACTGGGGAATATATATAGCAGCGAGCGCCACTATACCGCACATACCGTAATCTATTTTAAGCACTCAATAAAATCATACTCGACGAACAATCATACAAATAACAAGCTTCAGTTTTAGTATAGAATGCAAGAAAAACGGGTTAAGGACACTACGGCTATAAAATTCCGTTCCGTGCCTCTCACTCTCGCTATCCGTTGCGGTCTTGGCTTTGGTCTCGGTCTCCTTCAAGCTAAAACTCACACTCTTTGTCTCCGTTCTATCTAGAGAGCTCGATATCCGAACCGAAACGTGTGCAACATTGAGCATTGGATAATCGAGACAATGTTAATTGTTACAGTCCTCCCTCTGACAATCTGACAACCCCCCTTCTAACTCGTTGTCCCAATCATCAAAACACTATCTATCACATAATTGATTTTATTTTGTTTCGAGGTGTTTTTTATTGTTTTCGTTGTTATTTTCTTTTATTTTTAATTGTGTTACGGATGCAGAGAAGCGTTCTTTATTATCAATTTGTATTCAACAAACACCTATAAAGTGTGACCAAGCGAAAATAAAATTTAAAAAGAAAAACATTCAATAAACTATAAAACTTTGATTGAAAATGGAGATTCTATGTCATAATAATAGTCATATAAATAAAGCTTGCATTTGGTCGTGTAAACATGCTCACAAAGTACTCGTATGCTTTATGGTGAAAACTTGAGTTTCCCTTGACATTGCTGAGAGGGAGGGTGGGGGGAGGTTAATAAGGTCGAAGGAAATTAAAAGCAAATTGGGAATGCCATAGGTTAGGTTCGAGTGGCTTTCCGTGATGGAGTAGGACACACTTTGGCTAGTTTAATGGCCCATTGTGATACCACATGAATCTTTCTTCTAAGCTCACCAGAAAAAAAGTTGGAGTCCCTTACGAAAAGTGAAAGACTGATTATCTTAATATGATTGAGATCTTTTAGATCGTTATAGAAGACTTCTCCTAGGTAATTCTTTCGTTTTTGGGCTAGAGCAGGGCATGTACAGAGGAGGTAAAGAACTGTTCCTGCTCTTCCTCATCCATACAGCTGCAGCAAAAGTCATTTGAGAATACTCCTAGCCGCGTGGCGTGCTTTTCTATTAGACAATGCCCGGTTAAGACACAGATTATCGATCTTATATGCGATCTGCTTAGACACCTTGGTCGCTTTAAATCTAGTGTTAGCCAGATGTTTTTTGTGACCTGACACGTGGTGATGATTTTCCACCTAATGTTTGCCTTCTTCATATAGCATCTTGCATTAGCCGCCCCTCAAACAATTCTGCCTTAATATTCAAAGTTCTAGGAATGCCAATCAGTTTACCCTTGAGCTCAGGTTTGGACGTTCGGTCAAAAATGTTCTATTTTTCAGCTGCACATCAAGAATGTGTTATGCTTAACTCAACTTAGTGTTTCTCCTCTGGTATCTACGATTAACTTTCCCATTTTCCCTAAAGCTCGCACTACGTTATTTTTATCCGATTAAAAAACACAACTTACTTACTTACTTAACTGTAGCGCCACCAGTCCGGGTGGACCTGGGGCCCAACCATCATACCTTCGTCGTTGAATCTTCTCCTCCAATCTCCATCTATGGAGATGGGTCCAACAAATCACCCGAAGAATTTTTCTCTCGATTTTTCATCCTAAGACGCTCTCATCTTTCTTTGACATGACATCGTCCAAGCCTTATGGCCACAAATGAGAACCAAAAGGATGAGTGTCATTTAGACTTTAAATTTTACAATCACCAATCACTTGACCTTAAAAAACAGCAATCATTTTTTAGTGAAATTTCTCTTAAGAATGCAAAGAATTCAAAAGAACGCAAATAATGCTAGAAGTCTTAAATGATTTTAATTGATTGAAGTCGATTGGAGAGAGATCGGTGATTGCAAAATTTGAAGTCCTGATCTTTAAATGAATTCAATGAATGCAATCTTTATTTTGAAGTCATAGAAGATTGCATTCCTTAAAGATTGCATTCTTTTACAAGCCTGCCAAAAGTCGATTATGCGCACGGGTCGGTAGTTCGTCGAAGAGCACTAAAACATTTCCATCAGAACGCTAATTTTTGTAATACAGATGAAAAATTTGGAGAAGCTGTTCTGGTTTGATTTTTTCCATGAAGAATTGCCAAACGATTCTGAACAAAACGACAAAGCATTATGATAGGAGTCACAAGCTATATGTCAAAAAAAGTGTAGTAGAATGGCCGAGAGAAGACTTTACTACTTAATTGCCTTCTAAGTCCAAGGAAGCAGCAAAAGTTATTCTCCGTTTGGTTTTAGCACTGGTTTCGTTGTCTGAATTTATAGCGGTGGCTAGGTAGACAAAGTCCTTAACTACCTCAAAGTTATAGCTATCCATGGTGACATTTTGTCCAAGACGTTGCGTCCTTCATTCAATGTCCTTTTTTGCTGACAGCATATACTTGGTCTTGCCCTCATTGACCACTAAACCCATATTCTTTGCTTCCGTCGCGTCGTCGCTATGCCCAAAAACTCGACAGTGACATCACACTTTGATTTTTCAATTATTTCAATATCATCGGCGTATTGGAGTAATTGGACGGACCTTTGAAAAATTGTGCTTCGAGTGTTGACGATTAAGCTTTATACATTTATTTTTATGTTTGAAAAGTCGCATGATAGTGCATTGCGTTGCCTAAAACCTCAGTGCCAAAAGCATGCAGTGAGATCTTTCCCTTGATAGAGCAGCGTGCATTCTCCATCGTCATTCTGTACAAACGGGCAAGTTTGACAGGGATGCCAAAAGTAGACATTGATCTGCAATGTTCTTCCCTATAGGTTCTGTCATACGCTACCTTGAAACCGATAAGGAGGTAGGGATCGATTTGAAGTTCCTGTGGTTTTTGAATTTTTTTCCCAGATATGCCTGACGTACGAATACTTTTGTTTCAGCTGCATTTCAAGAATGTGGTATTTTATGGCGCAGGGACATAGGGCCCAGGGACATAACGCCCAACTTTTTTTTTTGGGGCTTATGTCCCACCCGAGTTGGGCATAAAGCCGAAATTTAATTTGGGCCCTAAGTCCCACCCAAGTAAGACTGAAGCCCCAAATGACAAAAGTTGGAGCACTTCAATACCACAAGACTTTGTTGTTTTATTCTTTTTTGGCTCTACAAAAATTTGGGGACAATGTTAAAATCCTGAGAACCCGCGAAGCGGGCCACCCACAGGTGTTGATATAGGCGCCTGCCTGGCGACTTTACAAAACCATGTGTGACCCCGAAAAAGGGAGTTAAAATCCTGAGATCCCGCTCTTTTGGCTCTGCAAAAATTTGGGGACAATGTCCCATTTTTAACAAACAAATTTGGGACTTACGTCTTACTTGGGCGGCACTTAGGGCCCAAATTAAATTTCGGTTTTATTGCCCACTCGGGTGGGACATAAGCCCCAAAAAAAAATTTGGGCGTTATGTCCCTGGGCCTTATGTCTCTGCGCCGTATTTTATAACCAAATTTGTGTTTCCTTTACTTTATCTACGTTTCGCACTGTGTCTTTTCAACCGATTAAAAAACATAGACAAGTATAAAAAAAATGTTATAAACTTAAATGAAGTTAAGTATTAAATTTCCTTTATATACAATTTTCCAATCATAAGACTTAAAGCTAAGCTCACCATGCAACCAAAATTGAACTTGTTATTTTCTGAATTTCCTTTTTAATATAAAAACAAAAAAAAAGTAATTAAAAAACAACTTGATGTTCAAAGCTTTGTCATCTTTAAAAAACTACAAACAAATAACATAGGATTTTTGAAATTTTGTGCTTTTATACTTTAATTTATATTCTACTTTATACCAAAATACTTGTGGATGACAACTATTGCGCGTGTACATTTTCAATATCTATAATAACAAGTTTGATATAATTGTATATAAATGCAGCTACATACGAAGTTTATCTCGTACAGATAAACAACTCTTAATATTTATCTGTTCCTCTTGGTGTATTATCAACTTTGTCATCGTTGGTCGTGTTTGGTTTGGACGTCCATACATAGATTAACCGACCACAAGGGTATAATATATTTCTAGTATTCCAAAGAAATTCCTTTTGCAAAGAATTTCAGACATTTAGGACAAGACCAAATCGATTAAATATCGATCATAAAATATACTTGCTTCATACACTCCGCCTTACTTGAACTATGCCATTTGAAACTAATATTGCTTTGATATATTTTATATTTTGGTATACTCGTATTTTGGCTTAAATATCATCGCCGAGAAAAATTGTTTTCTTTTTAATTTTTTTTTAATAAAAATAAATAATATATAGTTTATATTCTCTGCAGTAGATATCCTTCGTGAAAAAAAACTTCTTCTCATTTACTTTTTTTAAATGATATGATGTGTTGGTCCATTTTGCAGGTCCAATTTTGGACGATTCCTTCACGCATAGTGACTGGTATATATCTCGATAATAAAACGAGTAATATTGGCTTCCAAGACGTTAATTGTAGTTGGCTTATTTCTGAATCATATCTTTAGAGAAAAAAGTCGAAAATTCAGTCTTGTTAAAAATGCAGTCTTTTGGGAATGCAATCATTATAAATCATTTTATGAATTCAAATTCATTCATTCATTCCTGGTGAATTCAATGAATGCAATCTTTATTTTGAAGTCATAGAAGATTGCATTCCCTAAAGATTGCATTCTTTTACAAGCCTGCCAAAAGTCGATTATGCGCACGGGTCGGTAGTTCGTCGAAGAGCACTAAAGCATTTCCCGCAGAACGCTAATTTTTGTAATACAGATGAAAAATTTGGAGAAGCTGTTCTAGTTTGATTTTTTCCATGAAGAATTGCCAAACGATTCTGAAAAAAAACGACAAAGCATTATGATAGGAGTCACAAGTGATATGTCAAAAAAAGTCTATTTAAAACCAAACTTCACGATAAGTTACCCGATGTAAAGAGAATTGTTAAAATTTACTAAGTTTTCGAATATACTTGAAATTAAAGTTTTAAACTTTCTTTTCATGCTAAAGCATTTTCCAATAAGTATCGGGTGATTTTTTAAGAGCTTGAGAACTTTAAAAAAAAAAAAAAACGCATAAAATTTGCAAAATCTCATCGGTTCTTTATTTGAAACGTTAGATTGGTCCATGACATTTACTTTTTGAAGATAATTTCATTTAAATGTTGACCGCGGCTGCGTCTTAGGTGGTCCACTCGGAAAGTCCAATTTTGGGTAACTTTTTCGAGCATTTCGGCCGGAATAGCCCGAATTTCTTCGGAAATGTTGTCTTCCGAAGCTGGAATAGTTGCTGGCTTATAGTCTAAAGGCGTCAAATCGCATGATCTTGGTGGCCAACTTACCGGTCCATTCCTTGAGATGAATTGTTCTCCGAAGTTTTCCCTCAAAATGGCCATAGAATCGCGAGCTGTGTGGCATGTAGCGCCATCTTGTTGAAACCACATGTCAACCAAGTTCAGTTCTTCCATTTTTGGCAACAAAAAGTTTGTTAGCATTGAACGATAGCGATCGCCATTCACCGTAACGTTGCGTCCAACAATATCTTTGAAAAAATACGGTCCAATGATTCCACCAGCGTACAAACCACACGAAACAGTGCATTTTTCGGGATGCATGGGCAGTTCTTGAACGGCTTCTGGTTGCTCTTCACTCCAAATGCGGCAATTTTGCTTATTTACGTAGCCATTCAACCAGAAATGAGCCTCATCGCTGAACAAAATTTGTCGATAAAAAAGCGGATTTTCTGCCAACTTTTCTAGGCCCCATTCACTGAAAATTCGACGTTGTGGCAGATCGTTCGGCTTCAGTTCTTGCACGAGCTGTATTTTATACGGTTTTACACCAAGATCTTTGCGTAAAATCTTCCATGTGGTCGAATAACTCAAACCCAATTGCTGCGAACGGCGACGAATCGACATTTCACGGTCTTCAGCAACACTCTCAGAAACAGACGCAATATTCTCTTCTGTACGCACTGTACGCATTCGTGTGGTTGGTTTAATGTCCAATAAAGTAAACTGAGTGCGAAACTTGGTCACAATCGCATTAATTGTTTGCTCACTTTGTCGATTATGTAGACCATAAATCGGACGTAAAGCGCGGCACACATTTCGAACCGAACACTGATTTTGGTAATAAAATTCAATGATTTGCAAGCGTTGCTCGTTAGTAAGTCTATTCATGATGAAATGTCAAAGCATACTGAGCATCTTTCTCTTTGACACCATGTCTGAAATCCCGCGTGATCTGTCAAATACTAATGCATGAAAATCCTAACCTCAAAAAAATCACCCATTAGTTATTAAGGTTGACCTAAAGACGATATTGTTAATGTGTTAAATTTGCTTTTTTTCAACTATCATTAATCTAAAGACATGCAACGTTTATCTCCGTATCTCTAACTAACGCAGGCATTACCTACATTATGAAGTACAACTCTCAGGTTTTGGTCAAGTAATTTATTATTGTGATTATTTTGGTAGACAGCATTGAGTTTAATCTCACAAATTTAAGTTGGAATTTATAACAACGTATATTTGAAGATGTGTTTTTTTTTTCTTTTTATTTAACTTTGGAATTTGCGCAGCGATATCATGTTGTTGTCTATAATTCTATTAATGAAACTGTGGGTTGATATAAAAACATACTTATATCTTATGTTATTGTACTTTCATGACTATTCATCAAGAGTATGAGAGTTTGTTCAAATGTATATACAAAATTTATGTAGGTCAAAAGTTGAGCTTTATTTATTTTTGTTTAGTATTTCTTGTTTTATTTTTTATAACAATATATACCCCATTATTTGGATAGCTGATGTCTTCAAAATCACATGTACTCAATTATTAAAGTGCTTTTCCTTTTGTTTTAAGATTTAAATATTGATTTATCAAAGGCCATTTGGTTCTTGTATTTTTTTACGTTAAATTCATGTAATTTTTATCTTTGACACTTTTCGACAAAGTAGCGCATTTCCCAATTTTAAAAAATCTTGTTGATGGTTCAAGGGTGTATCTCCCGGATTGCCTGCATTATATTGACCATAAGTGCTTGAATCATTTCCGCATTGTTGGCATACCATCGGTCTTTTGCGGTTAGTCAAAAAAAATTGGTAGCTCCGAGGTGGCCAATTAACCTTAGACCTACGTTAAGAAAAAATGACTAATCCTACGTTAACGTGTTGTTTTCGACCCTCATATATTTCTTAAAAGAATAAAAACAATAATGAATACTTTTTACAAAAACTTATTCTTTTTATTAATATTTATTAATAATATCAAAACTAAATATGCATGTATGTACGTCTAAAAGTTATCAATACATTTTACACATACGTTACGGTTATGTATGTTCTGACAGACATTTTTGCCGTAGCAAACACAGATCAACTCTGTTTTATTGTCCTTGGCTTTTGTATTTTCTTCTATGCATAAAGGACATCTTGTACGATTTTTTGGCTGCGTTGAATCTATTCTAGGCCGTTTAGCTGTATGACTCAAATCTCCTCTATAAGCGAAGATGAGCCAGCTAGTGTCGCCTGAAGGGCAAGTAAGCATGATGCTTACTCAGATCATACAAAAACTTTTTTCGCCTTTGCTTCCCTCTTGAAGCCTGATATCCTGGATAAATTTGCAAATAAAATAAAGGCATTCTATGCCGAAATATCTATTATATTAGCAAAGACGCACATTGGCCAGCGGTTTGTTTTGCGCTTTGCACTGAGTCCTGAAAGCATTTTGTCAGCATTATCAACACCGCCTTTCGTTTTGTTGTAGAATTAGCCTTTTGGTTCGGGGCCAACATCAGCGGTGACATGCATCGTGCTTTGTAATATAGTAATCTTGTTCATCTTACTCATATACGGCAATAATGTTGTGGTGTCGGTGAATTAAAATATCGATTCAAAGTTAAAGCTTTGGTGGTATACTCTTTTTATTCTTCTTAAGGGTGCCAACCGTAGCCATATAATTTTTGGCCAAATTCATAAGACGTACAAAAGTTGTCCACAGTGATGTTGTGTCCCTTCAATCCTTCTACTAAATCCGGAACAGCACGATCACGTTGGTTGCGTTCAAAAACACCTCTAGATCTAACAGAAGCATTAGTATTGACCCCCCGACATGCACGGAAATAAGAACCGCAATACATCTTTTAAAGAACAACAAAGCAGCTGGGCTGGATGGCATACCTGCCGAAATCCTCAAAGCAGACCCCGACTTGGCTGCCGGTATTTTGTTGCCACTTATTAAGTCTGTTTGGGAAAACGATACCTTTCCCAGGGAATGGAAGGACGGGGTATTATTCGTCAAGCTACCAAAAAAAGGTGATCTTAAGAACTGCAATAACTGGCGTGCAATCACCATTCTGTCCGTATTTCCAAAGTTAATGGCAACCATCATTCTCGAGAGGACAAAATCTAAGATCGAGTCTACGCTCAAGTGGCATCAAGCGGGATTTCGCAGTGGTCGATCATGTGTAGACCACATTAACACCTTGCGAATTATTCTTGAACAATCGTTGGAGTACCAATCACCGCTTTACCTCATGTTCGTCGATTTAGTCGTGATGTTATCTGGAGATCGCTTGTTGCTAGAAGCATTCCTGATAAAATTGTTGCTATAATAAAAGAGTCTTATAACAAAAGGTGTTTCGTTTTGCACAATGGACAGCTTTCCGACGGATTTGAAGTGCGACAGGGAGTGAGACAGGGTGATGTATTGTCACCGATTCTGTTCTTACTTGCTATTGATGATGTTATGACTGCTACGGTGGGTGAACACGAGAGACTGGGTATCCAATGGCGCCTGAAGGAAACATTAAGCCATTTGGACTATGCAGACGACAAATGCTTAGTGGCAAACAGAAATGGAGACCTCAGCCAAATGTGCCACTCTCTTCAACAAAAAGGGAGGTGGCTGGCTTAAGGATTAATGCCAGTAAGACTAAGTTAATGCACACCAGTCGAAACCAACAACAACAGGTTATTGTGAGACAAGTAGCAGTAGAAGAGGTAACCCAGTTTTCAACTATCTGGGAAGCTATTTGGCACTCGATGGTGGCACGGACCTGGATGTCACCAATAGAATAAATAAAGCCCGTAGTGCATTCGGAATGCTTTCTAAAGTGTGGAACTCCAGGAAAATACCGCTCCGTACCAAGTTAAAGTTGTAAGTCCAACGTAAAATCCGTGCTGCTATGTATTTGTATGTATATGCCTGCAAAACGTGGAAGTGCTCTGCTGACATCTCGAGAAGGTTGCAAACTTCTGTCAACAGCTGTCTTCGTTACATTCTGAACATCCAGTGGCCACAAACCATATCTAACGATGAACTGTGGCTAAGGACTGGGCAAAAAAAAGTGGATGTTGACATCTCCCAGAGAAAGTGGCGCTGGATTGGCCATACATTGAGGAAGCCGGACGACAACATAGCAAAGCAGTGCTTTCAATAGAATCCTCAAGGTAGAAGGCGGCCTGGAAGGCCAAGAGAAACATGGAGTTCATTTGTCATGAAGGAAGCTCGGTCACAAAACTTGGAGACGTGGTCCCAGCTGAGGCATCGTGCTAGGAATAGAGATAGAAACGGAAACGAAGAAGCCTGAATGAGCATCGAGCATGAATACCAAGAAGTTGCTCATCAAAAACTCATTTGTCCCATAAACTTCTGATTGAGGCAAATTTGTCCTTGGCTCCTTGTTGGTTTTGTCCTCGATCAGTAGAATTATAGAATAAAAGAAGTCTTGTAATGTATTGGAATGTATCTTTGGATATTATTGCTCGAAATATTGGGCGACCAAAATCTGCGTCAAACAAATCTTCAATTCGTTCAACACAATAAAAACGGACCTATCAGAACATCAACGCGGGCAATAGCGTAACAGGTAACACAAGTTTTTATTGAAATTATGTTTTCAGCTCGAGCGCGTGGAACTAAGAGCATGAACTTTAGGTAAAATAAACCGTGCAATTGACAAAATTGTAATATACCTGATGGATTCAGTGGAGTTGGGCTAAAAATGATATCGTTTTTAGAGACAAACTGAGAATCGGCACCCGCCGAATCTAAAATTATCTTCGTTTTCTGATTCAGAAGAATCGCACTCTTTATTGCTAGCACTGCCAACTTTAGGCACAAAATTTCTTCGGAAAAATCGTCATCACTTGATGAAAAACTCGACATTTTATCAAAATGAGTCTTCATATAACGGATCGAAAACAACCCAATCTGAAAGAAAACAATCTGAAAAAAATATAAAAAGAATTAATTTTAAAATTTTCTATAACGCAAAAGAAATGGATCCAAAACGACCCAAACATAGGTCTACAGTTTATTGCCAAAACTAATGATAAAAGGATTTAATGCTCAAAAGATTGATTTTGGTATGAACTTCGTGGCATGGTGCGCCATCCTCTATGAGCTAGAGGGTGTCCAAACACTTGTCTTGTGTTTGCATGTTCGAAAAGATGGGGTTTTGCCAAAATATTTGTCAACGTTCGAATATTGTCGAATATGACAAAAATCAACAAAAACCATTTTGTTTCTGTTTTGAGTAAAATTATTAAATTTAATGAATTTTCCATTATAAAAAGTACTTAAAATATTTTCTAAACGATGTCATTGCAAATTGCATTTTGTTTCATTAAAACATTTTTATATCTGACGTTCTTTGTTTTGAAAATAGGAAAATACCTATCTTTGTGCAATGTGTGTATAGTCTGTAGGTACAATATAGAATATTATAGATGATGACATTTTTTGCTTTCTTCTCAAGCCATATACGTAAAGTTATACAAAGAAAACACCAAACCAACCGGTCTAAAAAGCTTCTTCTTTCTCTTTTTTTTTTCTTAATCAAGTCGCTTTATGCATCGTCAAATAGATATTTTTCTTTTTTATTCAGGAGAGCTCTTTTTTGAAATATGCTACATTTTGTATCGCTACATGGATATAAGATACTAACATAAAGGTTAGTTATGGAGTCAGTATAAAAACGTGAGCTTGAAATTTTAATTAAGCACTCAATCTCAATATCATGTGATTAAAATAAAGCTTGAAATTCTATTTTTAGTAAATTTAAAATCTTTATTTTTGCCATCTTTCAAAATTGCAAATTCCAAAACTTTTCTAAAGTTTCTTGTCAAACTATTTTTCATACAAATTGCTGTAAAGTTGTGGGATACAGTTTTTCTGGTAAATACGAACTGGAACTATTTTGTACCTAATTCGACAAGAGATTTTTTTTCTACTGAGTTCAAAAGTACAGTTGTCAATTACAAACACAACCCCATTGTTCTTGGAAGTAGAAAACTCAGCAAGGCTATTTTGAGATTTCCTAAGAGAGAACTGGGACAAGCTTCGATTCGCAAGTTTACTTAATTAGTTTTAGACATCTTATTCAGAAAATATAACATCGAGAAAAACTTTAAATTTGAACTACACTCTCAAATTCAATGCTATCAGTACTACAAAGATGGGACGAAAACATCTGATGACTAAAGGATCTCTAGAATGAGCATTCTCATCCAGCCTTTTTGATCTAAAATTCGGCCACCATTAATGTATTAATTTATTCCTGACCGCCATCTTGTATTCAAAACAAACATTTTTGATTGTTTAATTTAATTTCCTTTCGAGTATTTTCACTTGACACTAAAAATTAATTCTTTTTAACTCTAAGTGAAATTCATGTTCATCCATTTACTCTCAGGAAACCAGGTCTCTATAAAGGTTCATAGGGCAAATTCATTCGACCTGGCAATAGTACTTAATTTAAAATTGAATTTGTGCTTCAGAAAATAAAAGCACCAAAGAATGAGAAAGTAGTATAAGGTATTCCAGTGTAGAGATATAAATAACAGACTGAGTGTATCTGTATATCTTATCAACCTTCTTTTTTTTACGTCTAACTTAGGTTGTTTGTTGTTTTGCGATGATGCTGGTGCCTCAGTTAATTAGACTTTATAGTTGATTATGACCTTTGGCTGGACAAAGTGCATGCACAAAACAGCACAGCACATCAGCATAGCTTCCATGTTTCTATCTATCTATATACATTCATATAAAGGACAGGCACACTTGCTCTCCTTAGCTTTAAAAATAATCATTTTAATGACATTATTTAGAGTGGGTTGAATAATAATAAGAAGATACTATCTCGGGCGTGTGTCAGATGGTTTTGTAAGTATAATGGAATAAAAACGCAATGTTTTTCTTTGGTTTGAAAATAAAATAGAAACAAAAAAAAACTGTGACAGGTTGTTTTTTCCTGTGGTTTAAATTTAAAATCTAAAAAATTCAAAAAGAAAACGTAATTAAAACCTTAATATACAATTCACATAAAATTCAAAGAAACTTAAAATGCTTTACCAACTGGTATTAATTGCAAAGGCTAGGACAAACAATTTGTAATAGATACTTTAATTACACAAATCTTATACCATCCTATTAAAGTTATGCTGATGCTGCATAAACATACAATTAAGCTTTTCAATTGTGTCAACACTTAGATATTATTATACTTAAGAAGTTGGTATTTGCTTTTCATATAAATAATTGATATATGTAGGTACCTATCTCAAAATAAACATATAAATATCCCTATGTACATTTATAACAATTTTTAAAAAACCGTAATTTTTTTTATAATAAGCGCACACTCAAAGGGATATTACTACCCTTATTATGCAGAGACACAGTGTGACCATTAGGAAAGGGAGAGAGGGCTTGAAAGGAGGTGTCGTTGCACATTGGTTTTGAATTCCTGAATATTTCAATATCTGATAAAGACAGAGCGTAGTAAAGCATTCCAAATTCGCGTTGTACGGCTAAAGAACGAATCTCTGTACTTAACAGTACGTGGAAGTTGGGCTCGATGGTAAACTGAAGAGCATTCCTAGTAAGTATTACGGTTGAACTGTTTAAGGGTAGGAATGCAACTGGCTATTTCTCTAGTGCATAAACCTTTAAAATAACGGTAAAAAAGGTGAGACAAGAAACTTTACAACTATGTTCAAGCGACGTAAAATAACTAACGATGATATTATCACCAATAAATTTAAATGCTCTGCGTTGAATACTGTCCAAGAGGTTTTATTATGTTGCAGGAGCACCAGTCCAGAGATGGGAGTTATACTCAAGCTTTAGACGTAGGTCTTGTAAATAACAGCTAGATCAGAAGGGTAGACAAATTTCTTGCATCGCATTTGGCGACATCGCGTATGTTTCACAAGAGGTGGTTGGTGACACACATACCGAGAATAGCGAGATGTTCAGTCTCTTTGATGCAAGTGCACCATGGATAATGGCAATTGGGGTATATCTCGCTTTAAAGATACAAGACAGCATTAGGTTTGCGAAGCATTAAATTCCACGCTGTTTTGTAATCCCCATTATACAATGCTATTTAGGTCGGAATTTAATGAGCTTATCATATTTTGTCGTTGCAGTTCCACAACCGAAGAACAGGGATGTGAGTCTGAAAACGAATATGAAAATATGATGCCAAACCCTATCAAATGCTTTTGATATACAAGTTTAGTGTAATAATCTTACTTTCTCCAAAACGATGTAAAGATTTGTTCCACTGTTCGGTGAGATGAACCATGAGATCACCAGTGGACCTTTTGCTGCGAAAGCAATGTCTTCGAGACATTTCTTGAGCTGATAATTAATTAGCCTTTTCATGACCTTAGAAAGAAGGAAGTTAGTGCAATCGGTCGATAATTGGAGAGTGAGGAGGAATCGACTTTTTTGGGGATGGGCTGGACGAATGCTGTTTTCCATCCACTCGGAACGAGACCTGAAGAGTAGGACAAATGAAAAAGCTTACGTAGTGGTTTTGCCAACATTGAAGTATACCTTTTCAGAACAATAGCGGGGATACCATCCGGACCACCGGATTTATGTATATTGAGATCTTTTAAGAGTTTCGTCGCAGTACTAGTGCGAACAAAGATTTGCCCCATAGAATCATTAACGCGCTCAATGACAGGCGGAGTCATAACACTCACTGGCAGCGTAGAATTGGCGGCGAACTGCCTAGCAAAGAGATTAGCTTTTTCGAGAGAGCTAACAAATGGAGTATCATTAGCAATAAGCGCAGGAACCGAAAAAGAGGCGTCAACGTCAGTATTGAGGAAGCGTAGTGACCAGTTTAAGATCCTGAAATAATTGTTGAGTCCGTCCCAGTTGGCTTTCTTTTATTGCCAAACGGTTCTCTTAGGAGCTTTCTTTAACTGAAGAGTTTTGACACGAGAAATTTGCTGATATAACACAATGGTGTCAGATATGGTATAATAATAATCATTATTTTCCTTAAGAATAAAAGTGTTTAAAAAATCCTGCTGCAACACACTTCAGAAATTCCTTTCACGTGTTTATTTTTTTAAAGATTAAATTCTGAAAATTATGTTTTAGTCATTTTAAAGTAATTTATTTTTAGATTTTCATGTTAATTATCCAAAACTGAATTATTCAAAAGCCTACTTTGAAGCCTATTATATATTTGAATAATACAATGCTTTGCATAAGTATAACCGCTCCTGTCAAATTTATGTTATTGGGCTAAAACCACTCCAAACTTTGACGACTAGCGTGAATTGGGGTATTATCTTGCTGGAAGACATGCCGAACTCGAGGAAACCGTCTTAGGTAGGGAACCAAATTATCTTCAAGATAAGCTGAACTGTTTATCCTTGAAGAGGTGAAGGCAGCTTACCTTGTTCAAAGGAGGTCCTCCAAACCTTACAACTGCCACTACCGAAGTTTCTCTAAAAGAAAAACTTTTTCTTTCTTAGATCGTGCCAGTATCCGTTGAAACCATCTAGCCCATCAAGGTTAAACTTCTTTTCGTTACTAGAAATAATCTAAACAAAAAAAGATTAATTAGATAATGCCATTTGGAATTTCAAGAGCTAGGTGTAAATTAATGGAATGTTACTTACGGTTTTCCAGTTTTCCTATTCCGGACCATGTTTTGACGGGCAAATTCTAACCTTTCTTGTTTGTGGATTACTGTCAGATTTGGAGCTCTCACCATTATTCAATCAATCCACCGCTTTTTAAAGAATGAAAAACCGTTAAAACCGAAGCTCCTAACCTCAATTCGTCAAGCATTTCCCACAAAGAATGTACCGAATTGAATGTAAATAGTAATGATTAAACGCCTTCTGTGAACAACTGGATCTTTTTTTGTCCCAAAAGATTCTGCATCTTGCAAAAAATTGGGGACGACACGTTCTGATCTTGAAATTTCTCTAGCTATAGATTCTAAGGTTAGGCCACTTGACCGAAAACCTTGAATTTTGCTCGGCATTGTTCTTTGTCATTTTAAAACACATAACTGAATGAAGTTTCGAAGAGGTTTGCATTGTGCGGTTATACTTTTGCAATGTCTTAAAATCTGTTTTTAATTTTTCAACACCAAAAGAGGAAATAATGGAACTATTTTTTCTTCCCAATTTAATTGAATAGTGATGCCATTCAATAACAAAAATAGTAAGGTATCATTCCCATTTGATATAAAACAAATTTGTACAAATGCGGCTATACTTATGCCAAGCACTGTATGTCTTTTATAGTTTATTTAAGAATTGTCGAGATTTGTTTTTAGAAAAATTCAAAAACTTGAACCACAAAGACCAAAATCAGTTTATCTTCAATTTCTTAAACTACTTACCCTTTGATTGTGTAGTTGAACCAAAACAAACACTAAACAAGGACATTCTCTCTATTTGACATGTTTGTTTAATAAACTTCAAGTCAAATTCTTCTCCACTCAAAAAGGTACCTACATACTCTTCCTGCAGATGGTTCCTGATGGACTGAAGATCCCATTAAAACCAAAGAATTTTACTTTACACTTTGTGTTTATAGCTTTAGATAAGTTTTCTTGGTAATTTTATTTATTGTTTATTGTGTACTTAACAGATTTCTCGAGCACTAAACCTTGAAAATTGTATCTTGTTTATTTTTTGAGATACCCCATCATCAACATTTGGACATCATAAAAAATAAATCTTTTCGAGAATACCTAACTACCTTTGCCATTTTCAAATGAAACTCAAACATTGAGATTGAGAAAAGAGAAAAGCTATGTACATATATAAGCTAAAATCATCATAAAACTGCAAAATCCGATTTGCATGAGTTGCATGATTTTAATCCAAATCTGCTAAAACAAACTTTAAAACTAACAATATATAACTTCAATGAAATTATTAAACGTACGTCGCACATAGTTAGTTGTATTTTTTTTAATTGAATAATCCTTCAAGTGAGTTTTAAATTTCGATGCTTCTGTATACCATAGTTTATAAAGTTTTAACAAAATATCATCAGAAATTCATTAGTATCCTTCAAACCATCAAGTAATAGCCAATACAGTGTACAGTACATATATGGAAGGAGTGAACTTTATATTCAAATGAGATTTAACTTTATTCAAAAACGATTTGCATTAAGTCAAAAAATATATAAAATCGTTGCAAAAGGGCTTCAAGTTTTTAATTTTTATCGTCTCTATTTCTAAATTCTGTAAAATATTACTTGTAACATGGATACTTTCTTGTAACATACTTACATACTTAGGGTAAATTTAAGCCAAACCCGTATACGATTAGGGTTTTAAGTTTAAAGAATATTTTGTCAAGATTTTTTATTTTGTAAAACAATTCAAATTTAAATTTATTTATTTTTCTATGGATATTTATTCTATGATTACTTTTAGCAATTATTTATATATTTACAATTATTAATTAAAATTAAAAAATCTCAAAACATTTCGTTTCAATTCATTTCTTTCCACCTGAAAGTCGATTTAACAATTAATAAAGTTATATAACGGTAACGAACGGGTTAATGGTTCATTTTGTCCATAGTTTGTCCTGTGACTAGGTACGAGAAAGACAAAATCTTTCTTTCTAAGATTTCTGTCAGGAACATAAGAAGTTAAAAGATTTAACAACTGAAGTGAATATATTCTCCCAATAGCAGTATTTTTTTTTTTACAAAAAGTGTACCTACATAGAATTTTTCTAATGAGTTTGACACTTTTGTATGTTTTCAATCCTATCAGACAAATTTTTTTATAAAAGTGAGAGACCAAACAACACAATTATCTGGAACAACAAATTGAAAATGTCCAAAGGCAAAACACGGACAATAATCTAATTTTTAAAATCGCATCCAACAACGAAATTGATCAAGTGCAGCAGGTGTCTGAAATTTGTGCTCAGCTGTCAAATAACAACAACATAATAGCCAGGGGAAACATCAAAGAAACTAAATCATGGAATCCTAAACTAAAAACATTTATATGCAAATTTAAATCTAAGGATAATCTGTTTGCTGTCCTTAAAAACACTGCAAAGCTCAAAAACACGTCGATCTCAGTCCAAAGAGACTTTCCGCCTAGTATGAGAAGAAGGATAGCGCGTCTACTACACGTTCGGAAGCTTCTTAAACAGGCACATAAAAATGTAAAAGCGACGGTTAAAGGCGACAAGCTCATAGTAGAGGGTTTGGAGTTCACTTGGAACGACCAATTTTATTTGAGACACGGTGTGCATTCAGGATTTGGTAAATTAATAGAGATGTTTAAATTGCCTGATAACTTCTTTCAAAGTTGTTTACCTAAAAATTATCAAAATGACAGTGACAAGATGATGACAGGTGTCACGGTTGATTATGTGGATGGTATTGGGAGGAGTTTCGAAAACTCACAGAGTATTTTCCAATAGCGCAGGGGTGTTACAGAGGAAAACAATACAAAAATAGAATTAAACAAAAATAATAATACAAATTTATATATAAAACGTAATTTCGTCGCATTTAATGTGGGAGGATTAAAAAATAAACTATTGATCCCTATATTTTTTAGTAAATTGTTAAATTTCGAGCTCATATTACTTTTTGAAACTCATCTTATAAAGGAAGACTGCAATAAATACGAACAATATTTTCCTATGTTTAATTGCCATTGGATTCCAGCTAAAAAGACAGCGAGCAAAGGCAGAGCAAGTGGTGGAGTGCTTGTTGCGGTTAAACAAAATATATTCGAGGTATGCGAGGTGAAGGTAATGGAAGAAAAAATTATAATTATTGAATTAAAAATCAATGAAAGGAGACTTGCTATAGTTCCTGTCTATTTAAATTGTAACAACTGGCAGCAGGATTTTGAATACTTGTACGATGTTTTATGTAACTTGAACACTATTAATGTCATGGTCATTGGAGATTTTAATGCAAGAATAGCAGATAAAGAGTCAGCATTTAAATTTAACACACGCAAAAGATGCACAAAAGATAATAAAATAAATGCAGAGGGGAAAAAGGTTATAGAAATGTGCAATGACTTTGGACTGGGTATTGTGAATGGTTGTACAGATGGTGACGTAAACGGAGAATTCACTTTCATAGGCAAACAGGGAAGTTCAACTATTGATTTATGTCTTATTGGTGGAGAATGGTTTTCAATTGTTAAAGATTTTAAGGTTGGCAATGTGGCCCACTCGGATCATGTTCCCATTGAATTGGAAATTGAAACAAAATATGACATTGAAATCACTAAAAATATGTCGGTCGAGATTTCGAAAGTCTTGCGATGGAAGAAGGGGCTGGAAAATGTATACAAGACCAAAATGGATGAACTGTTACAAAATAAAATAATAAAATGTAGAGCAAGCTATCTGCCATTGCTTGAACTGCAAAACATCATAAGAGATGCAGCAGGCGTAATGAAGACAACATATACTATACGAAAAAAGTCAGATTGGTACGACCAGTCTTGTGAAAATCTTAGAAAAAAGGCATTTGCCTGGCTTAATTTCTATAGAAAGTACAACATTGATTCAATTCGAATTGACTACATCGACACCTCAAAACAGTTTAAAAAGTTGTGCAGAGAAAGAAAGAAAACATACGAAGAAGACCTGGCAAGAAAATTAAGCCATTGCAAAGACACCAGGGAGTTTTGGAAACTAACAAAAAAAATAAACGGAAATGAAGGAGGAACTAAGAATACCAGCATTTCTCTGGAGGACTTAAGATTACATTTTTCAGGATTGCTAAATACCTCTTCAGAACAACTAGTATGGAGTTATGCGACACCACATGCTGAAGATGATATCCTTGATGCGCAGATATCGGTTTTGGAAGTAGAAATGGTACTAGAGTCGCTTAAAGATGGCAAAGCAGCTGGCACAGACGGGATTCCCGCAGAGTTCTTCAAATATACTTCCACCGAATTTAAGCAAAAACTGGCGCAAGCACTCAATATCATCTTTAGTTTTGCTGTACATCCCGATTGCTTCGATGAGGCAATTATATGGCCAATACTTAAAAAAGGTGACCCAAACGACCCAGCAAACTATAGGGGAATATCATTTCTTAATGCAAGTTTGAAGATTTACACTTCAATACTAAATAGAAGGCTTATTAACTGGGTAAATTTAAACAACAAACTGAGCGAGTATCAGTCAGGGTTTCGGAAAGGGTATTCTACAGCCGATAACATTTTTATTCTTGGATGTATAATACGAAGCAAACTCAACCGTAATGCTAAACTTTATACCTTTTTCGTTGACTTAAAAGCTGCATTTGACACAGTTGACAGAAAAACGCTGTTCTATAAACTTTACAACTTAGGTGTATCATCCAAGTTTGTTAAAGCACTGGAAAAACTTTACAATCAAACGACAGCTAGCGTTCATAATAGATGTGGCAAATCAAAAGAGATCCAAATAAATCGAGGACTACGTCAAGGATGCAATCTCAGCCCATTGTTATTTGCGTTGTTTCTGGATGACTTGGTTGATTGGCTTCCTTGTGGAGTGGAGTTTGAAAGCTTAAAAATAAAAGTAATTATGTATGCTGATGACATTGTCATTTTGGCAGAGTCTCAAGCTTCACTTCAGCTTATGATCAATAGGCTATGTGATTATTGTAAAAAATGGGGATTGGAAGTAAATTCTGCAAAATCTAAGATAATGGTATTCCAAAATGGTTCAGGACGGACGGCAAGAGGAGAAAACTGGAGATATGATGGAGTAGTTTTGGAAGTAGTCAAGGATTATGTTTATCTGGGAATGAATCTCACGTTTAATTTGAACATGGACAAACACCTCAAAGCCAAGGCCGATGCTGCTAGAACGGCTATTTGCTCGAACTGGAAGAAAATTTTCAATAATAACAACATATCAACAAACGCCAAATATGAAGTTTTTAACGCAACTGCAAAAGCAGTTCTGTTTTATGGAGCACAGATCTGGGGTGTTCGGAAATACGAAATTGTTGAAAATTTGCTTCGATTCTTCCTTAGAAAAGTATTTCACCTCCCTATTAGTACGCCTAAGTACATGTATCATTTGGAAACAGGGCTTTCGACACTCTTTGTATCAACATTGAAGCTCAGTGCAGACTATTTGATACAGGTGATTAATATGGACCGAAACCGATTGCCAAATATTATGTTGAGAAGTATCATGCGTCGAAAAACTGCTTTTTACAAGGATTGGATTGATCTTGCTGCAAATTGTGGTATTATTCTTGAACTGAATGGATGTACTGGTCTCCAGATGAAACAAGCACTGTACGAGGTTATCCAATCGATCGATGAAAATGAAAGGAACACATTCATAGAAAAGGCGAGAACATCTACGGAAAGGGACATTTATTCGAAACTTAATTATAATCTAAATGAACATAATTACTTTAGGCTCGATTTTTCAAGAAAAACTATTGGAACTATTTTTAAAGTAAGAGGTGAACTTCTTAATTTAAATTGTATGCCACACAGAAACGATTTGGTGTATATTTGCTCCTTATGCAATATGGGAGTGAACGAAAACACTATCCACTTCATCGGTGTATGTCCAATATTAAAGGAGTTAAGGAGACTCTTTTTTGGAAAAAGCTATCTAAGCGACAATGAAACAATACGTTACCTAAATGGAGAAGATTGGTTGCTGATCAAAAAATATACCACCGAGGCGATGATCTATAGAAGAAGAATCATAGATGAAGATTTTTAAACTACCTTTTTTTTTGTATTTTTGTGACTACTAAAAGTCATGTTTTTCTTTGGATTTGGTAAATAAACTTAAAGTAAGCAAATTTTCATTTTTCAGTTAAAGTAATTAAAGTAATTTTGTTTCGACTAAACTAAAAGTCACAACTACTCTCCTTTTTATTGGTTGATTGAATTAAAAGAAGATTATGCTACAAGTCCATAAGTACCAATTACTGAAAAAACTAAAAATTGTATGCTTTTTAAATTGATTTTAAATTGAATATTAAATTAAGTATTAAATAACATTGTCACTCGGGCAGACGACATTTTTGTCATGCCTTATTATTTATTCCTTAAACCAAAAAAAATGAATGTAACAAGGACCTTAAAATTATTGAATAAAATTATCTATCTATCTATCTATCTATCCAAACAACACAACTTACCTTAAAACTAGACTGTTTCTTTTCAAAAAACCAAGAAGTGAATTTGCTTTTGTGATGCAAAAGATAGTTTGGCATCAAAAATGACGCCAAGGTTTTAATTTCACTAACAGTTAATAAAATTTCATTACCAAGTCTATAATTATTAATCCCTCTTGGAGTTTTTTTTTTTTATAATAAGCACACACTCAAGGGGATATTACTACCCTACCCTTATTATGCAGTGGCACAGTGTGAGCACTAGGAAGAGGAGAGAGGGTTTAAAAGGAGATGTCGGTGCACATTGGTTTTGAATTCCTGAACATTGCAATGACTAGGAAAGACAGAGTGTGGTAAGGCATTCCACATTCGCGTAGTACGGCTAAAGAACGAATCTCTGTATTTGACAGTACGGCCGAAGTTGGGCTCGAGGGTATACTGATGGGCATTCCTAGAAGCGCGAGTATTACGGTTGAACTGTTTAAGGGGAGGAATGCAACTGGCTATTTCACTAGAGCATAAGCCGTTAAAATAACGGTAAAAAAGCGTCAGACAAGAGACCTTGAACGAAAAGCTCTAAAAATTTAACACTTGCAGATATTTAAATCAAGATAATTACATTTAAATTTTAAACCTGAAATAATTTATCAATATCTTTTTGAAAATTCTCAATCTGCATTATTGGATATTTGTTAGTATATTTTTAAATCGTCTGCAAATTTAAATCGTCTGGTTTCTAAGATATTCAGAATGTCACTAACGAAAAGGTTAAAAAGTAGGGGACCCAGATGACTACCATGTGGAAGACCTGATAATGTATCGATAAAAAAAAGACTCATTTCATTTCATTTTTACAGCCTGTTTCCGATTCGATGAATAAGATTCCAACGATTTAAGAAAACTAAACTTGAAACCTAATTTCTCAAATATTTTAATAAGAAGCTCGTGATGCACTTTATCGGATGCTTTAACAATAAAATAAAATGTCCCGGAACTTTAAAATCCCAATAAAAATTTGAGAATATTTTTGTATTTTATCTAATTAAAAAAAAAAAGAACTAAATTGTAAATATATTCCAAGACCACAATTTGGGTAGCTATAACTTCAAACTGTCATCTACGTCAACTATGCCATTACTAAAAATAAAATGAAAAACGCTACAGAAATGGCGAAAATTTTGCAGCAAAAGTTCGCAAAACTTAAACAATTTCGGGTCTCGTTTGAAGCACTTTAGCAGCTAGTTTCAAAGATTTTAACTGCTAGGACAAATTAATGATGTAAAGAATTGGAACCGGGTGCATCTCGCTCAAAAACAACTGAGAATATTGCTGTCGATCGATCACCTGCAACTTCTCGCATCTTCTCTAATCGGATCTTTGAAATGTTACAGGTTTTCATCGAAGAATAATTTTTAGTTAGGGGCAACATTTTCACCTCAAATTTTACGTTAATAAGCAAAATTGTCACGTTTTGAGGCTTTGAGAATCCAAAAGTTATTTTTGCAAAGCTTTTACATCTTTAACGTGTTACTGTTTTTCGCGCTTCTTGGGCTAGCGGTGTTTATAATTTTTAATAAAATAAAAAACTTACAAAATTCGCGATTTTTAAAAATACTTTAGTGTAAGTTATACAACATTTTTTTGTCTATAAAGTATAAAAATGAAGGTGCAGGTAACTTTGTTAATTTTGGCTTTATACCTTATTTGTTTGTCTTTCTTAAAGGTCAAGATCCTTAGTTATGCCCTTTCAAATCATTTTGTGTAAGTTTGATGATTATATGCAACGAAGTTCTGATGAATTACAATCAAGTAAGCTGTCATTGGACGGGTTTTATTTATTGTAGTTGGTTTGTTTCCATTACCAATATTTCTCTAAAATTTTCAAAGCCCCCACCTGCCAAGAAAAGTCGTACATACTCGAGTGAACTTAATTTGCATACTAAACGCTAACAATATCAAAAATCATATACAAAATCGACAAACTGAAAAACAAAAGATTAACCCAAACACACACAAGAAGATGATGTGTCAGGATAAAGTTTGTCCTGTAAGTACCTACATTTGTAACAGGATATAATCCGTATTCCAAGTTAAATCGTTTCCCTAACTTCGTTCAATTATCGTTTTCTATTCTATTCACATCTATCATATATTCTCGCTATCTGTATACCAAGTTTACATATAGTATAGTAGGTACTCATGGGGTTAACATGCTGAAAAGCTAATAAGACAAAAGGTTCTATCCGGAATTTTGATCCAAACCCCAGATATCCTGTAAACTGCATTAAAGCTATTCACCAAAATTCTATTTTCAATAAATAAAGGATTTACCTACCTATTGAAACAAGTCAGCCAGTCCTAGCGTCGTCGTCGTCGCGTCACCCTTCGCCATCGCAATGCTACCGTAGAGTATCTGCTGTAGATACCTAACACTCAACACGACCAACCCATCGAACCGAACCGGGGTTTTGATTATTTGCCAACTTTCTACCAAAAAATTGAAAAAAAGGTGGTACCCTCTGTCATGTTTTTAAATTTGAGGCAAGAGCTTTTATGTCCTTCTTTATTTTTCTGTCTAAAACGGACTTTACTCTGCAGTTCACATCTCCGCAGCCCACACACGTGTCCTGCCTGAGTCCCCGTGATATGGAATATTGAGCATTAAAAAAAAATCCTTTGAATCCATCAAGAATATGCCGTCAGTATGTTTTGTATATGTATTTGAAGTATATATGGGCTTTTGTTCCAATATTATCGCATAAAACTCTGTATACATATACATCACCGTTAGGTCCCTCAACTTTGCAGGCTTCCTTGTGCTAGTTGAGTGTTTTAATATATCCGTTGGCAAAAGCAAAAGCATTCTTTATATTGGATTATAAAGGTTCAATAATCAAGTCAGTCGAAGTGATGTGTGTTGGCAAAGTGAAAACAGGTTCGGATGCAACAAATTACTTAGATGAAGGAAGTTTTCAGGAAGTGAGTCCTATAGTTATTGAACAATGTTTGATATAAGGAAACTTATCAAAATCTTTTTTGAGAATTATTACAATTTGATATTCGATTTGACAATAAATTAACAATGCTAAAAAAAAAACAAAATGGCGTTTTTGTGCTCCTTAAAAAGTAACCTGTTATTGTTACATTAATTTTTTTTCACCAAATTTTAACTTGTTGATAATTGTGTCTTAAAAGTTTTGAGAGCTATAAAACACTTTTATATCCACACAATTTTGTGAATAAGTTGTGGACAGTTAAAATTAATAATGCAATTGATGTTAAGTTCAGTTTTGCTAGTTATAAAAGTTACAACACCCCTATTTTATCAAATATCAATTGATAGTTAATATATATTGAAATTCGTGCTATGAAAACTAAATTTATTAAGAAATTGAGCAACTTTTTATTGATAACT
The DNA here is from genome assembly GCA_920104205.1 of Eupeodes latifasciatus. NCBI lineage: Eukaryota > Metazoa > Arthropoda > Insecta > Diptera > Syrphidae > Eupeodes > Eupeodes latifasciatus. Next base: position 58,856,923 of record OV049925.1, on the reverse strand, counting down.
ATACATTTTTTGTTATTGACAACAATCTGCAGCATTCTATCAACATCAATTGTCCATGCACATAAATGTTAAACTATCAACTGTCAATTGATTGATTGATATTCACAACAGATTTGCGAAATGACCAATTATTATTTTGTTGTGTTGTGTGATCAAAAATAGAAATTATTCCAATTATTTTACATATTAACTTTCAATCTGCATGAAACGGTATAGTTGCAGGTAACGTCACTTTAAAATTCCAGTTTATAATTTTTGACAGTTAAAATTGATCGGTTTTACATTTACATTGACCAAATTATTTAGATATGTGACAAAAACTGCTAAATCCACGATCTTTCTTTCTAGTTATCAAAAGTCAATTTGTCCATTATTTTCATATCGTTGCGAATGACCACAGTTGACTTCAAAATATTTTTTTTAAGTTGGGGAATTTTAATGAACTTTCAAAAAACTGTCATTCTTACAAAAAAAGAAGGCGTGATTTTCCCAAATGGTGGCCTTATTCTTCCATTTTATGACTTCTGGGATATTTTTATTTGGGTTTCTTGTTAAAAAAGTGATTTTTAACTTCCCATAGGAAGTTATTGTAATGGGTCCGATTTGACAAATTGAAAATTTTGACATTTCTCGACGTTTCAAGGTCCCTAGAGTCGAAATAAAAGATTTTTAGAAAGATGTCTGTGCGTGCGTGTGTACGTACGTCCGTACGTCCGTACGTCCGTACGTCCATAGCTCAAGAACCAGAAGAGATATCGACTTCAAATAAATTTTGTTATACAGATAATAAGGCAGAAAGATGCAGAAAGGGCTCTCAAGAAAATTGCGTGGGTGGTTTTTTTACCATAGCAGTTTAAAAAAAAGGTGAAATTTTTGGTTAACCCTAAATATCTCATGAACCAATGATGCTAGAGACTTGAATTAAATTTTGTATTACATATTGTAACGTGATACAAAACAATTATATTTTTGGAAAAAAATTCAATTAACGGTTTTTTTATAAATCAAAAAAACTGAAAAAAAAAATTTGTCACTTCGAAAATTTTACGACTTAAATATGATTTCATCTCCAAAACAATTTTGTGCAACGAAGAATAATGTTTTTTACATCTGATAAAATTTTGAAAAAAATCGAATTGACAGTTTTTTTACAAAAAATAATAACCTAAAAAAAATAAAAAAAAATATCTTTTCAAAACTTTGAGATATTGGCTTTAAACGACTTTTATCTTTCAAAAAATATTGGTTTCAACATTCAGTAAAATTTTGAAAAAAATAGAATTGACAGTTTTTTTACAAAAAATTAAAAACCGAAAAAAAAAATTAACAAAAGTTGGTAAAAATTGATTTTCGACTTAAATATCTTTTCAAAAATTTGAGATTATGGCTTCTAACTAATTTTAACTTATTAGAAATATTGTTTTCAACAGTAGGAAAAATTTTGAGAAAAATCGAATTGACAGTTTTTTTACAAAAAATAATAACCTAAAAAAAAATAAAAAAAAGTTGGTAAAAATTGAGTTTTGACTCAAATATCTTTTCAAGACTTTGAGATATTTGCTTTAAACTACTTTTATCTTTCAAAAAATATTGTTTTCAACATTCAGTAATATTTTGAAAAAAAATAGAATTGACAGTTTTTTTACAAAAAATTTAACGAAAGTTGGTAAAAATTGATTTTCGACTTAAATATCTTTTCAAAAATTTGAGATTATGGCTTCTAACTAATTTTAACTTATAAGAAATATTGTTTTCAACATTAGGACAAATTTTGAGAAAAATCGAATTGACCGTTTTTTTACAAAAAATAAAAACCTAAACAAAAAAATTAATAAAAGTTGGTAAAAATTGATTTTCGGCTCAAATAGCTTTTCAAAAATTAAAAATATTGGCTTCAAACTTATTTTATTTCACAGAAAATATTGTTTTTTATATTCAATAATTTTTTTATAAAAATCCAACAGTCCGTTTTTTCATAAAAAAAAAATTAAATCTACAAAAAATAGAATTCAAATTTGGTAAGAATTGATACATTTAGACAAACTTTTAAGCAAGACAAATCGATAGACGGGATGGGAAGTTATCAGTGTGGGTCGCATCCCAGCCTCTTTTTTTTTTTAATAATTTTGACATTGCAATAAACCAAAATGATTTTAAAGATATTTATAAAAAAAGGGCGCCAAGAATCATTGACAAGTCCAGCCCTGAATGTATGCCTTTATAACCTCCTTGATGTTCAGCGATGAGAGAAAGAAAGTGGTCCAGCAATATACTTTGTGTGCATAGGCAGTCATATATATACATAGGTATAACCTGGAACTAGAGATCTTTGTCAGTGTTGTCGTTGTCAATTTTGTCGTCGTCGTCGTTGTAGTCCTCGTCGACCCTTTGGGGATGTGTAGTGTAGTGAGGATGATAGGTATAAGTGGAAAGTGGATGCTAGATATTCCTGATGATAATAGCTTTAGCCACGAGGAAAAGAGGACGAATAGGTATACATATATAGACCTATATACCTAAATCTACTACCATCAAGTGGCGGCTGGCTCCTGTGGCTACGGCATTCCAAGTCAGGTATAGTATTAGTGAATTTGTTTGTAATTAAAACAAAAAAAAATAACGTTAGTAAAAATACTAACAAGGTGTGTCAGTCAGTCAAGATCTTCTCTCTCGAATAGATTTGACTTCGTGTGGCGCTCGCGTCTTCTTCGCCCCGGTACTTTTGTTTAATATTTTTACTTAGCGGAGTTATGTCAACAATTAAAATTTGACAGCATACATCTTTCATCAGGTTTTGGACGTGTTTATAGCTACTGTTTATTTTTATTTTTGAGAATTCGTGTGCATAATTAATTTGTGAATTGAAATATTTGTTTCTTTTTTTCGTTTTGCTGTCCACACACTCGGTGTCGCTAAATTGATGCCTAAAGTTAATTAATTTGTTTTTAATCGCGATACTCCTTATTACAATTTTTATTTTGTTTAGCTTTGTAGAAATTAGTGAAACAAACATAAAATAAAAATGAAACTAGGTTTTTTTTTAGTCGTTGCAATGTGAAGTGTTAGTGTTGATAGATCACAGTGTCATAGTCACTTCGTTTTGTTTTTTAATACTTAATTTTTTTTTATTTCTTTTGTGGCATATAAAGCACAAAACTTGTATATAGGTTTGCTGTCAGGAAAAAAATATATACTAAAGTGTAATCATAACCAAAGTACTAAAGCAAACGCCTTTTTTTAAATATAAAGCGTTTTAATTTAAATTTTTCAGATTTAGTGGTCTTTAAAATCAAGAAATCAATTCATTTTCACTAATGCTTACTTTTATTAAATTTTTAGATCTTTTCACACTTTTCCATTTAATCCATTAAAAGTGAATTGATGAGAATAGTGATAACAGCAATCTAATAACGACACAAATAAGTTGCTTCTGGCTTCAAAGAGGCATATAATATGTACATAGATTGACCTTGTAAGGGCTCACAAAATAATCACGACTTACACACGGTTGTTTTTTTTTTCTTAGTTTATATAAAACAAGTCTACTTGTTTGTGTACACTCTCTGTGTTTGGATGTCCAGGTGTACATCAAGCTTAATCTTTTGATTGTGATTAAACTGCTAGTCTTATCAAATCCAGATATGCCATTGTTCTACGAATAGTCATCACTCAACCGGCTACGGGCTAAAGGAACATTCAGTTTGAATTTACATATACAGTAGACGCTCGATATAGTGAAGTAATAAAAACCAGCCATGTTCACTATTTCGAGATTGTTCACTATTTTGAGCGGAAGCCTAGAAGCGCTTTCCAAAGTTAAATTTGACCAAAAATACACATTTTCTTCAGTGTAAAAATAATTATATTTATTTAATAGATAAACTAACTTTTAATCAAGTTGAAACAGCTAAAAACAAAAACAATTCATAATACATACCTATTATCACAATTACAATGCTGTACAAAAGTAAGAACACAGAAGAACTTGTGTTCTACTGAGTCAAGTGACTACTTTTTTTGTGATTCAGTGTGAGATATGCATGAATGAACGGTAAAATTTGTTTAAAGGCAGTCGACATGCTGTAGACGTATTGCTTCTTTAATATTCCTATTTAAACCTGAGAAAGAATATATGTTCACTATATTGAAATTTGTATTGTTCACTATTTAAAGTAGTACATGTAAAATTTTGGGTGTTCACTATACTGGATAGTTCACTCTTTCGAGATTCACTATAACGAGCGTCTACTGTATACTACATCTACATTATGTTTGTGTGTATAGTTTTTTCCTATTTTTTTATTCTATTCAAGAAGAGAAATCAATAGATGTTTATATCATGATAAAATGGAGGCCATCAACAAGGGAAAAGGATAAAAACACCGTATCCTTTCATAAAATTTTTCCTGACCATTTCGCGGCTGTAAGTTTTCGATAACTTTAAAGCCTTGAATCGTTTGTGGGGCATTTGGGAAGCCCAAAACATAAATCACTAAAGCTCTTATATGACTAGATATCAAGGGTCAATTGTACGAGTAATTAGCTTTTTGAGAGAGAACACTATCCGAAAACTTTTCTATACAATTTGGGATCTGGTCGACAAGATTTCGTTCCTGCCAATGTAACTGTAATGGTTTTTGATGGTCTTAATTCAAATCCGACTTCAAAATTACTTCAAAATTACTCTATCACGTAAGATTTTTGAGGTAAAGCTTTTTAAATCTATTTAAATGAATTAGCTTTTCTTCAATAAAATTCTTTATTGTTTTATAAATCTATTATCCCTTTCTACAATATTCAGTTTAAATAATTATAGTTTTTCATAAAATCTGCATAAGTTGTTAAATTTCAGCCGTCTTCTGAAAATCTGAAAGAAACGCTAAATTCTTTGCGCTAAAACGGTATGCAATAGAAAATGGTAAACGGTTTGAAAGTAGCATTTGTTCTTACTACGAATTCTTGTAACAATTCTATTTTATCAAGTTTTTGAAAAATATTAAAAAATGTAAAAATGGTGTTGAAAAGAGGTATTTTTAAAATCAAATCAAATACATCTAGAAGACTAAGATTTGTACTTTTCAAAATCATGATACAATTTATTGTTAAGGTATATGTTGTGTTGTTATGCAGTACCCGTGGCGTTAGTGCGTAGGACTGTCATGCCAGAGTGTTGGATTCAATCCCTGCCTGTGAAATCTAAAGTTTTTTTTCACGGGTACTGCCCTTTGCGAGGAACTAACAAAATCCTCCAAGAGTAATTCTTGTAATGAAAATTGCTTTCTCAAATTAGCAGTTTGGATTCGGCTTAAAACTCTGAGTACCCTCCATCCCTGACAACGTTACTCGCACACAGGAATGGCTGAGAGCTGTAATACACTATAGGCCCTAGTTCTGAACGGACTGTTTCGCCACTTAAACAAATATGTTGTGCTTTAACTTGGCTTTAAAATTCCGTTTTTGGTTGTCTTTAGCATTTTTAAAGTTGCATATTTAAAAAACTTGATGTGATAGAAATTATTTAAGTCGGGATTCGAAATCAGGACATCTTAATTCTAAAAAAAAAACAGAAAAAAAAACTTAATTTTGTTAGAGGTCGTTTATATTGTTTTTCTTTTTTTTTTCATTAAAGTTGTATGTGAACTCTTTTTTGCTTCTTCGTTTTTGAACGTAAGAAGTTGTTATATTTAAATCATGAATCTCGAATTTGTATCTAATTAGTGCTGTCCTCTCAAAGTTATTATTATCAATAGAAATTCATGGCTAATTCTTCTAATTCCACAAAATAAGCTGTAATATTAGTATTTGAATCTTTATGAGATGAAAACATTTAATAGTTCTTGTTTTTCAAACCAATTGCACAAAAAAGGAATTATTCCCATAGAAATGATGTCAACAGAACATCAATTTGTCAACTTTAAGCTTTCATCACTTTTTTTTTTTCAATGCCAACATTTATTGTTATAAATATTTCACCTTATGAAAATTAAACTAAATTTCAATATTTATCAATAAATCAATTGATAGCTGTCACTCGGATTAAGGCTGAAAGAATATCATGCATTTAATTTTACGAAGAAGAGCAACAATTGTTTCAAACCAGTAGTTAATAAATAACAACCATTAGAGCTTGTTTGACCATTGCATTGTTTAACAACAGATCTTATTGCAACTTATTCTCTAGGAAATTATAATATCAATTCTTTGCTCTTTGGCTAAAATAAACCTGAACTAAATCAAACGTCGCAGACGGTATATTCGCACCCAGTGGGGGTGTTAAAAACATATCGGACCACACACTAACTTTATTTCCTATCGCTTATCGCGATAATAATAATAACAATTAATCTTACATTTTAAGTTAAGAAATTTAATATTATTCCAAGAGAAACTCCTTCTGCGGTAACTATTGAAAAGGGTGGTGTCATTTGTATGTAAATAATAGTTAGTTGGGTGGCAATTTTTTATTTTTATAAAGGTTGTGCCTAATTATGTACATACGTACAGTACATTCATACCTACATATACTGAATGTTTTTCCTTGTTTTTCTCTTTCATGGTTTAATTGACTTGAAGCACACACATGCGACAAATTAAATTTTTTAGCAATTAGATAATGCGTTGGTTTCCTGGTAGAGTAAATTTTATATCAACAATTAGTATTGTTTGAGTTGTGTTGAAAGTTAGGATGTGAGCGATGTTGTTTTTGGCAAATGAAAAAAGTGAATTTTCGAAAAGTTACTGTGTTATTCGATAAACAAAACTATTTTCTTAATTTTGAGTAATTTCTATTTCGAATAATAATAATTAAAACTACCAAAATATGCGGCAGCATGTAGTAAGAGCAAATAACTCAGGCAATAAGAAAACATTGCACATTCTTTATCTGGAATAGTGTTTATGTTTTGAATGTATTACTTCCTTATCCCTAAAAGGTATCAAAATGCAACAAGGATAAATATGTCAGTGCGAAAAAGTTATGAACCTACCTATTGTGTATCGACCAATACATTTTTCAAGGATCGTTAATGGAACAAAAACCGAAGAGATACTATAAAACATTTTAGCTTACCAGACAATGCCCCCTAAACCAAATAAAAAATGTCTTAAATTAATTGGACTGAGAAGCCCTTCGGTGGCGTCCTTCCGATTCACACTTGCCATTTCCACCTGTTCGTGTATATAAGAAAAAATATGTGTTTCGATGGCTAACATCTAGGGCATCGGAAACAATCCGTTTACTTTTTCCTTTGTTGTCTAAATATTGAAGTTTATTCCACATACGCCCTGGAGTACACTTTTTTTCTTCAATTGGTATGTATTGGAGTAGCACTAACTTAAAAAATGTTTGAGTTTCTTTTGTAACCAAGTAGAAACCAAATTGTATGTAAAATTGTGTTAAATTTGTGGCACAGCACAGTATGCATGTGCAACCTATCAATTTACACACGACAAAAGTCGGTAAAAAGCCTTAAAATTTGCTAAAGTTATTTATGCCAAGCAGCATTTTGTAATTTAATGTATACTTCTCCTTACTAAACTTAAGTGCGTAGCAGCTTATTATCTCTTTAAGTTAGGGAATTGTTCTTAACACAGATTTCTAATTGATTTATCAGTTACTAATTACATTTTTTTCTCTTCCGTATTTTTTTGGTAATTTATTTATGAAATTTGGAAACAGAGCTAAAGCTTAGTTAATTAAGAACCAGTTGAATTAAAGGTGGTTCAATATTTGATACGAGCTACATTTTAATGCATACAATTCGGTGAATTTCAGAATTTACATAATGGTGATTTAAGCTTGTAACAAGCTTTCATAACATACTTCAAAAATTAACCACGATTGATTTGTGACTTAAGACTTCTAATCATCAGATTGCACAATTGGTTTATAGAATATTGAATTTTAATTTGAGATGTTTGTTTTTTTTCCAACGATTAATGTCTTATGTTTCATTCATATTACATATGTAATTTTAAATATTCATAATAATAAATTTGGGTTGCGGATGAGAAGATTTTTATTTAAATCTTTAAAAAATTTTAAACGAAAATAATTAAACGAAAAAAAGTCTCCAAATATTTTTCGTTATCTAAAAAATATATGAATATTAAAAAAAATAATAATTTGAATCTATCTCATATAATTTTATTAAATAAATAGTTTTTTTTTTGTCAAAAAGCTTAGTGGAGTTTATTATTAATGAAAAAATAATTTAATTAAAAATTCACAGTTGATTATATTAAAAATCAATAAAAAGATAAAATTTATGAACATAAAATGTATTGAACATATTTTTTTTTAAATTTTTTGCCATCATAATCGGTTTTAAGTTGCAAACAAAAATACAGAAATATTCTTTTTTTTTCCGTTGCTGGAATGAAGTTTATTTTGAAAAAGTCCCTTTTGGTTTGTTCATAACTTTTATTTCATCGTACGAAGGAAAAAAATTCAATGTTTTCTCATTTTCTCATTTAAATTAAATAGATAAAAATGAGTTCAAATATATTTTGTTAAGTTACCTCGAATATATTTTTAACTTTCAAAATCCGCATTTGCAGGTCCCACGCAATATAAAGGAAATTAATAATATTCAGATACATATATATAAGGGTAATTATGTATATGCATTACATATACATATGTACATTGATGTCTGTGCATATATAGGTGCTTTAAATTCAACAAAAAGAAAACTCTGTAATATTTTGTATTATGTGTATGTAGTTCATCAGAATTACTACACTGAAAGAAAATACATTCCTCATTATTGAATTTCTGGATAAATAGCATTGTACAATGGAGAATAAGAAATCGAGTGGAATTTCATATTTCAAAGCCCAATGCTGCCTTGATTCTTGTATCGTCAAATCGAGATATAACCCAAATTCCCATACTATCTAAAAATGACACTTGCATCAATGATACAGAATATATCTACATCTATTCTCTTTTTAACTATCATATACGCGATGTCGCCTGAAGTTCCGAAAGGTTTTTGGGTTTCCTAAGAATGCAAGAAATTTGTCTGGCTACACATACAAAACCTCTATACATTCAAAGCAACTCTGGTGGGCTGGTGCTCCAACAAACTAACTTAACCCTCTTGGATAGATTGGTAACAATAACATCATTGACTCATTTGTGTCACTCGAACACCGTCGTAATGTCTCTTGTCTTACCTTCTTCTACCGGTTTTTAAACGGGGTATACTTATATGAATAAGCCATCCACATTCCTTCCCTTAAACAGTTTAATCGTGGTGCTCGCACTCCTTAGAATGTCAATTAGTTTACTCTCGAGCCCAACTTCAGTCTTATTGTGAAGTGTAAAGATTCGCTCTTAAGCCATACAACGCGAATGTGGAATGCCTCATCAAGCTCTGTCCTTTGTTGACAAATCGTTTGCCCGTTTTTAGTTATAAGATAAATTAGGTGGCGCAATAGTTCGTAGAGAACCAAGAACTAGTGACTTAACAACTCTCAACCATTCATGTGTGCGAGATTAAGGGGACCTACAGTTCATATTCCGAACGACTAATTTAAGAAAACTATTTTCACGGCAACAGTTGCTCTTTGAGAATTTGTCAATTCCTCGCAAAAGGCAGTACTCTTGAAAAAAAAAAAAAAACTTAAGATGGCACAGGCAGGGATAGAACTCAAGACCTCTGGTGTCCTATAAGTACTAACTATCATGCCAAGAATAAACGTTTTAAGCTATTCAATGTTAAATAACAAAAGCTGTGATTTTGTTTGAATCAATTTCAAAGTGTAAATGAAAAGTGGCCCCAAAAAAAACATTCATGAGTCAAGTTATTCTAGAGAAAATGTTATGACCCTTTTCTTTCTCGGGTCTATTGTTTAAAGATATCTGCATTTCAAAAAACCAACATTTTCGAATCTAATTTTGAAAACGCCGAAGGAAGCTTCACCAAAATCTTCTTTTTTCGTAATTTTGTTATCGAAAGCGTTATCATATTCGTTTGGTTTAATGTAAAGAATCTAAATTTTCGTAATTATGACTAAAACTAAAAAGCTTAGAAAATTTTATAAATTAATTTAATGTTTAACTTAAAGCTTATTCCCATTACATCTATTTTATATTGTTTGTTTTTTTTTTCTTGAGTGTATATGACATTTTCCTACAAAAAAGGATATAATCCCAACATCCTTACTCTAACTCTCGTATTATACCCTTAGACTCAGAGACTCAATGTGTACATCGTTTTGTTGAAATTAATTTTAAACATTAAAAAAAAAGAATAAACACACACAATAAACACAATACATGAACAGGACATGTACCATATGTGTTTGTAATCTACAATATACGAGTACATTCATATGTACTATTTATGTACACGGAACATATTTTCTTTTTTTTCTTTTTTAATTTCATCCTTTTGTTAATATAATCTAATTTTAATTAAGCATTTGCTTGTCATGTAAATGAGCTATAAAACTCGGTTTTATATCATACAAACATATTTATAAATATATAATATATGTTTTCGTTTTGCTATTCGCAAAGTCAAGCGTCATTGCGTGGGTGTGCAAGTTAGTCTCTAAAGGGTTGGCTGCTTAAAATGCATTGTTTGTTGTTATAGGATAGGGCAAGAAGGAGTAGGGTAGTGTACATTTATGCTCTTTTGGTAGCTTTTATTGTTGACTTGTTTTTTAATTTTTTAAGTACCTACTTACAAATTAACTATATACATTCCAATTATTATTAAGGAGTAGCTTTTTTTACGCCTTTCAAAAGATGCCACTACCATTGTTAAGGATTATTCGAAATTTTAAGTTTTATGTTTTCTTTTTTTTTTGAAACTCATGATTTCTGAGATCAAATACAGAAAATAAAAACAAATAATTCAATCTAATAATAATTGATAAAATATAGTGTCAATAGAACGTGCGAAGAATTGTTGATAAATTAACATCATAAGCAATATAATTTAATTGGATACGATGACTTTACAACCTTCGATTGCCCTTTTGATTGGTAAGTTATTGCCTTTTTTATTTGTTCAAAAAAAAAAATAAATAAATAAACGTTGATGATGTTGATGCGATAATAAATTTTTTATTTTTGTACTTTAATATAAAAAGAAAAAGTGTTATCAATAAATTAGTAAAATTAATTTCCAGTTGAATGTATTTTTGATACATTAACGATACATTACAATGATGCACGACTTGGTTGCTCGCTTTTTATTTTATTTTTTCTGAAAAAGACTCCAGATTTATTAAAAAACGACAACGCTCTTTAAATATACATTAAATGCACGACTGGGTCGTACGAACTTTCTCATGTATCTAAAGAGCATGTTTAAAAATATTTCCTGTATTTTAAAATTTGAAAATGTAACTGCAAAAAAAGTTTCTTTTAAAAATTTAAACGCCATTTCATTTATCAAAAAAAAACTTAATTTTTCAAAATTATTATTTGAAAAGCGTTTGCATATACAAAATTTTTCAATTTCAGTTTTAAAATATTTTTGGTATAGAGTTATTTCGAACTTATTATTATACGTTTTACATTTTAATTTCGTTAAAAAATGATGACCCACTTTTAAGATATCGAATTTCGAACAAAAAAAGTTGTTATTTTGTCTTAAATCAAAAATAAAAGTAATGACATTTTTGATCATCAATGATTATTATTGCTTTTGCAAAATTATTGAAATCGGTTGCTTAGTTCTTGAGAAAACTTTAAAAAAAAATAACGGTTCTATGGGGGTACCCTTCTGGAGCAACACAAAAAGATTTGTTTTATATGGAAAGAAGCCAAATTAAGAAAAAAAAAAAGATTTTAAAAAATCTATCGGTTTGTTTTTGATAAAATTCCAAATTTCGATTTTTGAACAAAAAATTTGTACTGTTATTTTTACAATACAAAAATATTTGTATTTTTTTTTTTAAACCAACAATAACAGTAGACCCCATAGAAATTTTTTGGACAAAAATCGAAAATATTATTTTTTTCTAAAAAAACAAACCGATACATTTTTTTTAATTTTCGGTACAATTTTTTTTCTTAATTTAGCTTCTTTTCAATTTAAAATAAATATTTTTTATTGCTCCAGAAGAGTACCGCCTGTCTCAAGAACTAATTAATCCATTTCAATAAGTTTTTTAATGTTTCAATAATATTTGATGATCAAAAAATGTCATTGCTTTTATTTTTGATTTTTTTAAAAATATTAACATTTTTTTCGAAATTCGATATCTTGAAAATAGGTCATTTGATGATCTTGTGCTTGTTTTATTAAAATCCGTTCATTATTTCTTAAGAAAACTTAAAAACAAAATAAAGGTTCTAAAGGGGGTATACCCTTCTGGGGCAATACAAAAATATTTTTTTATCGAAAGAAGCCAAGTAAAGATAAAAGAGTTTGAAAAAATTTAATAAAAATCAATCTGTTTGTTTTTGAGAAAATTCTAAATTTTCGCTTTTTAAACAACAAATTTGTATGGACTTCTTTCCTTTTAGTCTTAAAAAAAAACATTAAAAAACACCTAACACTAATCTGCTTAAAACCTTAATTTCCAAGTTTGAACTCCATCAACGCAATGGTTTAGACTGTAGGGGCGATGACAGACAGGCGGACAGAATCTGGGAACCATATTTATCGGCTTTTCTACAATGGTTATTATTAAAATCGGAATTTTTTACTAATGCAGTACTTGCCATAAAGTTCCTATATGACGCAATTAAAATGGTGAAATTTACATCAAATAATCATCTTCAGCATCTGAGAGTACGTTAATAAGCAGAATTGTTGCATTTCGGAATAGGAAAATCTAATAATAATTGTTGAAAAGCCTTTTCATTCTTAAAGTGCCACCATTCGGTTCGTTTTTAGCTGTTCTCTAGGAAAAAAGGGTGATTTTTTAGTTATTATCTTTTTGGCAACACTGGTTTAAACAGCTGACGCACGTTTCGTGTTCTATTTCACTGTCAAACATCTTCAGTTTGGTCTATAATTTAACCATGAATCGTCTTAAAAACGAACAACGCTTGCAAATTATTGAATTTTATTATCAAAATGCGTGCTCTGTTAAGAAAGTTCATCGCTCGCTTCTTCCATTTTATGGTCAGTTTAATCGACCCACTAAAGCGGCTATTGTGACTATATTTCGCACCAAATTTACATTGTTATACAATAAACTGCCAACACGCTTACGACGAGTGCGAACAACGCGCAACAATGGACTTATTGAGAGGCGAATTCGGTGAACATTTTATTTCATGTTCGGGACTGGTCCATTGGGCGCCTGGATCGTGCGATTTAACGCCTTTAGGCTATTTTTCGTGGGGCTATGTTATAGCTCATGTCTATGCAGACAAGCCCGCATTGGAAGACAACATTGAAGCATTTATTCGTGAGATACGGGCCGAAATGTTGGAAAGATTATGCCAAAATTGGACTAAGCGGATGGACCATTTGAGGCGCAGTCAAGGTCAACATTTGCATGAAATAATCTTCAAACATTAAATCAAATGGACCGTACTATCGATTCAAATAAAGATTTCATGCATTTTTCTGAATTGTATGTGTTTCTTTTGAAAAACTTTCCTATAGCTTTTAAAAAATCACCCTTTATAACGATTTTCACAATTTCGCTCAAATCAAAATCAAATCAAACTCTAATCCTAAAAATCTACACCTTTTGAAGTCCACCTTAGGTAACAAAATCAACAAATATTGAGCTCTTTTTCCTTACAGCAGCCCAATACTTTCGATGGTAGCTATTTTTTTTTTGATTTTACCTGCACTCCCATCTTATTTTTTGTTTCCAGTATTATCAAAGAAAAGACATCGTTTAATAAAATTAACTTGAATTCAAAAGTTGTTGGATTTGGCTTTATCCATTATTACGATACAAACTTCGTATTTCTAGACATATTAACCATTAGCAACCAACATCAAGTTATTATATGAAAATCCTTTAACTCAACAAAATTTCATTCGCAAAAGTGTTCATATTTATATTTTTAAAAAATCAGAAACCAAAAATGAAAATATTCTCCTTAATCTCAAATGAAAACTGCCCAGTTCCAGAATTAAAATTTAAGCAGTTTCCGACCAATATCAATAACTTTAAAAACCATGACCTCTCTTGAGGATGCGAAGAATTTCCGTTTTTTTGTTAAGTCCCTGTCTCAGTAATTTATACTCCAGCAGCCATGGTTATTTAATTATCAGAGATTCTCCAACATACAATCCATATGGTATAGCCTAGCTGTACCCAGCACATACCGATATCAACCTGTAACCATATTCAGGTAACTGACCCATTTCCGTGGCAACACCAACATTAAAAAAATAAAAAGGAAAAGCAACAAAAACAACATGGCTGAAAATGGAAGGAAGAACTGAAAATCGAATTACATATCAGAACTGCTCCGGAGGCGTTTGAATCTTTTTCAAGCATCGTCGTACCCCTTCTTCACTTTCCTGCCTAGTCCTCGTTCCCATCGAGCAACGACGACCTCGAATTTTATTTTGTATGTGATGTGATGATATCCTATAATATGTCCTCAAAATAAATAGGTAAACAAATATTTTTTTTTTTTTTGCAACTTCTGAGAAACGAGGCTCGGCCTCAATGGCATACAACATAGTGCTTTTATATAAATTTCAACAAGTTTTAAAAATATTTGAGCGGAACTGATGGTGCTTTCCAAAATAAAACCATATCCCACATGTACCTATTTTTGTTTGTTTGTGTGTCTTTTTAATGACGACATAATGTGCAATGAATTGCGCACAAATATATATATATATATATACATATATACATATATATATATATACATATATATATACATATATATATATATATACATATATATATATATATTTGTGCGCAATTCATTGCACATTATGTATGTATGTTCGGCAGATCAATTCCACATATCCACTGACAGAATTTCGCTGGAGGCTATTTGAGTAATTTCAAAACATTTGATGTTGTCTGTTTTCGACGCCCAAAAATTCGCAAAACTAAATCAATAGACCGGAAGGTAAAATTTTTGCGCCTTATGAGGGAGGATAGTATATTCAGGTTGGTCAAATTAAAAAACAATTATTGAAGTGCTATTGGATATTATATGGAGCAGGGGATGTTGAAGCATATATGTATTTTAATAATGTAGAACTTAACTAATTTTCAGATTTTATATATGTATGTATGTATGCAGATGAAAAGTGCGCTCATTTAAAGTTGTGTATAACAGTTTTACAGCTCAATGAATTTGATTTGTTTGACATCTATGTTTAGTGATATACAAATGTATACATATGCATGAACTTAGCTACAGAAAATGTTTTAAAATCAGTTTTAATTCGCGATTTTTGAAAATGTTTCATTACAAGTTTTCTAATTTTGTTTGACAATTTATTTCATTTAAAATGAAGACATGCTGTTTTGACATCTTTTTTATATTACCTACATGAAGTCATTGGCTTCAAAAATGAACAACATTAAGAAATATTGAAAACTTACTTCAAAGTAAGTGATCTGAGATTATTGATTTACACGTCAAATTCACACTGCAATTGAAGTCGCACTTCGATATGGCTTTGCAGTTTGAGCTTAGAGCGACGATTTTGGATGATTTATCTGACGGCTACGTAAACAAACCAAATTGCTAAACTGAAACTCGGAATAGGAACACCCACACGTTTTCGTTAAGAATTTAATGCATCCATTGAGAGTTACAGTTTGGTGTGCATTGTAAATTTGTTGTATTATTGTACCAATTTATTTTTGGCTCATGCAGGATGGCGCGTTATGCCACACAACCCATGCTAAACATCCCATACCACAAATAACCTTCTGCTTACCAAATTCCCAAATCATGCTATCAGCCGTTTTGGCGATGTCAATAATTGGCCACTTCGGAGCTGTCATTTGATTCCTTTAAACGTTTGTTTTTGTAGACTAATATTATGCCAACATTCTGGAAACGATTAAAGAACTTAAGACCAATATCATCCAAACGCAGTACATAAATTCTATTACAGAACATCTAAACCTTGTTGCTCAAGACATCCATTTGATATTAAATGGTTATGCTATTTTTCTAAATACTAAATTAGTAATCAATTTGGTTTCGTTCCTGTTACCATGAATCGCAATAATTGCCTAACATAGATAAGGAATAAGTTCTGGCGCAATGTTCTTGTTTTAAAAACTACTTGGAACCGCAATAATGTTCGAAAATCGGATTCTCTGCCAGTTTGCTGTGTCTTTAGACAAAATAACAGCTACAAAAGTAGTCGTCCGTGCTTTTCTCACATTTGTATCCTTATGAAAGGAGTACGTTAACGAAAACCACTGAAACCAATTTTAAAGAGTAAGATAATGTCCAGAAAATTGGATATATTTACCAGAAAGAGGTTAAAGAAGTTTGTAACAAAGAAAACGATACAACTTATGCCACATCATTATATCAAACTAACTTACTGTTGTTCTAAGGGTCAAATGAAACCATCACTACGCTTCTGTAATGGTTTTATTTATTTATTTAATATCAATTAGAGTTTACAATCTCAAATAGACTAACGAAATTTTTAAAATATTCAGTTATAAAATTAAAGCTATATACAAAAAAATTACAATAAATTATTTAATTCGTTAAAAAATACAAGTTTAACATATTTTTGAATGATTTTCTACTCAAATGAAAATTAAACTCTATATTATGTGATACATTATTAATCTCCCTAACACTGCGAGTTATGGGTTCATTAAACGCATAATTTACTCTATGTACGTTTTCCCGGAATAAGGTTCGAATTCTTAGTTCTCTAAAAGGAGCGAAAAGATCAATTAGCGATAATAAATAAGGACAATCAATATGATATGATAAAATATCACTGACAAAATTTATGGCGAACATCTTACGGCCGGCGGTTTTCTAATGTCTGCATAACAATAAGCTGACATCTAACTTTATACGAAGGCATTTTAATGTACTACAAATCTTGTACATTTTTTTTGACATTTTCTATTCTTGTAATATGAACATTGTAATGAGGATTCCACACTACGCAGCAATATTCCAGGATTGATCGAACATACGCCACATAAAGTTTTATTGAAAGTCTCACTCCAAAATGTCCCATCTCGCCATTTTTGGGAATGAAAGTGAAAAGTTGTACCATAAAGATGTGGTAGAGGGTTTGGTAAAGAAGGGGTTAACAAAAACCCTTTTCAATGAAGATAGATGAATTCGTCTACAGGATATTGGCGAGACAAACAAAGCCAAGCCACCAAAAAATGGTCTTAGGGTCAACATTGTAGGTCTTAGAGAAGCTTAATATTGGCTCCAGGGACTCTATATTTAAATCCTTTAATAAAGGCTTTCTTAATGAGTGTAATTAATGTAATTTAAAACATTGTTTCGTACAAACATAATTTTGTAGAAAAAACGATATAAATTTCCATTTTCCGACTATGTTTCAGAGGAACGTTAATAAAGATTTAGGATCGAAAATTTGAATCTTGATGCCTAAAAAATAAAACGATTCTATTTTGCTTTCATATTTTTAGTGAGCATTATGTCATTCATTATCATTCGATAAATTATTTAGTTTTTAGAATTTTCGGGAAAAGTTTGTTTACTATGAACCCGTAAAGTTTTTTTTAGTTAAATGTTGAAAAAAAAAAACTAACACAGATTTCAAAATCCCACTTTTGATTCGCAGTAGTTATACCAAATAATTTTCAAATACTACATCATTCCACAAACTATATACAATACATACATATGTAGTTAAATATTCTTTATACAAATTGTTTTTCTAAAGCTCGAGGAGGCTTCTTTTGATATCCCCCCGAGAATAATTTGTTATGTATTATTCCAATTTCAGCATTCAATCATCATCAATCCGATTATGGCGGACCCAAATAACACAAAATTAAATTGAATCTATCTTCACCAGTTTCTGAAGTGTAATGAAAACGATACAACCCCCTACCCCTTCAATTTCGTTACAGTTCAATTGTTTTTGTTTTTTTCGATATGAAGTGCATTATTATGTACAGATATAGTAACGCTTAAAATAATCCATCAGATAATGTATTTTGAACGAGATTATTTTATTGTATTTATCCTTGCTCAAGTGCAGAATTAGTTTTTTCTCCGGGTGTAGGAATTTACACATGGTTTGGTACATGCCTTTTTGATGCTGATGTACATATACTAATAATAATAATTGTGTGCCTTGACTTTGGCCTTGACAAACTACGTCACTCGCGATGTTTTACAATTTAAATATGAATGCGTTTGAGTTTATAATGCCAGCAAAATAGCAGAATTTTTGGTATAAAGTAAAGAAATTGAAATTATTTGTAGTTTCAAAATGAAAAAGTACTCGAATATGCATCGATAAAATAATAAATTTCAACAAAAATCCTGAAACTTATATTTTATTTCTGTAGAACGAAAAAAAATACATGTTTTTAGAAAATATCTTCTAGTTTTGGTTGTTTTATGAAAGGAATTAGATGGAAACAAACTTGACCTTTAAAGCGTTTATATTTATATTTACTCAAATTAGATATTTTATCCCAATATTTAAGACATTCTATCGTATTTGGAATTCAGTTTGCTTCTTTTCATATTTCTTAATCTTAGACATCATAGATAGTGTTATTTTTAAGCCGGAGAACTGTCGGAAACCCTTGTAACCTTAATCCTTTTGAGACTTTTATTTATTTATTTATGAGACTTTTAGTCAACATCCTTGTGCATTTCATAACGTTCATAGTAGAACGAATTTTGATATCAGCTTTATGAAACTTGCAAAACTTTATCAAATTGTATCTATTACTACATTTTTGTATAAATTAATTGACAATTTTTATTTCAATTATAACAACATTTACTTTATAAGACAATTTTATATGTAATACGTTTTTACAACCATCTTATTCTATTTCTTGCTGTTTTTTTTCAGAACCCGTTGTACAAAGATTTTCTGGAAGACGTAAATCTGTATTCGCCGAAGCGTATGATCCTGAAAATGATGCAGATGAAGATGAAGGTGCCACCGCTATTTTCCCAAAAACAGATGAACAGCGATCACGATTGATCGATGCCGTTAAAAATATTCTATTATTCCGTTCGTTAGATAAGGAACAAGTAAGTTTAAATATATCAAAAAAAAAAATAAAAAACAAACAACCATTTTTAGTGAGACAAAAGTTTTGAGACAAATTTTTCAAAAATTTATAAAATTTTTCTTAGAATTTGGTTATAAATTCATATCAATCTAGAATTAAGAGTCAGAAATTTAGACAACGATGGTTAGTGCGTAGGACTGTCATGCCAGAAATCTTGGGCTCAAACCCTGCTTGTGCCATTTAAAGTTTTTTAACGGGTAATGCCTCTTGCGAGGAATTGACAAATCCTCCAAAAGTATTTCTTGTCATGAAGAGTGCTTTCTCAAACTAGGCGTTCGGATTCGGCTTAAAACTGTAGGTCCGCTCCATCCCTGACAACATTACTCGCACACAGAAATGGTTGAGAGCTATAAGTCGCTAAGTCGGCCTTATTTCTCAACAGACTGTTGCGCCACCTAATTTATTTTGTTTTTAATCTATCTATCTATCCTTCACAGTTCCCCAAAAGGGTCAAATCTCAGCTCCGTTGTGGTCACTTGTTATTGCCAAGGGTGTTGAAATTACGATTTATGGACCTGGTTCTTAAATGGTCCACTTAGGTATGAGATGTGTGGTGTATGTGTACGGTGACCATCCGCTCACTATTATAATGAACAGTTCATTATTTGAAGAAAATGTTCATTATGCATTATTGTGTGTCGGAAAACATAAAAATGTTCTTTATTTTAGAAATCGCTCATTATTTGTTCATTATTTTATGATTTTTTTCTTTTAGGAAAGCCTAAGCTTGAAAACCATTAAATGTTTAATGAAAACGTACCCTTACATCATAATTCGTTGTCTTTCTTTTTCGGAACAATTCCTAATCTCAAAATTACAAAAATCAGATCATATTATACATCCTAACATACAGGGGAAGTTCGGGCAGACGGCAATGCCACACCCATAACTTTTTTATTTACTAAAATTTGAATTGTAAACTTTGTAAACTTTATTATTGAAAAAATAAAATCTTAATCTTAATCTAATCTACAGGGGAAGTTAAACTAATACTCTTACACTCGCGCACAGGATGACTTTCACCACTGGAAATTAATTTACCATTGAGTTTTACTGACCATGACAATGGTAAAAATAACTTTCAGTGAATGTGAATGAAACTCATCTTTTTTGCATTTGGACTAGTTAGGGCATTTTCCATAAGTAATTTGGAGAGTGCACTCCGACTGTTGGAATTATTGCATTGTTGAAAAACCCTTCTTTCCAAAACTAAATGAAGAGTAAGAATTACACTCCTTCCTGGGACAAAGTGAAGTTGAGTTTAATGTATGTATATTATGAAAAAGAGAAGCAATATTTCAGTTAATGACACTGATGTTTCCGACGAGTTTTCATGTGTACAAAGTTATGTTTCTTCAGAAAAAATTTTTGAATGGAAGGAGAGCAAAATGAGTGCTGGAGATAAGTGGGTTGAAATTTTTAAGTCTTTCAATGAAAAAATGATACAGTATGAAAACATTTCAAAAATCGTAGAGTTTTTTTTATGCCTTCCTGGGTCTAATACCCGTATAGAGATAGTTTTCTCAATTTTGAACAATGTATGGACAAACGAAAAAAACAATATGAAAATTGAAACAGTCAGGTCCATTTTAATTTGCAAATGCAATTATGAATTAAATTGCATCGAATTCCGATGAATAGTCGTCCGAAATTCAGTAAACAAAAGTCGATTAACTTAAAACTGTAATGCTCACCGTTGCCTGAAATGTTGTTAAGAGCTTTCGACGAAAAATGGTCCAATGGTGCTTCTCGACAATAACGTGCTGGTTTTCCTATATTCCGAGCGCCAGATGTAAACTTTTTGTTTGTTTATACACCAATCTTTTGTATCAAACGACAAAATCAAAGTAAAATGTACTTAGGCTTTTATAAGTGAGAAATTTCAGAGAAGTTTTTTTTTAAATTTTGTTGTTCTAACAAAAAATTAACATGACTTCAATATTTTTTTGAGATACAGCCTTTTATAATTCAAAAAAAAACTTAAATTAGGTTCTTAAGGTTATGTTAATTTATGAAGTATGTAATTCTGTTTTTTTTTTTTTTTTTGTTTTTTTTTTTTTTTTTTTTTTTTTTTTTTAATAAAATCTGTGATGATTTTCGAAATCCACAAGCCCTTATTTCAATATTCCGTTTAAAATTGTACAGAATTTTACTTATTTTGCTAAAAAATCCTCATAAGTTGTAAAATCTTCACCTCCATAATACAATAAAGCTTAAAAGAATGCTGAAGCAATAATACGGTTCTTAATGGAAAAGTGCAAAAAGGTATCAGAGCAATTTTTGATCATATAACGAATTCGTATAGTCTTAAGGTTATAACATCAAGTTCTTGAAATGTCGAAAAAAGGTTTTTCTGAGTTTAAGCACTTATAGCTAAAATCAGAGTTTGGACTCGGTATCAGCACTCTTAAACGAATTAGTCAAGAACAAGAACAAATGAATTGCATTCAAGGTTTTTCAAAAATTCAGATAGAGTCAAATGAAGACTTATAAGTCATAATTAATGAGAAATTACGAAAACCAATTGATATACTTAAATGATTTGAACAAAATCATCATTCGATTAATTATTAAGCGATTTGTTGTGTTGTGTTAAAACTTAGCCGTTGTCGGTCGTCTATAGAACATTTAAAGGTCATATTTTTAAAACCTAATGTGAAGGTAAGATTCGAATTCGATCTTAATACTTTTAAAAAAGTATTGTTTTGATTGTTACTTACTTACTTGCGGACCTGGGCCTCAACCAACATGCGTCTCCAGCTAGCTCGGTCCCTTGCTAGCTGTCTCCCACCTGCGTGCATCGATCGCGAGTCGCTATCTTCCTCTACTGCGCCTCCGCCGCGCCGTCCCCCGGGATTGGATTCGAAGACCTTCCGGGCTGGAACTATGATGTCCATTCGATCTACATGACCCAGCCATCTAAGTATTTGGATTTTTATTTTTTTAAGCAGGTCAGTGTCGCTGTGCGGCCCGTACAGTTCGTCGTTGTATCTTCTCCTCCACTCTCCTTCTATGCATAGGGGACCGAAAATCTCTCGAAGCATCCTAAGACGCTCTCATCTTTCTTTGACAGGGTCCATGTTTCAGAGCTATAAATGAGAACTGGGATAATGAGCATCTTAGATGGTGATTTTAGATGCTCGAGAGAGGACTTTACTACTCAATTGTCTCTAAGTCCAAAGAAGCAAGCAGCAATTTGCAAGAGTTATTCTTCGATTTCAGCGCTAGTGTCGTTGTCTGAATTTATAGCGGTGCCTAAATAGACAAAGTCTTTAACTACCTAAAAGTTATAGCTGTCCATGTTGACGTTTTGTCCAAGAAGTCGTCGTTCAATGTCCTGTTTTGATGACAGCGTATACTTGGTCTTGCCCTCATTGGTCACTAAACCCATCTTCTCCGCTTCCGTCGCAATGCTCAAAAACTCGCCACTGACATCACGCTTTGATCTTCCAATTATGTCAATATCATCTACGTATCCGACTAATTGGATGGACCTTTGGAAGATTGTGCCTCTAGTGTTGACGGTTGAGTTTTGCACAATTCTTTCCACAACAATGTTGAAGAAGTCGTATGACAGTGCATCGCCTTGTCTAAAACCTTTTTTGACATCAAATGCATCGTTGAGGTCTTTTCGGAAATATAATAGAGCAGTGTGCATTCTTCATCGTCATTCTGCACAAACGGACAAGTTTGACAGCGATGCCAAAACTAGACATTGCTCTTAAAGCTCTTACCTATAGATGCTGTCGTACGCGGCTTTAAAATCGATAAAGAGATGATGGGTATCGATTTGAAGTTCCTGTGTTTTTTCCAAGATCTGCCGTAATGTAAATATTTGGTCAATGGTGGACTTTCCTGGTGTAAAGTCACACTGATAAGGACCTATCAGGTTGTTTACGAAAGTATCTTATATGCTATGTTCAGGAGACTGATGCCTCTGTAGTTGGCGGTTGGCGCAATACAGAGGGTCTCCTCTCTTGTGTATTAGGCAAACTATGCTGAGATTTCACTCATCGGACATGCTTTCTTCCGACCATATTTTGCAGATGAGTTGGTGCATGCTCCCTACTAAGTCATCGCCTGCTGCTTTGAATAATTCGGCAGCATGCCGTCAGCTGCAGCAGCTTTGTTGGACTTCAGTTTTGATATAGCTATTTTCATTTCGTCGAGGTCGGGTAGTCGGAATTGTTGATCTGCGTTGCCTTGTTTTGTTTGTGCACCGGAAAAACAAACGTAATTTTGTCCACCAGTATAATTTTTGGTAAAGGTGTAAATATTGTTGGAGCTACAGAAACGGAGATAATCACGACGCAAACACGAGATCTTTTGACACTTTTTATACAATATAAGAAGGTATAAACATATTTCCATCTTACTATCTCTCATTCCCTCATTTTACTAGACTATTAATGAAGTGTCAGATTGTCAAAAGAAAAGCGTCTAGACAGAAGTCTATGTATGAACTCTCGCTTATCAATCAAAATGTAAGACTCTAAACCAAGGCTATTACATTAGTTGATGATGCGAAAAGCTAAATATTTTCATTCTGCTCCTCAATTATACAAACCTTACCACAAAGCTTCATTTATTTATTGACCTAAGGTCAGTTCAGTTATATGCCCGTTGTACCTATGTTCATTTATATTGAAAACGTTTGCTAGCAAAATACAACCATTAATGAGTAAATAGTAGGGGTAGGTACCTCTTTAATTATATATATTTAAGTCAACCGTATGTACGATTATATTGAAGATATTCGTAATTTTTATATTACAATTCACTCTCTCTCTCGTTCTCTCTTTTGTCTGTCTTTCTCTCTTTATATGTACCTATAATAAAACTACTAATTTAATCAAATGACCGTGAATAAAGCAATGTGTTCAGTTCATATTTGCAATTTTTTTGTTTTGTGTTGCTATTTATTTTTTTATTGCAAACAACTATCTCCACTTATTTTAATTTCAATACGCAAAACTAGTTCGTGTACTCGAGTGGAACAATAATAAATTTTTGTATGCAGAAATCGTATTAATACCCGCTGTGTTTTTCTGACGTCACTTGTCCCTCAGAGAAAATATTGAAAATTGTTTTAACCATCAGGTTCTAGATTCATTTATTTATACATATATCCGAGTCATGTATATGTATATAAATATACCTTCTACGTATACAAGCTCAGAGTTTTGCTCTCTTAATTAATTTAATTTCCTCAATCTTCATCCAGATTTATTTTTGCTCCCATGTTGGATGTTTTAATTGTAAACATCATTACATCTAACTTAGTTCAAAAGGGATGTTCTGTATCTGTTCTGTTCTGTTTTGAAGGAAAGGTACACTACGCACGTCTGTCTTAATTGGCTTTTCAAAACTTTAATAAACATATATACTATACCTTTACCTTCGTAAATATACATAGCTACATAAACATAAAACAACGATGATGCTTATATTATGATGATAGAGGAACGTTAAAATGCCCTTATTTTCATCGACCTAATCGGCTTAGAATGCGCTTGAGGTGGAGTTGCACAGAAAAGAGTGTAAGTGCAGTGTACGCGTAATGGCTAATCGCCATCAGCATCAGAAAATCCATATTCGACATAGCTAGATATTAATTTTCAGAAATAGGTTGAATGGCGGTGAACCTCAATATAAATACAACTATGCAAATCTATTGATTGAGGTAGTCTCATTTCAAAGAATAACAGTTTTCAAAACATAACAAGATATTTTGGTGCAGAAAAAACTCTATGTGCACTAATTATCTCTTGTGGTTCAAAGCCAAAATAACCTTGGTATAACAAATAAATTCTCTTTTCATAATTTGCCGAGTTGATAAGCGGAAATGTATTTCGAAATTAACTTCTAAGATCTGTTCTGTTATTTTGCCTCTACTTTTTTTCAAGCCGTACTGTTATATCACAAGAAACAGTTATCTAATATCACTTAGCACTAAAAGACTTTGTGGAAAATAATAATCACCTCTTAGAAAAATGTGTTAAGAAGGTCAAATAACTTTTCTGCAAACTGTGATTGTAAAATATTCACAATTTTTGTAAGTAAACCTCAGCACTTATACTTGTCAAATGTCAAAAAGTTATAACTTTTAAAGTAACAGCTGCCCAAAAAACAGGATATTTAAAATAAAACAATGCACCGCAAAACCCTTATGAAAAGCAGCGGCCCTAGGAACAATAATCTAATCTACTGATAAAAAGTTTTTGAATTTAAAAAAATATGCTGAAATTAAAAATTATTTCTAGTACATTTTTGTGTCACCTACTCCTAAATAGTTTTGATATTTCGAAATTTTTTTCCTTTGATAATGAACTCAATTTATCCGCATGCAACACTCAATTTATTAACTTTGTGTAAGCAGTTCAAACACCTTCATTTGAGCACTGACTTCTAATGCTGGGAAGCATAACAACTATGATCGTACATGGTTCTTCAAAGAAATGGAAAGAATTTTTAAAAATCATTAAAATCATTGAAAACGTGTGTGTTTTAAAAATAACGTCTTTCAGACTGATTTTCTATACATTTACGAAAACGAAACTTTTCTTAACACATTCTTTGTTGAAATATTGGCAGAATATTGTCGAATTGAAGATTTCAGCTCTTAGAAATCCAGTGGCTTAAAAGTTTCATACACTTTATACCTAAAATAACCCAAAAAAAAAGTCCCACACAAGCGCTACTGCCATACGATTTCTGCGCTACGGGAAATTAATTGGTTGTCAAAAATTTTGCGTAAAAAATTTATGATTTTGACGTCGGTATGAAAAACTTCACCGTCTGGCTGGAACCGGATACAAGTTAGTTTCCTCCTTCGACCCAATTTCTGCAAGTTTATCAGTTGTCTGTAGCGTTCGCGCTTAACCAATACATCGAAAAAATGAAGACTGATGAAGTCCCACACCGCCGCTACTAAACGGTAACCTTTGGCGAATGGGCTTCTACTTAGACCAGTAACGAGATTTTGTTTATTTACGTCGCAGTTAAGGTAAAAATGAGCCTCAGTATCGCGTATAGTGAAATTTAACCGTCTAACTCTACTGGAAATGTCAGCTGTTAAGCAGACCAATTCTTCATGGTGGTTCGTTATTGGCACCTGGTAAATTGGTTTCCACCACACCTTGAAGTCAGTACGTGTTATGACAAATGTAGATAGAGTGTTTTCGATTTTATTTTCAATACTTTTCCCACAAAAATGAAATATCTTCAAAAATCTAAATGCTTTTTGATTTCTCAGAAAAAAACTTAATTTTTCAGAATTTGCTTTAAAAATCGTTACAGTGTTAAAGAGTTTACGTGAAAATCCAATACCTTCGATACGGAAAAGGGCAGCTTTCGCTCAAAAGCTTATCAGTCGATTTGGGGAGATCCTGTAGCCACTGAGGTGCTCGACTTAATTCCAATGGATTTTTGTGTGTTGCTACCTCAAAGAAAGAGTTTACAGCTCTAGCCCTGAACTCTATTGAACCTAAAAGAAAACATTCGTCGAGAAATCAGCGCAATGAAATCAAGTTTACTGCAGCGTGTGGCGCGTAACACGAGACCCCGTTTTGAACAGCGCGTGCAACTCGATGGAAGACAATTGTATGGCATAATATTCAAAAATTTAAATCCGCATTAATAGTCCGTCGTTTAATATTTAAAATTTAAAAAAAAAACGCCTAACGCGAATCTGCTAAAAACCTTAATTTCCAAGTTTGAACTCAATCAACCCAATGGTCTTTGCTGTAGGGTCGATGACAGACGGGCAGACAGACAGCCGAACGGAAAAAGAGATCTACTTTTATCGACTTCTCTTCCATTGTAATGTCATTTTTGATTAAAATTTCGCAAGTAAAAATGAAAAAGCGGCTCATTTCCCTAACTCATATAGAGATGGCGCTATGATTTTTTAAAATCATTTCTAATTCTTTGGCACACCTTGTACTCTGATGTCATTTTTTACCATTTATTTTACATATCCAAGCTCCCGACTCTTTGATGAATGTGTCTGAGTTAAGAAAATAAGCAATTTCTTTTTAAGTCCGTGCGCAATCAAATTTGTGGTTCATTCTTTTTTCTCATCTAGGCTATAAGCTACATACTTCCTCAATAAATTTCTAATTGATATTTGTTTCAAGTTTTTTTTTTTATTTTTAATTCTGAAAATTTGTTTTTAAATCAAAATTACAGAACTTTATGTTTCATCTTTTTAACCTATAGAATTCCTTAGAGAAAACAACCTGTAGCAAAAAATAAATAAGATTAAAAGGAAAAAAGAAAACTGAAAAATAAAGATATAAACCTATTCTTTGGAAGGGATGAACAGAACAGCTCTTCCTTCATTAAGTAGAAAAGTTATAATTTTTTGGTCTTTTTTTGTTGTTGTAGGTTTGCCTTCCACGAAACTTAAACAAAAATGTTTTTACTCTTAATTCCCAATTAGAAACTTTTTTTTTCCTGTGTTTTCCCATTTTGTTTTCTTTTTTCTTTTTATTCAAAAGTAGATATAGTGTTAAAAATGGGATTTTAATGGATAAAACTTTGCTCACAACATTTACGGCTGAAGAGTTTTTCAGAAACATTAAAAAAAATAATAGAATTTACAAAAGTATACAAACAGAAACAGCAAAAATATCTACTAAAAGATTAAATAAATTACAATGTTCAAACATTTTATGGTAATTTCTATACTTAATGTATTAAGTAGTTTATATAGTTTCTTAAGAGATCTTTTGGTGTATTGATTTATTTTTAATATTATTTTTTTATTCTTTTAGATGAACCAAGTGCTGGACGCAATGTTTGAGAAGAGAGTTCAACCTGAAGAATACATTATTCGACAAGGAAATGATGGCGATAACTTTTACGTTATTGAATCGTAAGTACTTTTTTAAATTTTGTATTTATATGTAAATATTTGCCTTTTTGTGTTTATTATTTGAGCTCTAAGAAATAGACATTCTTTTTTTGATCTAATATTAATCTTCACGGATATGACGATTCAATTTTTTTTAGACATTTAGTATGTGTTTTTAAATGAAGAGAATTGCAAAGCATCAAGCAATGAATTCTATGTATCAGGGATGATAAATGCCTAAAAAGAGAAAGAGTGTGGTAAAATATTCCAAATTCACGTAGTACGGCTAAAAAACAAATCTCGGTACAGGTTATTACCACCAAAATGTATGCATACTATTGTAACCCATCGTTTAACATTTTTTTTTTTTGTAAAATTGTCCAAGAGACTTAAGTGCGTTACTCGTGTTCTCTCAAAGTTTTTTTTTCATGGATGCTGCGTGATGTTGGGAGTATTAGCCATTCGGATTCTGTATGCAAACAGCAGGTTCCCTACATCCCTGAAAACTTTTACTCACACACAGGAAGGGTTGAGGGTTGTATGCCACTAAGGTCAGGTTCTTCAGGAACTGCAGCGGTACTAAATTTATTTAATTTTATCCAGATCAGAAAGGAAGCAAAACTTCTTGTATTGAAATCCCATACAAGTTTTAAAGGTAGTATTTTCATTCTAACACTTTTCAGATGTACATGCTCAAGAATATTTATACACTGAAGTCATTAAAGACAGTGGATATATGATGAAGTTTTTGTTTGGAAAGACATATGTACTCTGTTTATACAAGTATTTCGAAAATTTGCTCGATTTTTTTTAGTTTGGCATTAAAGAAAATTCCGATCAATTCTTCAGATGAGATGCAAGCTTCCCATAGTATTGACTTTGATGTGCACTATTCTGCGCTAGATGTTATTATTTTAATAGCATATCGGTGGAAATTAAAATGATTGCCCTATCATTTCTCTTATAAAATTTAAAACCTTTTCCCCAAGCTTTTCTTTTCCAAAATATAAGAAAATGAATTAGGCACATTTTTGACTAGATATATACTATACATAGATAGATTCTTTATTGCACAATAACTTTATAACAATAATAATAATTCTTAGGTAAAAGCATGACTTTTCCGTCCTCTGCTTTATATGAAATTTCATAATGTTGTTGGGTTGGGGTCGAAATACTGTATGAATCAAAATACTGTATTTAAAATACTGTATTTCAAAATACTGTATGATCAAAATGCTGTATCTCAAAATTCTGTATTTCAAAATTCTGGTAGCGTCTGGTAGCTTTATTCAAAAACGACATATTTGTAGGAAAATGACTATCACATTTTTGTTGTGACAGCTTTTTAGTTATCAATTTGACTATCACCTTACATATGTAGATTGAATTCGATTATTTTGACTGTCATTTATCAACAATCATCTTAGCCGATTCCACCCCAGAATACTTTTTTTAAGAGAACATCATAATAATTTTTCATTAGCATAATGTTCTAATATACTTCCCTTGAACAATAACATATATGTATAAATAAATGAATAAATAAATTAGGTGGCGCAACAGTCCTTTGAGAACTAGGGCCTAGTGACTTACAACTCTCAACCATTCCTGTGTGCTAGTAATGTTGTCAGGGATGGACATGGAGCCGATTCCGAACAGCTAATTTGAGAAAGCACTTTTCATGACAAGAATTACTCTTGGAGGATTTGTCAATTCATCGCAAGAGGCAATACCCGTGAAAAAAATCTTTAGATGGCACAGGCAGGGTTTGAATCCAACATATGTCCCTATGATAATTCATAAGTCTTGGAAATAATAAAAACAAAAACAATATATATAAATCGTATCTTCTTCTTAATTTCTCTTTACCATTTTCTTCTTCTTAGTTATTTGTATCTCTCACATTTTTACATGAATTGTTCCTATCATAATCAACAGTTGCATAAACATTTGCACCAAACTAATTGATCTGTCAAAACTTCCAGTATTATACAGTATTATGAGATACAGTATTCTGACAACACAGCATTTTGAGACACAGTATTTTAAATTTACACTATTTTGAAATACAGAATATTAACCATACTGTATTATGACCATACAGTATCGTAAAGTATCATACAGAATTTTGACCATACAGTATTTTAAAATACAGCATTGCATAAATATTCAAAAATAATAATCGTAGAGTTTAATAATTTCTTTCAAATAATTAATAGCGTTACCACAATTTTAATAAAAGAAGGTTATCCATTTCAAAATGATTTAAACACAAAAAATAACAATTTTGAGATGATTTGAAAGATAAAAGGTTTTGTAATTTTTCACGTATTTAAAGCGACAAATATTATTTTGAAGTGATTTGGAACAAAAATTAGGGTGTTTTGAACCACAGTAACCGGATGTAAATGCCTTTGCAATACTTATATAAAGTAGACCATGCTATTGCTCCGTTCAATATTTCATAAAATCGATTTGAAGAAAGGTAAC
Organism: Eupeodes latifasciatus; assembly: GCA_920104205.1. Lineage (NCBI taxonomy): Eukaryota > Metazoa > Arthropoda > Insecta > Diptera > Syrphidae > Eupeodes > Eupeodes latifasciatus. The sequence goes on along the minus strand of OV049925.1, from coordinate 58,826,376 downwards.
TTTCATCAAAACACAACCGTCGGATTTCTTGCAGTATAGGACAATTGGCAATAAAAAGGCTTACGTCTACATTTTCCCATCTGTTACAAAAATTACAGATTTGTGGTAGATCAGCTTAAGTAAAAAAGTTTAAGTAAAAAATTCAACACGTGCTCTAAAATTAAGCTAATAGCTTCGACAGAGTATTCGTTGCAAACATGTCCTGCAACTCATCACCGTTTGACTCCATAAGTGATAGGTGAGCTTCATGGAAATGGGCTATATCATTCGATTCCTTGAATGGAGAGCCGTTTTTGTTTCAGAAAGTCTTAACATGATACTCTTGTGAAGACTTATTCCACTTCTTTTCATCACCCTTATCATAACCAAAATCCTGGGTACTATAGCACATACATGTATATTGACGGTTGAATGGAAAACACGCTATTTTGACGCGAGTTCGATATCCTGGTTAGCAAAGAACTTAAGCCACATTATGCTCAAAGCCAGTTCAGCCTCACAGATTTTTTGTTTAGTGTGCTTTGATGTATTAAGGTTCTGTGTAATTAAAACACCCAGTTACAAGTTCTTGCACAGCTTCAATATTAACATTATTCAGTGACCAATATTCTTTCGGCTGCCTTCTCTATGTACTTGCTTCAAAGATCATCACCTTAGTCTTGCTTGTACTAATGACTAACTCCCATTTTTCGCATAAGTTATTAAGCCTCTTTATTTGCAAAATCTAATGGTAAGGCGTAAAGTAGAATTTTAACTTACATCTCGTCAAAAGGTATTCCTTCTAGAAGTCCATCACAACTTTCATCATAAAATAAAGTGAAGAGTAATGGACTTGAAATGCAGCCTTAGCTAACACCTGTCGATGTTTCAAACCATTCTAAAAATCGTTCCATTCCATACTGATATACTCGATGAAATAAGATAGTTAAAGTTAATCACCAAGAATTATCGGGAGATTCCTAGCGTTGAGAGCGGGTATATCAGAGCTTGTCTGTTTATCTTGTCAAATTCTTCTTTGAAGTCGACGAATCAAACATATATAATTTCGTCTTTTTTTCAATTGACTTTCAAGCAATATTTTTCAACGTAGTTGGTTTGCATTTCCATTTTTGTAAATTTGCAAAAATAACTCCATTGTTCATGTTATGTCAAACTTACGACTCGGTATATAATTTGTTAAAGTATATAAAAAGATAATTTTTTAATTGATAATAGAATTCTACCGGAATTCCATCAATGCCTGGCGCTTTATTGTTATTCATCATTTGAAGTGTTGATTCAAGTTCACACATAGATATTGCGCCATCCAGTTCATCAACAATAACGTTTGGGTGGAACGAAAGAGAAAATAAATAGTGATTCACGTTAGCAGACAAAAGAGTTTTAAAATGTGTTGCTAGTGTCTCAGCTCCGAGAGTTTTCACCATATTTCGCTTACATCCACCCAATTCTTGAACATTACTGCAAAATGTCGTCGATTTTTCACATTTTTTACTAAAAAGTTCGTCAGCAAAGAAAATATTCCTTATTATATAAAAAAGACCCTACTACAAGTCACGCATAAGGTTTTACTTATTAGAAACTCAATCGGATAAACGTGCTTTATCAAAAAATGTTCCTGACAATGTTTACATTCCCATCAATACTCTTGATATTGTCTTATTTTTTTTAATCCTTTCCTTACCTCGCTTAAGGGACAAAATACCCTATAACACCATTTAGGCTACTCTATAACAACTTTGTTTCGGTCAATTTAAATCACTATCAACGGACGTTTTCTGAATCAAATGTATAGCAAACCTCTACTGAATGGTTAGGTTATTCCTTGAGCACACACGATTCTTCTATCCTACTTGTTGATAAAGAAATCACTTTAGTATTTTGTGAACATCATATTCTAATTCAATCCTTGTCCAAATTGTATTATAAAGGTACAAACGTATTTTGCTTAACGCCTTTTTTCTGTTTTAGTCGTCCAATAACTGTTAATATACATGTACTATGTATGTACATATGTATGTTCTGTATGTACCTATGTATGTATATACCAAAGAAAAGGTTATTCCAATTCGATAAACACTATAATCTTCTCAAGTGCTTTATACTCTGATGTCATAAATATAGCATCCCTTATTCACTGATTCTGTATAATATTAGGGTCGTTAAAACTCTGGTTAAACTCTATTACCTAAACATAAATATATATATATACATATAGTCGTATATGTGTATATAAAACAGAAGACAGGTGTCAATATTCCTATATATTTATTCCATAAAATTCACTTTATGTATGATATGTTTGTATGATACTTTTGCGTGATGTGACTCAATCTTAATAAGGACTCTCACGTACACATTTAACATACATTTACTCCTTGAGTTGTAAACATTCTGGGATTCTGTTAATTTTATTTGCGAAAATCAGTTAGTCACGTTTCACAAAATCTTCACCCGATTTATTTATATTATATTACATTTATATATTATAACACCATCACTTGGTCGTCTTTTCTTTGCCATCATCAAAGTAAAATAAGTCTTAGAAATCTACAATACATACTCCATTGGTCAGGATTAAAGTGGATATAATAATAAAGAAAATAAATGAACATTTAAAATACAAAACAAAAAAACATTCGAATTTGGCAAGAACATTTATAACCAAGAATAGGTTAATTTAGTCCTTATAGAATGTAAAAGCATTCAAAGTGCTAAATGTGTTATGGACATTAAATATGTATTAATAATAATTCGAATGGCATTTTGAGAAGGATATTAGATTTTGTTAAAAGGATTTTACAATGAGCTAAATGGGAACTTAAGATAGCAGTCAAGGGGAGATCAAGTTTCGATTCTCGAAATAAACTTTTTACTCCGAAGGACTGTGAAAAAACCACAACAAAGTGTGTATTTTCTTCCTAATATACTTTTCAAGTTCATTGGTCTGTGCATTTGTAAATAATCCAAATTGATTCATCTAGAAGTTCTAGTTGCCTATAACTGAAAAATAAATTTCCGACACAGTGCACCTTTCGATTTTCGACAAGACAACCCTTAATCAATCATATTTATGTTCCATTAAAATACATTATTTTGTACATCTAAGACCGATTTAGAAATTCCAAAAAAATAGGAACTTATAGAAACGTGGATTAAAAAACATACATTTTGTTAATGTTCAATCTTAGAATGTAAAAACATTTCTTATTCTTACATAGTTGAATAAAAGGTATACTTCTCATTTTAAATTAAATGTATTTAAATTTATTACCAACATAATGGTTTGATTCAATATTCGGTCGACATAATCGCTCAGCAGAGACAGTAATTCGAGCAGCTATTGCTCTATCTCGCACAAAAATCACTTGCGCAATATCATTTGGGTTTAATCCCCGTCTCTCTTTTTAAGAGTACTGCCTCTTGCAAGGAATTGACAAACTCTCCAAAAGTAAGTCTTGTCATATAAAGTGCTGTCTCAAATTATCTGTTCGAATTTGACATAACAACTGTAGGCCCCTCCATCCCTGGCATGACTTGCAAACAGGAATGGTTGAGAGTTGTAAGTCCTAGTTCTCTACCGAGTGTTGCGCCACGTATTTTATTTATTTTTTATATTTAATTTAGCAGCTTCCAATATACTCGTAGTTCCGCCCCGTCGCAACAAAATTTTTAAAATGTAGACAAATTTATTTTAAATTCAATAAAAAAAGTGCACATACGCCCAAGTGTCTTACTTTCATATGGTCTATAAATTTTAAAGGATTAAGATGACTTAAATTCGAATATCGCCTTTGAACGTTTCTATCACATCAGGTGTTTAAAATTTGTCTGTTTAAAAATGCTAAAAACAACCAAAAACGGAGTTTTTAAAAAAACTTAAAATCGAAATATATCTTAACAATAAACTGTAAGATGATTTTGCAATGTAAAAATCTTTCTTTTTTAGATACACTTTAAATCGTTTTAATATCTTCTTAGTTTCAGGAAGTCTTTATTTAACTTTGTATGAATTTTTAAGTAAACCATGAATTTTAGATTCGTTACAAGAGCAAAACTTACCTTAAACAGTTTTGCCTTTTTCTGTTGAAATCTTATGAAGATTTCTCGAATATTATATGAAATACTTTAAATATTTTAACTGAATATTAAACAAAATATAAATTATAAATTTGAAAAACCATCACGAATTTTATTGAACGAAATTTACTACTCAAATTTATATAGCCTCAAAAAGCCTTATATACTCGTATAATACATAAGTGTTTTTTCGAATTTAAAATAGTATAATATCTCAAAAACTTCACGTGATACATTAGTTTTGAAGTCGGAATCGAATTAAGGCCACCAAAAACCTTGTCAAGCAGTGTGAATGTGTGTACGTTCTTCACGTAGAAAGGAGAACAATATACAGGGTTATCCATTTTGCGGTTTCAAAAGTAAACGAAGATAAAACATACACAATATTTTTTTTTTATGATATTTCTATTTTATTATAAAGTTTGAACGTTGGCGAAACACTACATCATTTAAATGACCACCACACGAATTCTTTGTTGCAAACATCGATTCTTTTGAGGTTATTTTCGACCACTTTTTGACACATATTGGGCGGTATCTTAGCCATAACTTGACGAATGTTGGTTTTTAAGTGCTCAAGAACTAAAGGTTTATCTGCATAAACACGGTCGTTCGTGTAGCCTCACAAAAAAAAAGTCTAGTGGTGTCAAATCGCATGGTCTTGGTGGCGAGTTGATATCACAACGACGAGAAATTTTGCGGCCAGGAAATGTCTATTGCAATAAAGCCATATTCGCTCGAGTTGTTTGGCATGTGGCACCCTCTTGTTGAAACCACATATTCTCCAAGTCGTATTCTTCAATAGCAGGCAAAAATAGTCGGTTATCATATGACCGTCCAAATTGACGATGACAGTCGTTCCATCGTCGTGTTCGTAGAAGTAAGGTCCAAACACACCTCCGGGTCAAAGAGCGCACCAAACATTGTCTTTTTTAATTACTTGAGGATATATCATATCTACGACGTTGTGAACGGTATGATATAGGTGTAGATCCAAATGCGAAATACGCCATAACGTGCCGTAAGACAGTCCTAATTTCTGAGAACGTAGAACAATCGAAGCATTCGGGTCTTTGGTTACACTTTCACTCACAGCAGCAATATTTTCAGTGGTACGAGCGAAACGATGATGTACAGGCCTTACAATATCTGACTAACCAATCCAGTCTCTTCAAATTTCTTCACAATTTTGCCAATTGCTTGCGTAGTTGGACGATTATGTAAACCATAATCTCATCTTAAAGCAATATATGTGGCTGTGGCAGAATCATCATTTACGTAAATGTCAGACTTTCAACTAAAAAAAAAAATTGGCTTAACAAATTACTTTGACAGATGTCAAATTTCAGCCCTATTCTTTTAAAACCGCAAAATGGATAACCCGTTATAAAGGGTGTCCCAAAACTAACGCAAGATTTGAATTAAATAAAAAACGCCGTTTTTAGTCTTTTGATAGTTATATTTTTATTGACTCGTAAAGTACATAGGATAGGGTTATGTATGGAATAACACATCGGACAAATGGCCTCCACGGCTTTGCATGCACATGCGCACTGTTTTGTTGAAATTTTCCATGACCATTCTGCATAAATGTGGCTGAATTTCGTTGATGCAGCGTTGAATCTCCTCCTTTAATGCACGGGTGGTTGTGGGCTTGTTGACATAGACTTGTGATTTCAAATAACCCCATAAAAAGAAGTCTAATGGTGTTAAATCACACGATCTAGGAGGCCAATTTTGATCACCGAAACGAGAGAGTACACGACCTGGAAATGTCTCATGCAGTAATTGAATTGTTTCACGGGCTGTACGACATGTGGCACCGTCTTGTTGAAACCACATATTGGACACATCAATATCATCCAATTTTGGCAGAAAGAACTGTGTAATCATGTCGCGATATCGAGCACCAGTAACAGTCACTGCTTGACCAGCATCATTTTTAAAAAAAATATGGCCCAATTATGCCTCCAGCCCAAAATCCACACCATACAGTCACGCGTTGTGGATGCATTTGTTTTTCGACAATCACATGTGGGTTCTCCGAACCCCAAATGCGGCAATTTTGGCGATTGACAAAGCCATCAAGATGAAAATGTGCTTCATCGCTTAAAACACTATTCCGACCATATTTTGTATGAAATTTTCGAACTGCAGCCGCCAAGCTTTCACTATTTTTGAAATATTCTTTAATAATGAAGACACGGTGTTCTATCGTGTAACGCTCCATTTTTAATAACCCTATACTGTTAGCTGTCAAATTGCTTTTTTTTTAGGGTTGCCAACACTTCACTGCACAAATGGCGGCAAATTCAAATCTTGCGTTAATTTTGGGACACCCTTTATAATAAAAATATAAGATAATGCTGCTTTATCCGTTAAGCGTTAAGCCAATCAAATAGTTGAAGGAGCTTTTGAAAAGTGGTAATACTGTAATATCTTTCCTCTGGAACTTCCTTGATATCATAAAATTTTGTATTTTTGATGACACCAAAAAAATCAAACTTAACTTATCAATAATAATAATTTTTATGAAACCATTCTGGTAATTTTTTTTATTTTCAACAAAATTATCTCTAAGTTTATTCAATAGTAAAATCCGAATAATCATAAAAAATCCCATATTTTAAACGTCTTGATCCAATATCTCAGGAAGGCAACATTTTCATTAAATTTATCTTGTGGTTATGTTAAGATAATCTTCGTTCCCTAACCAATATACAAATTAGGTCATGAATTTTCGTACTTTTTATATCCGCTACATATCTCTTTAAGTTCTCAATAAATCGTTCTAATTAAAAAGCAGGGTAACTTATAACCCCAATTGCGGTAGATGAAGCTGATAAAACTAAATAAATTGACTATCATTTTCTATCATTTTAAGCATCATCAACCCTCTGTACATATCCCAGTTACATGTTTTCCATTTTCTATCTTTCTATGTGTTTCCTATTTCTTGAAATACTTCTATTACGGTGTATGTATGTATGTTTATACATATATATCACAAAGCTATTAAATCCTTTATCAAAGAGTTTTGTTTATAGGCTGTAAAATAAGGCAGATATTTATGTATGTACACGAATTATAATTAAAATCAATAAATAATCAATTTTTTTTCTTTTGTTTATAATTACAGTGGAGTCTATAATGTTTTCGTCAACGATAAATTAATCCATAGCTATAATAGCAATGGAAGCTTTGGTGAATTGGCGCTCTTGTACAATATGCCCAGGTAAGAGAATATAAAATAAGAACAAACGAAAGATGCAAAAAACAAGTGTAAAAGAGGAAGAGACTAAAGGCATTTTTTCACTATGGGTGAATTCACGTGGAATGTTCTACATACATAATTTTTTAATCCTTAGCGTATTCATAACGGCAGGTTTATTTACATCCTGGAAAACGACAACAGTGTTACCATTTACACTTTTTGTTTTTGTAAACCAACAATGTTTAAGAAAAAAGGGTGCACCAGATACAAGTCTTTTTAAAAATGCAATAAAATAAACAAAACTAAAATTTGTCCATGTATTTATGAAATTCATATTAATTATGGGGCAAAACGTCGTTCAAAATTTCAATTTTTCAAGACCCATGTTTCGGGGGGAGCGGTAAAATTGACCGCAAACTAAAATCTCTTGTAAAGAAATCTCGCCTCTTTTTAAATCTCGAATCACAAAATCTCGCGTTTTTCAAATCTTTTATTTTAAAAATCCAGTGCAATAAATTATCGCTGTATCAAAATTCCGCAAATCATAATCTCGCAGCAAATTACGCATAAGCAATATAATTTTGTATTCGCAAGATTTTTATATAATTTCGTAATGCGAGTTTTTTAAATCGACATTTTAAATTGTGGTCAATCGTACCCAACCCTATTTCGGGATGTAACTTACTGGCCGAAAATTCTTGAATCGTTTCCAGATTGTTAGCAAAACGTTAGTCCCTAACGGTTAATCGCAAGAAAATTCAAAATAGGAGCTCAGAGGCAGACAATTGATAACGTCATTATGGCTGATAACACGATTTGGAATATGGTGTTCATCCGACTCCAGGACTCTGTAAAGCTCACCGTTGACTGCAAACTGCACCAAACTGTCTCTCTTTTTGGATGCAATGTTGTGGAAATCAGAAAAAAATAATTTTTCACCCATTGTCGAATTCAAGGTGCTTTACATCCTAAAAGCAATAAAAAGGTGATAGTCGTTTTTGGTCGTATACCTTCAATTACAAAGTCAGTATTCGGAGCGAATAATTCGAGCTAATTGTGCAGAATTGCTGAGCTACTTATATCGATGGTGAGATAATTTTCGTAAAAAAAAATCGGAACTTTCTTAAGAGCTCTACAATCTACAAGTTTCTTGACTGAAACTCAAAGAAAAAAAAATAGAAAATTGCTTCATTTGAGGCTTTAAATAGAACTACAGATAAGTATGTACAACAAACAGGTCCAAAAAAGACATTAGCGCAATAAATTGCCAAGAATGGCTTTGACATTTTACTAAACCCTTTAAAATGTTGCTAAATTGTTTCTTTTTTAATTTAGAATAGTGCAAATGTGATTTGGCACACTAATGATTTTGAAGAAGCTCTACCATAGGGACAATTTTCGATCAGATAACAGAAGTTATCAAAAGTGAAACATTTTTGAACAATTTTAAAACTAAAATATTTGTGCATTTCTATCAAAATTATATTATTATATCGGGTGATTTTTTAAGAGTTTGAGAACTTTTTTTAAAAAAAAAACGCATAAAATTTGCAAAATCTCATCGATTCTTTATTTGAAACGTTAGATTGGTCCATGACATTTACTTTTTGAAGATAATTTCATTTAAATGTTGACCGCGGCTGCGTCTTAGGTGATCCATTCGGAAAGTCCAATTTTGGGTAACTTTTTCGAGCATTTCGGCCGGAATAGCCCGAATTTCTTCGAAAATGTTGTCTTCCAAAGCTGGAATAGTTGCTGGCTTATTTGTGTAGACTTTAGACTTGACGTAGCCCCACAAAAAATAGTCTAAAGGCGTCAAATCGCATGATCTTGGTGGCCAACTTACCGGTCCATTCCTTGAGATGAATTGTTCTCCGAAGTTTTCCCTCAAAATGGCCATAGAATCGCGAGCTGTGTGGCATGTAGCGCCATCCTGTTGAAACCACATGTCAACCAAGTTCAGTTCTTCCATTTTTGGCAACAAAAAGTTTGTTAGCATTGAACGATAGCGATCGCCATTCACCGTAACGTTGCGTCCAACAGCATCTTTGAAAAAATAGGGTCCAATGATTCCACCAGCGTACAAACCACACCAAACAGTGCATTTTTCGGGATGCATGGGCAGTTCTTGAACGGCTTCTGGTTGCTCTTCACTCCAAATGCGGCAATTTGGCTTATTTACGTAGCCATTCAACCAGAAATGAGCCTCATCGCTGAACAAAATTTGTCGATAAAAAAGCGGATTTTCTGCCAACTTTTCTAGTGCCCATTCACTGAAAATTCGATGTTGTGGCAGATCGTTCGGCTTCAGTTCTTGCACGAGCTGTATTTTATACGGTTTTACACCAAGATCTTTGCGTAAAATCTTCCATGTGGTCAAATAACACAAACCCAATTGCTGCGAACGGCGACGAATCGACATTTCACGGTCTTCAGCAACACTCTCAGAAACAGACGCAATATTCTCTTCTGTACGCCCTGTACGCATTCGTGTGGTTGGTTTAATGTCCAATAAAGTAAACTGAGTGCGAAACTTGGTCACAATCGCATTAATTGTTTGCTCATTTGGTCGATTATGTAGACCATAAATCGGATGTAAAGCGCGAAACACATTTCGAACCGAACACTGATTTTGGTAATAAAATTCAATGATTTGCAAGCGTTGCTCGTTAGTAAGTCTATTCATGATGAAATGTCAAAGCATACTGAGCATCTTTCTCTTTGACACCATGTCTGAAATCCCGCGTGATCTGTCAAATACTAATGCATGAAAATCCTAACCTCAAAAAAATCACCCGATATATTAAATTGCGTCATATTCGAGTCAGGAAGACTAAGTTTCGGTTCACCCTTTTTTTAGTTTTTAAATGCGACATTGTGCAACTGAAAACTATTCTCTGTTTTACCATAAGTCTCATAATAGCTACAACCTGCAATATTGGTCAAATTTTCGATACACAATTCTATCAGTTATGCCTTTGTATTGCCTTTCTTCCTCTTTTAACACGTTTGAATTTTTCATAAAGCCTTTTAAGTATGTATGCATGGTTATTTCGCTATCTACATAAAGCCGTGTTCATAGCTCTCAATAACTTTCTTTTATTTTTTCTGTATCGTACGTATTGCTTAAAATAGAGCTGCTTCCATACAAGCAGAAACAGAAGGAAGACTATGGGCAATGGACCGTCAAACGTTCCGTCGTATCCTGCTGAAATCCGCATTTAAAAAGCGAAAAATGTATGAAACACTGCTGGACAGTGTTCCTATGTTAAAGGCACTACAGGTAAATATATACATCTATACATATACAATATACATACATTATGTATTTAACAATAGGATGGTTATATGTGCATTTCGATCGCGTATATAAATAGCTTTATCCTTTAGGTTTTATATGAATCTGCACAATGGATTTACTATACAAATACATTTGCAAATACATACATAAACTTTAAACGAATACACCTTTATACTTTTATTATAAATATATACACACAAGCTGAAAAATCTAAATCTATTCTATTTGTCGTTTCTAGAGTTACGAACGAATGAACTTAGCTGACGCTCTTATCACAAAGCATTACAAAAAGGACGAAAGAGTTATTAAGCAGGGTAAGTTTGTTGTTATTGTTGGTGCTTATTGTTGTGGAAAGAACAAATGTTACAGATAAATGGAGACTATTAGGAATATATATGAGGACAGGTGGGCGGTGTTAAACTATGTGAATTCATTTATATCGTCTGCGGATATACTGGGGGCTGGTTTTGATTTTGTCGAGGGTTTGTTTTTACTTAAGTGGTCAAAAGAAATTGAGATGTTGTTTATGTTCATTATTTTTATCGTAAGATTTAATTGGGACATGATTGATTTGATGGATGAATATGATGTAAACATTAATAAAGTAGTTTACATTTTTTTAACAAGTTCTCGGTGGCCACTATTGTGATCTCCTATTCGAGAAATAAGAAGGCACGGAAGCTTTTCTGTAAAATTGCGATTGTTTCGCTGCTTTTGTGGCACGTAGCGTTATCGCGTTGAAAATACACCTCTTCCACATCAATATCTTCCAATTTGGCCCATTCAAAAATATTTAAGCCTAACTCAGTAGCGCAATACCGATACCAATAAAATTCATCAGTAAAATTTTTGTTTTACATATTTGAATATGTAAGAGCGTTATATTCAGCTAAAACTTAATCCAATCAGATGTGCTAATGCCAAGTATTTTGTTCAGAATAAGCAGGTCTTAACGGCGACTTAATTCGACGGCGGAAAAACCGCCACTCTGAACGAGCTTGTTCCCAAGGTTTCCGTAGTATTACAACTGTATTCAAAATGATAGGAAAGAGCCGGTTCTTATTTTAAATGAATAGAGTTATCATATACTTCCGTCTTGCTACCAATTTCGTTGGCCATGCACTGCCAACCCCCTTTGTTAGAGTTTTTTTTTGTCTATATTATGAGATAACCCAACCAGCACAATGCTCCCAAAGGGCCTACACAATGTGTGTCGTAAGTTGACTCCGAGTAAACCCTTTGTCAACTTACCGGGCTGCACACCGAAGCTTGCGGTTATTTAATACAAACCTCAAATTTAAAGGCTTTAATTTACTGAATGCTTTATACGTTTATCAGCAAAGAATTTCAGATCCCTTCTTTTTAAATTCTTATTGATAGCTACAACCCTCACTGAACACACCCAAATAAGCGAAAATACGACGTTGCTGGTTACTAGCCCTCTTGAATTCATGTGTTTATCAAAATTTAAAAGTCTTATGACCTAAGTTTATGTGCAAAGTACGGTATAATGTCGTTTGAGGATTCTAGTTTCAAAGATATACAAGAAATCGACAAACTTGTCAAATGTCAAATAGTGACAGCTGTCCAAATAATGGACTATTTAAGATAAAACACCCTCTTATAACAAAACTAAGAACTTAACCCTAAATTTTAATACCTGACAATGTGTCAAAACAACATTAAAACACGATAACTGTTACAAAGTAATATAAAATAAAGGTTTCTTAGACGTGTCGATACAGCCCAGATATTAAAATAACAACCGTAAGTTCGATCAGTTAATATAGAAAACTAGAAATTTATTTTAATGTTCAGATGACTAAAAGGAAGAAATTTTATACAAAGCAATGTTGGAATCAGAGATTTTTTTAAGTTTAACCAAAATAAGTGGAGAAGAAAAAGCTCCTTATTGTAGGCATACAAAAGTCCTTTACTCCAACATTTAAAATTGTTGAATTTGCTGCCATGAAACATTCCTCAGTTGTTAAATTTTGTTGTGTTGTGCATCTGTCAATCGAAACACAATTGTCAAAGAATACTTTTAATGTCAAATGTAAATATCAATCAAAGCACCGCCTCCTGTTAAGGGTGGGAGCTACTCTCAAACAATTTATTGTGTTCTAATATCCAATTAAATAGATTAAATTTTTAATTAGTTGTTTAGAAAAAAAGTAATTATTTTTGTTGTGGTTTGTATTAGGTGATGTTGCTGATGGCATGTACTTCATCGAATTGGGCAAAGTTTCTGTTCGAATAGAACAAGATGGCGGTGAAGTTGAAGTATCACAACTAAGCAAAGGTCAATACTTTGGTGAATTGGCTTTGGTAACACATCGACCCAGGGCAGCATCTGTTTATGCTATCGATGACATCAAAGTTGCATGTAAGTATAGCCCAACATTTAAAATTAAATTTATTAATTAAATTTAAATGCTTTGAAAAAGTATATGATTGTAGTAGCTATGAAGTTGTATAATTATTTAATGTAATGTTTTTGCTTTTTCCTTAAAGAATTATCATATTTTTTTTTGTCTAGAGTGTTTTATTGTATAATTTTCCATATCCTTAGCACAATTTTTACACATACATACACAATTTAATTAAAAATATCATCCAGCAATTACTTCATATTCAAAGAGCTTATTACTGCCGCTTGAGTTATTTTTTTTTTTAATTTGCAATTTTTATTTATATCTATACATACAATATACATACATATTTTTTTATTATTAATTTTTTCCCTCCAATTTTTCTTTTTATTTTAAATAAAATATTGTTTTTTTGTTTTTCTTAATTCATACCCTCCCTGTAGTTTTAGAAACTGGATGCTTTGAGCGACTATTGGGCAAATGTATTAACTTAATTAAGCGTGGTATTCGTGATTATCCTTATATTGACGATGAATTACGCTTGGATATTGCAAATAACAGAATATAAGACAAACAAGACAGTCATATTTAATAATAATTAAGTTTTTACAATATAATAATTGACACTGCTTGGTTTTTTAACAGTTTTTTTTTTGTAGAAATTTAATTTATTATTATTTTTTTTGTTATCAAACTTAAAAGACACTAAATTACACTGCAAGGAATGCAAGTTTTGTATTTTTTAGGAAACGTCTAGTTATTTACTATATAAATATATGATTTTAAAGACACCACATTAAGTCTGCAATTATACTTATTTCATTATCGTTAGTATGTATGAAAACCAGTTAAATGCTTTGAATTCCGTTAAGGAAATCAACAAAACAAAAAATTATCAAAACTTACTAATAGTAGTGTATCATATTTTAATATAAACGTTACACTTTGGCATTACAACCTTTTTTAGGATACAATTTTTTCGTAAGGTCGATATGAGCTTGAAAACTAAAAATAAGAGCCTATTTTGTCTTTCAAAAAATATTTTTATTTAAAGTTTTAAAATACCTCGGCTGTTTTCATGAATGGAATCCTTAAACAAATTACAAAAGTTTGCTTCCTAAATCCGAGTTTAACTTAACTATTTTTTTTACTAAAATTTAACATGTTATTTTCACGGATACTGCCTCTTGCGAGGAATTGAAAAATCCTCCAAGAGTAATTCTTGTCATGAACAGTGCTTTCTCAAATTAGCCGTTTGAAATCGGGATAAAACTGTAGTTCCCATCTACCCCTGACATGACTCGCACACAGGAATGGTTGACAGTTGTTAGTCGCTAGACCCTAGTTCTCTACGGACTGTTGCGCCAACTTATTTATTTAATTACAAATTTTTAACAATCTAATTTTTTACCAATAAGGACTTGACAACTTTTTTTCAACTAGAAAGCAAACTATTGTTGATTAGTTGGACCCAATTTTCGATGACTTGGCTATTTCGCGTAAAATGTTGGCTATAAGTCATATCCCAATAACTTAACGAAGCCTTAAAAAAAAAGTGTGGACTCGTTAAATCGCACGAACGAGAAGGAGAATGAATTGGCCCATTTCTTGACATAAAACGCTCATCAGACTTACTCTTCAATACATCGATTGTTATAAGTGTGCTTAGAAGCTTGTAGCACCATCTTGTTGAAACCAAATGTCGTCCAATTCCATATCTCCAACTCAGGCCAAAAATAAATCAAAACGGGACGATCGTTATTTTCGACCAAAAATATGGGCCAATAAACCCGCTGTCGCGTCGTCATGCAAACCGCCCCAAACTGTTATTTTTTAAGGATGAAGTTGTGATTCATTAAGCAAATTTAAAGTTTCACCCGACCAATAATGCATATTTTGCTTATTGGCGAACCCATTGAGCCAAAAATCAGCTTCAAAAAATGCATCACCTTGGCTCATCTTCTCCAGAGCCTAATCGGAGAACGTACGTGTCGCTTCAAATGGTTCATCCGCTTCAATTCTTTAGTCAACTTGATCTTGTATGGGTATAAACCAAGATCCTTAATGATGGAATTGACTGATTTAAATCGTTTTCTAAGGACGCCTGAATGGCAGATAAATTTTCCACACTTCGATCAACGGGTTTTCTCATTGATACACGACACTAAAGTCGTTATTGTTTGTCTACTAGTGCGAGAATTACGACCGAAAATTATAGTTAACGCTCTTAAAGTTGCAGTCTCCGACTCCGAATGTCGGAAAAAAAGTTGAGTTTACTGAATAAATAAAATAAACAGTTCGACGATTAGTTGTCAAGTTGTCAAGTCCCTATTATAAAACCCGAGGCATTATAAACATAAATTAGTACAGATTTCTAAAAATTCTTGAAAAAGCACGTAATTGCACTGTAAATTACATACATAAAATAAATACATTAATAATTATATTCGTTAATATTATGCAGATTTAGCTTATTTGCACTAAAATAAGTTATTTAAATGTTACTCTCTTATTGAAAAAAAAAATTAACTCTAGTTTAGTTTTAGATAAACATTCCTTTAATCGTTTGCTTGGATTCCTTGTGGATGTAATGAAAAGAAATATTGACGTTTACGAAGAAACATTAGAAAATTTAATGATGAGAAATACTTGCTGTTAATATTAAATTTTATGATTTTTGAACTAATAAAATTCCATTTTATTTTCATTATAATAAATACGTTTTTTTTTTAATTTAACAAAATGAAGAATAACTTGATTTAAATTTGAGTTTCCAAATTTAAAAATAGAACAAAAAGTGGATATCAAATTTTAAAATAATCTTTTACAAGTTATATTCGCAACTGATTTTAATTTGGCCATAATGAAGTTAAATTTCAAAATTGTATTGGTAAGATTTGAGATATTTCCTTTTTTAAAAATTAAAATATTTAGCATGCCAGCGCATGTCATAAAAATCGGGTTTTAAAAGTCTTGAAAAAAATATAGTAAATATTTTTAAAAAGTAAATAATTTAAAATTGATTATAAGGGCTTATAATATTAATTAATATCTTTAATAATATCGGGATTATAATTATTTTATATACGTATTACAAAAACTGTTTTTTTTTGTCATTAAACTAATTTTCTATATAAATCATTACACAAATTAAATACTAACAAATATATCACTAACAGCACCAAAAAACTTAATTAATGCACCTTTATATAAAACTAATATTTTTGTTTCCTTATGCATGTTCCCATTAGTTATTTAAAATATTTCTTTACTTAAAACTTTAAAATACATATATGTATGTATATCCTATCAGCACGTGTTTATAAAATTGTTAATGTTTAAATAAATGTATATTGCTTAATATTAAACTTTTAAACATACAAGGTGTATTTTGAATCATTAAGATGTATGGTTTAGTTTAGGTTGTTTTCCTTTTTATTTTTTACTTGAAAAAATATTTATTTTATGCTTGGATACTGCACTTCTTTTTAAGCCGTGCAATCATAATCTTTTGTGAATGTTCTCCCGAAAATTCATTCATTGAATTCATTTAAAGTCTTAAAAGCAAAATTCACTTTGAAGTTTGAACGCTATAGCTATAACTTCAACAATTCATTTCATGAAGAATGATTTTACGTCTGTTATTTGTTTTTCGCATTTAACCAGAGACTTTGGGCAAACTTGAAAAAATTTCTTGTTAATATTTAAAATCGAATGTTCAACGTTTCTGGATTGATGTAACGTTGAGCATATGTTCAATTATGTAATAGAAACAATTGCCTTTATTAAGCATGTCATTACAGAAGTGTACGCTAGTCTTTTCTTTCGGCGAGTTTTAAAATACAAAATGTTAAAATAACTTTATATATAAAAGTCATTATATTTTCGAAGCCACAATGCTATTTATTCTCAAAAATGACGAACTTTTCAACGGCAATATCTAAAATCATGGAAAACACATAATTTTACCAATGCCGTAGGTTTAAAAGATCCCTTTATAATTTTTGTACTCAAGTATCAAAAGTGATTCTTTAAGAAACACCAGAGACCAGAACTAAACATATAATTTGGTGTTATTCTATTTGTAAAAGCTTTTTTCATATTACAATCTGACGTAGCTTGTTTTATCTTTTCAGTTTAGCGTTTCAAGAGCTATTTGGCAAGATTCCACAATTGCTTCACTGGTCTGAATTGGTTTTTGTTGAAAATAGCTTAAAAACATTTGCAATCTGATTGTTTGCGTCTTTGTTGTTCTTTTCTCCTCCAAACATCTACTAACTTTTATTGAAGTTTTAATTCAGTTAAATATTGTCTTATTATCTGAAAATTTCGCAGTTCGGCTTTTTCCTTAAGATGTGTTTTATTACGAAATTAAATTTTCCGAAAACGAACATTAATAACCTTTGAAACGGAAAGTAATCTAAAATCTGTTCATAAATTCGAAAAGGAGTCATTAATTGCAAAATCTTGAGTGTATCACTAATTTACAAAAATCGTAGTCAATCTATGCCAATCTAATAGGCCCTGCGCATTTTATGCATTACAGACCAAACTTTTCCGCGAAGAGTTTAAGCTTTGAAAGAAAAATCATTATTGATTTTATTTCTGTTCTTTTTTAGGATTAATTATTGTTTAATTAACATGGCTACTTTACTTTACTTTACTTTACTTTACTTTACTTTACTTTACTTTACTTTACTTTACTTTACTTTACTTTACTTTACTTTACTTTACTTTACTTTACTTTACTTTACTTTACTTTACTTTACTTTACTTTACTTTACTTTACTTTACTTTACTTTACTTTACTTTACTTTACTTTACTTTACTTTACTTTACTTTACTTTACTTTACTTTACTTTACTTTACTTTACTTTACTTTACTTTACTTTACTTTACTTTACTTTACTTTACTTTACTTTACTTTACTTTACTTTACTTTACTTTACTTTACTTTACTTTACTTTACTTTACTTTACTTTACTTTACTTTACTTTACTTTACTTTACTTTACTTTACTTTACTTTACTTTACTTTACTTTACTTTACTTTACTTTACTTTACTTTACTTTACTTTACTTTACTTTACTTTACTTTACTTTACTTTACTTTACTTTACTTTACTTTACTTTACTTTACTTTACTTTACTTTACTTTACTTTACTTTACTTTACTTTACTTTACTTTACTTTACTTTACTTTACTTTACTTTACTTTACTTTACTTTACTTTACTTTACTTTACTTTACTTTACTTTACTTTACTTTACTTTACTTTACTTTACTTTACTTTACTTTACTTTACTTTACTTTACTTTACTTTACTTTACTTTACTTTACTTTACTTTACTTTACTTTACTTTACTTTACTTTACTTTACTTTACTTTACTTTACTTTACTTTACTTTACTTTACTTTACTTTACTTTACTTTACTTTACTTTACTTTACTTTACTTTACTTTACTTTACTTTACTTTAATTTACTTTACTTTACTTTACTTTACTTTACTTTACTGATGTGAAAGTTAAGTGTTTTTAACTAAAAAACAAGAAGCATGTTTAAAAATATTGATGTTTTATCTGCTTTAAACAACCTTTATTCTTACGTATCTGTCAATAATTAAATGTCATTAAAAAATACTTTTAACTTAAATAAATATTGTAAAAGAAAAAATAAATCAAATAAACATTTATAAATTATTTCAGTCTTGGATGTGGATGCATTTGAGCGTCTATTAGGACCATGCATGGAGATCATGAAACGTAGCATTGATGACTATGAAACACAACTGATTAAAATATTCGGCAGTAAAAATAATATCACTGACACACGATAAATATCTTAATAAAAAGAAAAATCATATTTCGATGATAAGTCTGAAGAAAAAAAAAATAGATAAAAATAAACAAAACAAAAATACACAAAAAACAACACACCCATAAAACAAAACAGTATGATTCTTAAAACAAAACAAAAATTAAACAACAAAAACAAAAAACAATTCACATCTATAATGTATATTTTTATTTAGCGTAAGTTGAAAAAAAAGTATTTATTGTAATATCGCGCAAATAAAAACAAAAAAAAAACAACAATTAGGAACCGTTCCGAAGTCTTAGGAAAAATAAAATTATTAACTTATTCACGCATAAAATAGAAACAAACAAACAAAATATAGACACACACAAAAACAAGAGGATCAAAAAAAGAAAAACAAAACATCATCATTCAATAAATTTTTAGATAAACAAAAAAGTAAAAACATAAAAGAAGAAAATTTACAACGCTTTTAGTTATAAATTTCCATTATGTAAAAGGGTTTAAATTCAATTACCATTAAATCACTTTTAAATTTATTGAAAATATTAAAAATAAACACATTTAAAAATGCTAAAAACAAAACCAAGTGAAATTGTTCCAATTAAAAATATAAATGCATGGGAACAACTTATTATATCGTTAAAAAATGGGATTGAATGTAGCAAGATACAAATACAAAAACAAAAATGGTTACTTATATCGTGAATTTTTTTTTTTAATTAACTAAAATCTAAATCATGTGAATGTAAAATAAAACACAACTAATACAAAATATTTATTCACACAATGCAAAAAGGTATCTATATTATATAGAATGATATTTGTTTATTATATTGTAGAACAAATAATAGATAAATAAAATCAAATAAAAAAATAATGTTGAACATTTTTTCTGATATTAAAAAAAAAATACAAACATATTGACTAATTTATTAAATAAATGTGAATTTCAAGTAGAGTAAACAATAAGTGAATATACATATTAACTAAAAAGTAAAACAAAAACAGAAGGAAAACATTAACTAAATTATATATATAAAAATATAGATATAAATAATATAAAACAACATTTTTTTATAAAAAAAAAATAATTACAAAGTAAAATAGTTTTAGCATTCATTTTACCTGAATATAATAAAATATTTATGAAAGATTTTGTTTTTTTTTAATTTTTAATTTTAGTTTTGCATACAATTATATAGTTATGAGAATAATAATAAATGTTTTTTGTTTATTATTAAAAATAAAAATAAAATTTAAATCTAACAACTGCAGAAGATAGTAGTCCTATATTGTTATAAATGTCTAACTGTTATTTAACTAAAATAAAATTCAAAACATATTTGTATATGTAAAAAATAATAATAATTTCTGTTCTTGTAACTATTACAAAAGCAATGCAAAGTAAAAACAAAATTAACAACAAAAAGAAAAGAAAACAAAATTATTTGAATTTATATTAAGTTTTGTTGTCCATTCAATCTTTATATTCTAAGCGTTCTACATATAAAACATTTAAGAAGAAAAACGCAGTTTTAAATAAAATAACAAGAAAGAGATAGCAAAAATGTATGTTAAATTTATTATGTTGTTCCTATACTTAACTTGAAAAAAAAAAATGAATATAATATGTTAATGATCCCAGGGATTCGTTTTCAAAAAACACTAAAAATAAGACATTTTTCTTCTTAGCTAGAAACAAAGAACTTTAAGATCAAAACAGACATTTTGGTTCTTTAGCTTAGATGTCATATTCTTGTGTTTTTTACTACAACTAGCTGATCATGTCGGTAGTACGTTGAACTGTCATGCCAGAAGTCTTGGGTTCAATCCCTGCCTGTGCCATCTAAAGTTTTTTTTTCGCGGGTACTGTCTCTTGCGAGGAATTGACAAATTCTCCAACAGTAATTCTTGTCAAGAAAAGTGCTTTCTCAAATTAGCCATTCGGATTCGGCTTAAAACTGTAGGTCCCCTCCATCCCTGACAACAGTCCTCGCACACATGAATGGTTGAGTGCTGTAAGTCACTAGGCCCTTGTTCTAAACGGACTGTAACGCCACCTAATTTATTTATTTTAGCAGCTCCTGTCGACGTTGTTCGGCATTTTAAGTACAGGGTCGCACACAAAAATTAGTAAGTATACGCCCGAGTTGCGTTTATGTAATTTGAGCTAGAGCATACATAAGTCAACCAATAAATTGGCTTGAAATTTAGTACAGAGTATTTTTGTTTTCTTAAAAGAATAGATATTCTATATGTGCGTTCTATCTTTATACAAAATTTAATGATGACATAAATGTACAGAGTAGAGACCCACTATCATAAGCGACTAAGGCTATATAAGGTAATAACAACTCAGTACATTAATACAAGACATAAAGTCAGGGAAGAAAGAACGAAAGACAATTATGTAGGGCCGAGACAAATTCAACAAATAAGAGTTCAATAAATTCGACTTTTGAGTCCTACATATTGCAAGGCGTGTGTTCTTTATAAGCAGTTTAGGCTAGATAAATTTTAGTTTTCAACAACTGCTAATTGGCCCTTGTTTTATTATTCTTTGATCTGAGTAATGTAATGATAATTTGCAAAGGCAAAACGTCATCTTATAATGTGAAGTGCATGTCTCACCTAAAATTATTACCATTAGCACTGTCTTATTTATAATTGTCTCATTCAAAAATGTTTATGATATATTTATAATTGGACACTTTGACCTTGCCTTGGTTCTTAACGAACTTTTACTTGCAAAAGCCAATTCTCTCGTTTTGATTCTGTCTGCTCTCAAAGAATGTCAGGATTCGGTATCTCATTCTAACAACTTTGTGTGAATATAAATTTTAGTTTAAAAACTAAGACTTCGTCAACATAAACCTCACCAAAAAAATCTTCATAAAGTATCTAGTTACTAGAAAAAATCCAGAATATGTCTTATTCGAATTTAGCTTGCATTTTTAAGCCCCTTGAACTCCTGCCATAAAACGCACCTACTTGCCTGGCCCTGGCTCACTTTCGACCTGTTTCTTTATAAAATTAAAAAGAACCATCAACCATTTTTGTTTAGCCCCTTTCTGCTACTAATTTTGATCCATACAAAAATAGCTAGATTCTAGAAATTGAGTGAAAACGAGTTTGTAAAACTATTAATTTTGTTCAATGCCAGTTTGTTTAATGTGAGTTAAATTTTTAACAATGGTGCCAACCAATCGAAGTCAGCTTATTAGCTTAATCCATGATTAACGTCTCAAAACTTGGACTTCCTCATAAAAAAGTTGTTTTTCAAGTGAATTTGAAGATACACGAACTTGGATAATCATGGATTAAAGATGACCCACTGAAAACAAAATTGGGCTTAGTTTTACAAATTTGAATTGATTTTAAAAACTTCTCCACATCTTTCAAGTTTCTTATTTAATCAGGTCTAAGTGAATTGTATCTAATATTTTCGATTCCATTGCGAGTAATAGTGAAACACAGACCTACAATATTTTTAGATAATTTCCATTAATAAAAATATAAAAACATAAAATATTAATCGATGTTTTAATTTGAAGACCAATGTGTTCAGAATTATCTACGCTTCGATTTTTGCTATCTCTTTCTTTATATATTGATATACATATATGTATGTTTTAATTTAATACTTTGCGAAATTTTCCTAATTCAAAAATATAAAAATCTAAATATAAAAAAAAACAACAGATAACTTGAAACGAAAACAATCATGGCTCAAAATTTTGCTGTACCAATTTTTTGTAGTATAGATATAGAGTTGCCATAGAAAGAAAAATATAAATAAATGTGTGTATTTTCATATTGTTTATTATTTATTTTGTTAAGTATAGAAAAATAAAAAAGAAACCCATAAATATTACAAAACACCCCGTCTTAATATTGTTAACTTATTTTAACCTACATATTATTTTATATTCTGTTTTCTTGTTGTTGCTGTTTATTATTATTTAAAATATAGGGTGGAATCTATAACCTTTGTTCCTTACATTATTTATTTTGTATACAAAAAAAAAAAACAAAACAAATTCTAATAATAAAACTAATTAAAAAGAAAAAAAAATAATAATTGCAGTAAATTAAAGCAATATTCATAATAAGTTGTTTACAACATGAAATTTTTATTATCATATTAAATTCCCTAGTGAATTACTTATTATTTACTATTAACCTTGCATGTACTGATGATTCCTGTACATTTCTTAGCAATCAAATTAAAAAATAAAATTATTAAAAAAGGCAAGCAAAAGAGAAAAAAATTAATATAAGACACATTTTTTTTCTAGCCTTACGGTATGTGTATAGTTTAAGGAATAGAAATATGTATGTATGTAAACTTCTCCACCCTTAAAAAAGAGCTTAACCATCAATGAAAAACAAAATAAGTAAATCTTCTTAAATATAAAAATAAACTAAAATACTTATCGGTGCAAGTGTTATTTAAAAAAATATTATGTTGAATAATGATGTATTATACATAAAAGAAAATATTTACATTAAAACAACAATTAAGAACTAAAAAAAATTAAATACATACTATTCTTTGGTGTCTAGTCTTTGTGTGGGACTTTAAATTAAAATGAAAAACAAAAAGAAAAGAAAAGAAAAATCACAACATACCAACTTAAGAATTATAGAAAGTGCTGGACATTTTCTCCAAAATTCACTAAACAAAAATCCAAAAAAAAAAAACAAAACAAACATGTAATTAAAATTACAAAATAAAATTTGAGAAAAAATTATGTTAAAATTATTATATCGGTATGATTATATTTTATTTTGTAAGAATTAACAAAAAAATAAACTGTATTGTTGTGTTGTGTTAAACAATAAGTAAATTTAATCACAAACAGAAGAAAAAACAAAAATCAGCAAAATTGTAGAAGCTAAACAAAAAACAAAATAACACAAATATTAAATGTTTCTTAAAACAAAAATCATTACATACACAACAAAAAAAAAAATCAGAAAACTAGTATTATGTAATAATTATTACAATAATGCGTTTTTCATACCCCATCATTCATCAAAGATTTTGTTAATATACCTTTCATTAAAATGAACATGGTATTTAATATGTTTTTAGATGTATTATGATGATCATGTCCATCTTGCCATTTAGAATTAATATTAAAAAAATAAAAAAAAAAAAACAAAATTCATTTTTATGAATTAAATAAAAAATAAATAAAACAAAAAAATATCAATTGTTTACTATTAGTGTAATGAAGTATGAAATACATTTTAACAAAAACAAAATAAACAAAACTACATGAGGTGCAGAATTATAATATGACAAACAAAAACATACATAGAAAATATATATTATATAACCTTACTGCCAACCAGCAAAATCAATGCACTTTCAACTTCGACACTTAATGACCTATTTTCCAATCGCAATAAAATATAATTTAAATGAAATGTGGATTTTTATCTTTTACTGAAAAGTAGTTGGTGTTGTTCGCTTATCACTGTTTTATTAATTCAATATGTAAATTCGTTTTAAGTAGACCCCACCTCACAAGTTAAGAACGACCTTAACCCACATAGATTACTCAACAGAAAGTAGCTAGGTACCGGGCTTGCTGGATAGGTTTAAGTAAGTCCGGGAACTGTGGGTGGTCAGTAGAGTTGGAAATTCTGTGTATGAGGCAGTGGGAACAATTAGGGTTCTTATTAATAATCATTATGAAGAAATACTAATAGAATATAGAAAATCAGTCGTGCATTCCCATTTACTTAAATGTGCCAATTTGTTTGCTTTTACCGAATCATCTGAGGTGAAAGTGTGCCTAATGTGTAGGAGAGTACTAAAGTGTGTTAAACAAAATAAATCACGGAGTACACAAAATACACTTTCATTTCAATGCCGTTTGTTTTCCTAAACTACAAATTAAGATGACTTTTTTAGAATGTTCTAAGGACATATACTCCGCGGTGCAGGGAACTAAGTCCCCGGGAACCTAGAAATCCACTTAAGCAAAGTGGCCTTAGTTCTCACGCTAGGTGGGAATCTATTTACGGAAAAAAGATGAGGTTTTAGTCCCCCCTGAAAGTGAAATTAATTCCCAGTTGTAAGTAAAAAAAGTTGAGTTTAATGGAATGTACTTGCAATCTAATTAAACTAAAACAAATGTCATTTTGAGAAACTAGACCTAATTTAATTGAAAAATAGTTTAAATTCTGAACTAAAAGCACGTACATATTTCAAAAAATCCCTTCTTTTATATGTATGTACAATTGTACATATGTACATTTGTATAACACAACAATCAAATATTTAAAAAACAAAAAATATTTAGAATTCAAGTTAGAAATAAACCATAAAATAATGAAAAAGAAACAACATTGAAAAACGAAATAATTTAATAATTCACAAAAACACTTTCGAAATTCCCTGAACAATTGTTCTACAATAAGAGCAAAATACGACAGATGGAGAGTTTGTTGATATTGTCTGGTAACATATTCCACAGATCTTGACTTGGTGACAATGCAGTAAAAGAATGTGTGAGTATTATAAAAACAAATAATATAATGCTATCATTGTTAATATTTAGTAAGGGTCCTGCGATCCCTGGCTCGGAATATTCTTCTGAAATTTCTAGTTATAAGTCATCTTTTTTTTTGTTGAAAATCGTGTGATTTTTTTTATTATTTTCAGAATCTTGATGCACCAATTGCGCGATTCAGAATTTTGCAAACTATATTAAGAAATAAATAATTTTCGTTTGATTCATTTTCAGAGCTTTGAAAACAGCAGCTGTATAATAACTTTAACATAGTTTTTTTCGTAGCATGATTGTCATTTTTCAAACAACGAGTATATTATTGTATTTAGAAATCAATTGGTGCTGAAAATAATCAAAAAAAAAAAAAAAATCGCGCGAATTGTATTATTTTTTTCTGATACTATGACAGAAGCAACCTTTTTTAAAAAGTTTCCGCAAGGACCGCAAGAATAGATTTCTGGCTTTAAGAAAAGTTATATCGTAAAAATGTAGGTGTTGACGTTACTTTTCTAAAAAAATAGCTTAATAGACCCCCATCCCATACAATTTTCTCATCATTAAGCTGAATCTTCCTGCTCCAGAGTTATGCTATACCTTATGGCAAATTGTCTAATTTTGTTATTTTAGTATTAAATCGTCGACTTTTGTAAACAAAATGTATTTTAGTTACTTTTTGAACAACTGTATTCTGAAAACCGTAACATCTACAGACACAACTTTGGGATCAAAGTATTGGTAATTTATAAAAAAAAAAAACGTTTTCTGGATAAAAAAATTCCAATAAGCGAAAAAAGCGCGAAATACTTGCGGTTTTTCTGATTTTTTTTATATTTTGCGTTCGGCGCTCGAGTACGTAAACTTGGATTATTAATTAATACAACATCATATCATAAGCAAGTAACCAAAAAATGAGAACTACCGGATTTAACTCTCGGTCTAATGTACATATATTTTAGTACAATGCAATATATTGGCAATTGATTACATTCTTCAATTACTTTTTTAGTACTAGAACTTTTTGTCTTGCGTTTCCTGAAAAATAATTCCATGACATAACGGTTTTTTCCCAAATGTTACTCGAATGCTCTTAAAGTGTGTATCTTAGCGTTAAAAATAATAGTAGTTTTAGCTAGCTAACGGTAATTGTACATATTAGGTATATTGTTTTTTGATATTGTGCATAAATTATAAACATTTTAAGGTAAGCTTGCAAGGCCTCATAGTCACGGTTGCCACTTGAAAAAAAATTGCATGACCAAAGCTGCAAATAAAAATGGCCAATCGTACCAAAAAAGGACCAACATAATTTGTGTCCGCAATGGCTTTTAACTTCCCATAGAAAGTTATTCTAATCGTTCCGATTTCTTGAATTGAAAATTTTGACATTTCTCGGCGTTTCAAGGTTCCTAGAGTCTAAATAAAAGATTTTTAGAGAGATGTCTGTGCGTGCGTGTGTACGTACGTTTTTGACATCTGGTAAAATTTTGAGAAAATCGCATTGACATTTTTTTACATAAAATAAAAACCTTAAAAAAACAATAGTAAAACTTGGTAAAAATTTACTCTCGACTCAAGTATCTCTTCAAAAATTAAAAATAATATTGGCTTTAACCTAATTTTATCTCACACAAAATATTGTTTTAGACATTCCGTAAATTGTGCATAAAAATCCAACAGTCAGTTTTTTACATAAAAAATTAAAATCTACAAAAAATAGTACGCAAATGCTACGAAAATTTGTAAAAATTGGTTTTCGACTAAAAATCTCGTTAACAAGAACAGATATTGAAATCAAACAATTTCGTCATACTCAAAATATTGTTGGTAATTTTTAAATTTTTTTTAGAATAATTCAACTAACAACTAGCAAATCACGAAAGCCTACAAACCTTTTAAGCAAGACAAATCGGCAGACGGGATGGGAAGTTATCAGTGTGGGACGCACCCCAGCCTTTTTTTTTAAGATCACAATATGTTAATAATATGTCAGAAGATCGAATAAGTCGGGAGATCAAATACTATCGCTAAATAAAATTCATATAAAATGAATTCAAAAAATTGTTTTTGTAGACCAAACGCTATGGTTATTTTTGTCATCTTGACGCTCTTTGGCCAGCATTATATTATTAATGGTACCCAAATTAAGTCTGCCTTTCTTTTTCATCAAAGTTAATTCAAAAAATTCCTCTCAGCAGCAGCTGAGCTGTGAGGAAGTAACATCAAGTTATAAACGAACTGACTTAAATTTTGAAAACAATATTCATTTGAAGCGTTTTTATGATAATTGAACTTTTCCCAAAATTCTTTAGGTATGTATTTTATTTTTGATATTATAAAAAGAATAGAGTCGAGTTATTTTTTTTTTTCAATTTCTTAAAAAAGGGACCAAATGGAATAAAAAATGACCATGCGACCAAGTGAGAAAATAATGACCAAATTTGGTCTTAAATGACCAAACTGACAACCGTGCTCATAGTAGTGTCCGACCGAAGCTTCGGCCTTCGGTAAATCCCGCAAAACGAAATCCCGCAAAACGAAATCCCGCAGAACAGAATCCCGTGTAACAAAATCCCGCGTAACGAAATCCCGCCGTTTCGCTCCGTTTTCAAATTTTTTCGACACCGCTGTTTTCATAGGAAAGGAGACACTCTTCGATGAGAATCATTGATCATTTTTTAGATTGTTTGGAAGACAGCACTGTATTGGTTTTGGCCAATCAAATCGCGAGAATCTGTGGAACGAAGGAAAAAAATTTGTCGTTTCAAAATTGTACTTAAGCAGGAATATTTTTGGAAATTATTTAGTAGACAAGACCAGAGAGAAAAAACTAAATGAGAGAACCAAATTTCCTCGTCTCCGTCTCTTCGAAACCTTTTACTCTCATTTTTTATAGCGTGTTGAATTCGTATCGGTGTATACATGTTTTCACCTCGGAAAAGAGTACACAAAAAAACGTCATTTCCGGGAAATGCGACATTTTTCATTTTTGTTTATTGATAGCCAAGAAGGCTATGTTTTTTAAAGTCTCATTATAATATTTGTAATTCTCATGATTTTTTTTTTAATTTTGCTAACATCTTGTCGTTTTTATATCTACAAAAATACTCCTATAACTCAAATTAATTCTAACAAAACATTTTTGTTTGTAAATAAATAACGGAAGAAGTTATACCGGTAGTTCGTGGTGAATTTGTTTTTCCCTTCTTTTTCTCTAATGTACAGATAGATGGCAGTAACAACCAAAAAAAGAAAGGATGTGTACAGAAAGTGTTTACCAAGGTTAAGGCTTTTTAGATTAGACTTTACTTGTATATATGAACGAGTACATGTTTTTTATAAATGAATGTTATGTTTATTTCAATAGTAATACCTTAACTATTAACTTAACTACTGCATTATCTAAAATATACTGCATTGAATTATTTTACATTGAATTATAAAAGGCGGCAATAATAAAGTTCTATAGTTTACCGGGTATATTTATATAAAATATCCATATCTTCTGCAATTGCGGTATCAATCGATATTTTCTGGAACTTAGTGTTAACGTAACATTTATTTGTCATGAATTACTTTTTCAACTTTTTTATACACCATAAAAATCAATTATAAAATTTGGCTGTGATAATAATTACTTGAACACAGCATTTTCTATGTTTATAGTTATTCAGGTTTAGCCCTTAACTTTGATTTGCATTTATTTATGAATAGCCTAAAAAGTTTAGCAAACATCTATGAATAAGCCACAATGCACTTTCAGAAAAACTGTAGTTAGAACTTTCCCTGACAGATTTTTCCTTGTCGCTATATAACTGAAAGATAAGATATAAATACTTAGAACTGGAAAACTTATAAAAATGATGCATGAGACTTAAATTTTGGTTGAAGAACAAATTTGTATATTCTTTTCACAAAACCACTGAACTAGCGAGAATACAAATATTTTTAATTTTGTACAAAAGTACTTTTCGGCTTATGTAGTTAAGCCTTTAAAAGCAACACACTACCTTAGGGGAAAGCAGTAAGAATAGCTTATCACCTATTCACAAATCTTATGCAATGAAAATTGGCAACAGAAGTAACAAGTTGACGTGTTGAAGTGTCTATTTAAATCACTTATTTTCACCATTTTGGAAATGTCGTGAGTAATGTAAAGAAAATAAACAACGAGTACACACAAATAAAATAGGAATGGAAAAAAGAGATGAGAGTAATGTAAAGAAAATAAACAACGAGTACACACAAATAAAATAGGAATGGAAAAAAGAGATGAGTAGGATAAAAATGTTTTCAATGTTCCTGCGTTGTTTTATTTTCATGATCCATGTTTACATTCTGTAACTCTCGTTTTCAATATTCCTGCAACTCTCGCATCGACAAAATTAAGTCGATAAACTCTGAAAATTGAAACAAATCTCAGTTTTTTTTTGCATCTTTCAACGGTCTGAGCGAAAATTAAACGCATAAACGCAGCTAATAATACAAATAATAGTTGTAGTGCTTTCAGAGTTTTATGTTTCTAGGTCCTAATTCTCATTGGACTGTTGCACCACATAATTTATTTTACTTACTTAATGATTAAAACTGGCTTCAAATAACTATTAATTAATTAATTCTTTATCTAAATGCGTAATTTAGAATTTTTTCTAAATCTTCATTGTTCTGGCACCTAACAAGAGTAATTAATTTCACTTCATATTCGAATGATATTACTCTCAAACGAACACAATGAGAGTACCAAAAAGTTGTTCATACACAATTTTGAATTTTCTTTGAACACCTCTGAACAGCTGACTACATCCGCAATTTTTCAAAGGTGGTCGCCATTTTTAGAAGGTTGTGAGCAGAGAGAAAAGAGAGAAAAGTTTTTTCTCTCTCGTGGTGAGTATGTGCACAAACTTGCATAAGTATTCGTTCCCCACATTTTTTTTATATGGAGTTAATACATATGCAAGTTGGTGGCCAAATCACAGCTTGTAGGCAAAAAGAGAGCAACCGTCGAAGTTGGTTCTCTCTATTAGTTCTTTCTCGATGGACAAGACAGCGGGATTCTATGGAAGGTGGTTGGTCGGACACGAATGCTCTTGTTACAGGTAGGTATGGAGTGAGTTGTGATTGGTTAGGTTAGTTTATGGTAAGTAAAGGTAAAGCATTGCTTGGGATGTTCTCATCTCAGCATTCAGGAATAGCAAGATTCCTTGGATGCGTAAAGGACATCTCAAGCATGCCTAGGGGTTGGGTTAAGGACGCTTAAAATGGCGTTTTAGAGTTCCGTGGGGTGGAATTATCTTTTTCGCTTGGATACCATTTTAAGCGTTTTGGGGCGATTGGGTTTGGGGTTGAGGACGCTTAAAATGGTGTTTAAGCGTTTTAGAATTCCGTGGGATGGAATTATCTTTTTCGCTTGGATATCATTTTAAGCGTTTTATGGGGATTGGGGTTGAGAACGCTTAAAATGGTGTTTAAGAACTTTCATAGATCAAATTTTCTTTTTCGCTAGGTTTTGAGGCTGAAAACGCTTAAAATTTCGTTTAAGCGTTTAAGAACTTCAGAAATGGAGTGTTTAAATGTCCTTTTTAGGACTAAAAAAAATTGTAAAGAGTGAAACTAATTTAAAAAAAATTTCTTAAAAAAAACTTTCAAAAAGTGAAAATCTTTTTAAAGTCGCCAGGCAACAACTATATCAAGAACTTTTTTCAATAAAAGCACCTGTGGGTGGCCCGCTTCGCGGGATATCAGGATTTTAACTCCCTTTTTCGGGGTCACACCCGCTCACGCAACTCCGTTGCTCCGCTTAGGGTATGTAAAGTCGCCAGGCAGGCGCCAATATCAACAGTTTTTTTGAATAAAAGCACCTGTGGGTGGCCCGCTTCGCGGGATATCAGGATTTTAACTCCCTTTTTCGGGGTCACACCCGCTCACGCAACTCCGTTGCTCCGCTTAGGGTATGTAAAGTCGCCAGGCAGGCGCCAATATCAACAGTTTTTTTGAATAAAAGCACCTGTGGGTGGCCCGCTTCGCGGGATATCAGGATTTTAACTCCCTTTTTCGGGGTCACACCCGCTCACGCAACTCCGTTGCTCCGCTTAGGGTATGTAAAGTCGCCAGGCAGGCGCCAATATCAACAGTTTTTTTGAATAAAAGCACCTGTGGGTGGCCCGCTTCGCGGGATATCAGGATTTTAACTCCCTTTTTCGGGGTCACACCCGCTCACGCAACTCCGTTGCTCCGCTTAGGGTATGTAAAGTCGCCAGGCAGGCGCCAATATCAACAGTTTTTTTTGAATAAAAGCACCTGTGGGTGGCCCGCTTCGCGGGATATCAGGATTTTAACTCCACTTTTCGGGGTTCACACCCGCTCACGCAACTCCGTTGCTCCGCTTAGGGTATGTAAAGTCGCCAGGCAGGCGCCAATATCAACAGTTTTTTTTGATTAAAAGCACCTGTGGGTTGCCCGCTTCGCGGGATATCTGGATTTTAGCTCCACTTTTCGGGGTTCACACCCGCTCACGCAACTCCGTTGCTCCGCTTAGGGTATGTAAAGTCGCCAGGCAGGCGCCAATATCAACAGTTTTTTTGAATAAAAGCACCTGTGGGTGGCACGCTTCGCGGGATCTCAGGATTTTAACTCCCTTTTTCGGGGTCACACCCGCTCACGCAACTCCGTTGCTCCGCTTAGGGTATGTAAAGTCGCCAGGCAGGCGCCAATATCAACAGTTTTTTTGGATAAAAGCACCTGTGGGTGGCCCGCTTCGCGGGATCTCAGGATTTTAACTCCCTTTTTCGGGGTCACACCCGCTCACGCAACTCCGTTGCTCCGCTTAGGGTATGTAAAGTCGCCAGGCAGGCGCCAATATCAACAGTTTTTTTGGATAAAAGCACCTGTGGGTGGCCCGCTTCGCGTGATATCAGGATTTTAACTCCACTTTTCGGGGTTCACACCCGCTCACGCAACTCCGTTGCTCCGCTTAGGGTATGTAAAGTCGCCAGGCAGGCGCCTATATCAACAACTTTCTTAAACAAAAGTAATTGACTGTAATCCTATATGATTGCTATCGCAAAATTTCCTACCCCACACTCAATCATGAGAATCAACACGAACGAAGGAGGCGTATCCAAAGCCAATCGAAAAAACAGCCATGCATCCTTTGAAAAGAGTATAAAAGTAGTGCTCATTTCGCATTATTTTCAGTTCTTCTTAGAACTCCGTGAGGTAAACACCTCACCAGAGATATGGGGACGTAGAGATATGGGGACTTGATGTTCAACCAGCGCTCTATTGAGTTTGAGAGTGGCGAAGCGCTCGAAGTGCTTTTTGGCGTTTTGGTTGATTCGATATGTGAATCTTCCTTTACGCTTAAAAAGCATTTTAAGCGTGTTGAGTTCGCTGCCCATTAATAGGCGTTTTAGAACGTTCATTTATGGGAATGTTCTTAAGCGCTTGAAAATTGAAGCTAGACGTTTACTAGCTTAAAACGCTGTTTAAGCGTTTGAAAGTTCTTTTTAGAGCTCAAAAAAATATTCAAAGAGATGAAAACAAGAATTTAGCTTTTGGAACGTTTTTTGCAAAAAAATCGGTTTTAGCTTAAATACGACTCTAAGCGTGCTAAAAATCAATTTTTCCATATAAAATATTCAAAGAGCTAAAAACAAGATTTCTAGCTTTTGGAGCGTTTTTTCCAAAAAAATAATTTTTTCCATACAAATACCCTGAAGAAGGCTAACTTAGCCGGAATAAGTTTAAAAATCAAATTTGCCATACAAATAGCCTACCAAAAAAGGACCAATCAAAAATAAGGAAGAAGAAAAAATATTGTTCACTACTTTTCCAGAAAATATTTTTTCCAAAGTACTATCTTATGCCGTACTAGAAATCCTGCCAAAAAAGGAGTAGAAAAATCCCGCCGTGATCGGCGGGATTTCGTTACTCGGACCATTTTCTGTGCGTGTGTCACACAAAAAATATCGGGATCGTTACGAAATCCCGAAAAACAAAATCCCGCGTAACGAAATCCCGCCGATTAAATTTGATATTTTTTGTGTGACACACGCACAGAAAATGGTCCGAGTAACGAAATCCCGCCGATCACGGCGGGATTTTTCTACTCCTTTTTTGGCAGGATTTCTAGTACGGCATAAGATAGTACTTTGGAAAAAATATTTTTTGGAAAAGTATTGAAAAATATTTTTTCTTCTTCCTTATTTTTGATTGGTCAAATTTGCAAATTGGCAAATTTGATTTTAAAACGCTAAGTTAGCCTTCTTCAGGGTAATTTGTATGGAAAAAATTATTTTTTTGGAAAAACGCTCCAAAAGCTAGAAATCTTGTTTTTAGCTCTTGGAATATTTAATATGGAAAAAAATTGATTTTTAGCACGCTTAGAGTCGTATTTAAGCGAAAACCAATTTTTTTGGAAAAAACGCTCCAAAAGCTAGAAATGTTGTTTTCATCTCTTTGAATATTTTTTTTTAGCTCTAAAAAGAACTTTCAAAACGCTCAAACAGCGTTTTAAGCTAGTAATCGTCTAGCATGAATTTCAAGCGTTTAAGAACATTCCCATAATTAACGTTCTAAAACGCTTAAAAAATAAAAACGCCTATTAATGAGCAGCGAACCCAACACGCTTAAAATGCTTTTTAAGCGTAAAGGAAGATTCACATATCGAATCAACCAAAACGCCAAAAAGCACTTCGAGCGCTTCGCCACTCTCAATAGAGCGCTGGTTGAAAATCAAGTCCCCATATCTCTACGTCTCCATATCTCTACTGAGGTGTTTACCTCACGGAGTTCTAAGAAGAACTGAAAATAATGCGAAATGAGCACTACTTTTATACTCTTTTCAAAGGATGCATGGCTGTTTTTTCGATTGGCTTTGGATACGCCTCCTTCGTTCGTGTTGATTCTCATGATTGAGTGTGGGGTAGGAAATTTTGCGATAGCAATCATATAGGATTACAGTCAATTACTTTTGTTTAAGAAAGTTGTTGATATAGGCGCCTGCCTGGCGACTTTACATACCCTAAGCGGAGCAACGGAGTTGCGTGAGCGGGTGTGAACCCCGAAAAGTGGAGTTAAAATCCTGATATCACGCGAAGCGGGCCACCCACAGGTGCTTTTATCCAAAAAAACTGTTGATATTGGCGCCTGCCTGGCGACTTTACATACCCTAAGCGGAGCAACGGAGTTGCGTGAGCGGGTGTGACCCCGAAAAAGGGAGTTAAAATCCTGAGATCCCGCGAAGCGGGCCACCCACAGGTGCTTTTATCCAAAAAAAACTGTTGATATTGGCGCCTGCCTGGCGACTTTACATACCCTAAGCGGAGCAACGGAGTTGCGTGAGCGGGTGTGACCCCGAAAAAGGGAGTTAAAATCCTGAGATCCCGCGAAGCGTGCCACCCACAGGTGCTTTTATTCAAAAAAACTGTTGATATTGGCGCCTGCCTGGCGACTTTACATACCCTAAGCGGAGCAACGGAGTTGCGTGAGCGGGTGTGAACCCCGAAAAGTGGAGCTAAAATCCAGATATCCCGCGAAGCGGGCAACCCACAGGTGCTTTTAATCAAAAAAAACTGTTGATATTGGCGCCTGCCTGGCGACTTTACATACCCTAAGCGGAGCAACGGAGTTGCGTGAGCGGGTGTGAACCCCGAAAAGTGGAGTTAAAATCCTGATATCCCGCGAAGCGGGCCACCCACAGGTGCTTTTATTCAAAAAAACTGTTGATATTGGCGCCTGCCTGGCGACTTTACATACCCTAAGCGGAGCAACGGAGTTGCGTGAGCGGGTGTGAACCCCGAAAAGTGGAGCTAAAATCCAGATATCCCGCGAAGCGGGCAACCCACAGGTGCTTTTAATCAAAAAAAACTGTTGATATTGGCGCCTGCCTGGCGACTTTACATACCCTAAGCGGAGCAACGGAGTTGCGTGAGCGGGTGTGAACCCCGAAAAGTGGAGTTAAAATCCTGATATCCCGCGAAGCGGGCCACCCACAGGTGCTTTTATTCAAAAAAACTGTTGATATTGGCGCCTGCCTGGCGACTTTGAATACCCTAAGCGGAGCAACGGAGTTGCGTGAGCGGGTGTGACCCCGAAAAAGGGAGTTAAAATCCTGAGATCCCGCGAAGCGGGCCACCCACAGGTGCTTTTATTGAAAGAAGTTGTTGATATAGGCGCCTGCCTGGCGACTTAACATACCCTAAGCTTTATTAAAAAAAGTTTTTTTTTTGGTTAATAATGCTAGTGCAGAAAATTTCAATGTTAATTTATCTCTTCATAAATATTTGGTCGTCCTGAAAAGGACGGATTGGGTATCGTCATTGTTGAAGGCCAGCGTACCTTCTAAGCGAGGGTGAGGTTATGTGCAACATTTTTCAGGAACTGCACTTTTTCACCCGATGTTCTCATGATCAGAACCCTCTGGAGTCTTTCGTTCCTCTTCATGGCCTTTGTTGTTGGTGGTTCTTCTCCTCTCCGAACTCTTTCGACTGCCAATTTTGCTACAAGGCATTCTTTCGAAAGGTCCGAAATAAGCTTGTAGGCTTTAAGGCGTCTATGCCACGCTTCAACACTGTTTTGTGTCCTAGGGAAACTGGTCTCACTTGAAGCGGCTCCCGTTGTCCAGAACTCTGGCTTGTAGCGTGGTCTTGATGTCGAATTGCCAATGTAGTTGGCCTTGAACCACTTTGCCAGCGCCTTAGACTCAGTGAATGTTAGGGCTCCATATGCTGCCTCGTAATATCCCATTACCTCATCTGGAGGTACAAATGCCAGTGCTTTAAGCATTCGCACTTCCATTGCGAAGCTTTCATTTCGCCCATATTTGATTTGGAAGCCCAAATTTTGGACTTTCCGCCAAATAATCTGTCCAAAATGAAATAGACACCCGTTGCTTTGGGTGTTTGGAAAGAATGTTTGGGCTGATCTTATGATGGCCATTTCGAAGTCCGAAATTATCCTTTCTGGGTTCAGTGGGATATTGAAATCACAGGCGCATTTCAAGAGTTGAAGCCAGAACTCGTCATATGCCTCCTTTGATTTCCGGCTCATGAGGCAGTAAACTAGAGGTAC
Organism: Eupeodes latifasciatus; assembly: GCA_920104205.1. NCBI lineage: Eukaryota > Metazoa > Arthropoda > Insecta > Diptera > Syrphidae > Eupeodes > Eupeodes latifasciatus. Next base: position 58,789,994 of record OV049925.1, on the reverse strand, counting down.
AACGATTCCATGTATATGGCCATGAACTGAAAACAGTTGCCCCATAATAGTTGGAACCACCGCAAACGTGCCATCAACCAACCAGCTCTTTGACTCCAAAAGTAGCTGGATCGTCTGTTTTGTTCCGAGTAAGATGTTTTTTCCTCCCGAGTATATGTCCTCTGAAAGTACGAACAGCTCACCATCAGAAAACTTGATGTGCTCGGGAATGTTAATTTCCTCAAGCGTGGTCGGCTCCTTAACAAGGCTTTCTCGTACTCGATGTATCCTCATTTTTTGAGCGGCCTTTGAGGGAAGGCTTGGACGACAAGCGGGCTCGACCATCATCACTGAGTCTCTGATGATAATACTGGGAGGAAGTGCCTCTTTGGCTTTAAGCTTAATTTGGTGGTTGGCATTATGGACTTCCTTTTGGAAAGCCATAGGAGCGTGGGTATGGTCGTTTACCTTGTTGGAAACCACCACCACGTCACCAACATCAACTGTGTGAAGTCTTGCAGTGCATCGCAAAGACTTCCTTTCAGCACAGCACCAGAAGCTTTTTTCTCCTCTTTTTTTCTCCAAGTGGAAGAGGTAACCATCTTTTTCTATTTTTCTTCCTCCTTTATTGGAGTGTACAACCTAAAAACAAAAGAAAATATTGACTTTAACACAAATTTTTAAAAAAGTTAAAGATAAAAACTTGACAAATACACATCCACTTGTGAAATTTTGTGAATCATTCAGTTTTATATGAATTAACAAGAATAGTTTGCAACAAAAAATTATTATATTCTATCACTTTTTGATTTAATTTTTAAGTTTCACTGTCAGAATTCTTCACTTCTGAAAAACACACAGATTTAATATTTTGACTTTTTAATTTAACACTTTTCGACCTTTTTCCACTAAGGTTCACAAAATTTCACAATTGGAAACATAAAACACAATCACATACTCTACATACCTGGGCATTTCCGAAATCCATTTTTTTTTTAATTTTTCACGTAGAAAATAACTATACAAGTGTCACTGTTTTCACTAATTTCGCTGTTGTCACTGTATTTTCACTGATATTTAAAAAGGATTACGTTGAATTATTGATTAGTGTATGTCATTGAGAACCAAAAAGTCCGAACCATGAAAAAAGGGCGAATTATAGTCAAATTTTACACAAAATATCACTTTTAAAATTTGACATTTTAATTACTACAACGCGCAAATAATTGACAAAAAAAAAATGTTAATGACATTTTGACAATTTGTTGCGTATCAAAAATCAAAAATTAGAAAAAATTCGAAACTATTGATTATTAACCTGGAATATGCATTAAAGGACGAAAAATATTTTGGTTTCAATGAAAAATATTGCACTGACTAATTTTAAATGAAATAATATACTCTATCCATTTGCTTTGGTCCTTAAAATTTCTCTATAGGGAAACTATTCAACTTAGAACAAAAATGTCAAAGGAAAGAAAAAATAATGGAATTTACCAAAGCATTCTATGAAGATCTCTTTTTGAAATTAGTTTCACTCTTTACAATTTTTTTTAGTCCTAAAAAGGACATTTTAACACTCCATTTCTGAAGTTCTTAAACGCTTAAACACCATTTTAAGCGTCCTAAACCCCAAACCCAATCGCCCCAAAACGCTTAAAATGATATCCAAGCGAAAAAGATAATTCCATCCCACGGAACTCTAAAACGCTTAAACACCATTTTAAGCGTCCCTAACCCAACCCCTAGGCATGCTTAAAATGTCCTTTACGCATCCAAGGAATCTTGCTATTCCTGAATGCTGAGAACATCCTAAGCAATGCGTTACTTACCATAAACCCTACCTAGACTACTTACCAAACAACCAAACTCACTCCATACCTACCTGTTACAGGAGCATTCATATACAGCCAACCACCTTCCATAGAATCCCGCTGTCTACCATCGAGAAAGAACTAATAGAGAGAACCAACTTCGACGGTTGCTCTCTTTTTGCCTACAAGCTGTGATTTGGCCACCAACTTGCATATGTATTAACTCCATATAAAAAAAATGTGGGGAACGAATACTTATGCAAGTTTGTGCACATACTCACCACGAGAGAGAAAAAACTTTTCTCTCTTTTCTCTCTGCTCACAACCTTCTAAAAATGGCGACCACCTTTGAAAAATTGCGGATGTAGTCAGCTGTTCAGAGGTGTTCAAAGAAAATTCAAAATTGTGTATGAACAACTTTTTGGTACTCTCATTGTGTTCGTTTGAGAGTAATATCATTCGAATATGAAGTGAAATTAATTACTCTTGTTAGGTGCCAGAACAATGAAGATTTAGAAAAAATTCTAAATTACGCATTTAGATAAAGAATTAATTAATTAATAGTTATTTGAAGCCAGTTTTAATCATTAAGTAAGTAAAATAAATTATGTGGTGCAACAGTCCAATGAGAATTAGGACCTAGAAACATAAAACTCTGAAAGCACTACAACTATTATTTGTATTATTAGCTGCGTTTATGCGTTTAATTTTCGCTCAGACCGTTGAAAGATGCAAAAAAAAACTGAGATTTGTTTCAATTTTCAGAGTTTATCGACTTAATTTTGTCGATGCGAGAGTTGCAGGAATATTGAAAACGAGAGTTACAGAATGTAAACATGGATCATGAAAATAAAACAACGCAGGAACATTGAAAACATTTTTATCCTACTCATCTCTTTTTTCCATTCCTATTTTATTTGTGTGTACTCGTTGTTTATTTTCTTTACATTACTCTCATCTCTTTTTTCCATTCCTATTTTATTTGTGTGTACTCGTTGTTTATTTTCTTTACATTACTCACGACATTTCCAAAATGGTGAAAATAAGTGATTTAAATAGACACTTCAACACGTCAACTTGTTACTTCTGTTGCCAATTTTCATTGCATAAGATTTGTGAATAGGTGATAAGCTATTCTTACTGCTTTCCCCTAAGGTAGTGTGTTGCTTTTAAAGGCTTAACTACATAAGCCGAAAAGTACTTTTGTACAAAATTAAAAATATTTGTATTCTCGCTAGTTCAGTGGTTTTGTGAAAAGAATATACAAATTTGTTCTTCAACCAAAATTTAAGTCTCATGCATCATTTTTATAAGTTTTCCAGTTCTAAGTATTTATATCTTATCTTTCAGTTATATAGCGACAAGGAAAAATCTGTCAGGGAAAGTTCTAACTACAGTTTTTCTGAAAGTGCATTGTGGCTTATTCATAGATGTTTGCTAAACTTTTTAGGCTATTCATAAATAAATGCAAATCAAAGTTAAGGGCTAAACCTGAATAACTATAAACATAGAAAATGCTGTGTTCAAGTAATTATTATCACAGCCAAATTTTATAATTGATTTTTATGGTGTATAAAAAAGTTGAAAAAGTAATTCATGACAAATAAATGTTACGTTAACACTAAGTTCCAGAAAATATCGATTGATACCGCAATTGCAGAAGATATGGATATTTTATATAAATATACCCGGTAAACTATAGAACTTTATTATTGCCGCCTTTTATAATTCAATGTAAAATAATTCAATGCAGTATATTTTAGATAATGCAGTAGTTAAGTTAATAGTTAAGGTATTACTATTGAAATAAACATAACATTCATTTATAAAAAACATGTACTCGTTCATATATACAAGTAAAGTCTAATCTAAAAAGCCTTAACCTTGGTAAACACTTTCTGTACACATCCTTTCTTTTTTTGGTTGTTACTGCCATCTATCTGTACATTAGAGAAAAAGAAGGGAAAAACAAATTCACCACGAACTACCGGTATAACTTCTTCCGTTATTTATTTACAAACAAAAATGTTTTGTTAGAATTAATTTGAGTTATAGGAGTATTTTTGTAGATATAAAAACGACAAGATGTTAGCAAAATTAAAAAAAAAAATCATGAGAATTACAAATATTATAATGAGACTTTAAAAAACATAGCCTTCTTGGCTATCAATAAACAAAAATGAAAAATGTCGCATTTCCCGGAAATGACGTTTTTTTGTGTACTCTTTTCCGAGGTGAAAACATGTATACACCGATACGAATTCAACACGCTATAAAAAATGAGAGTAAAAGGTTTCGAAGAGACGGAGACGAGGAAATTTGGTTCTCTCATTTAGTTTTTTCTCTCTGCTGTCTACTAAATAATTTCCAAAAATATTCCTGCTTAAGTACAATTTTGAAACAACAAATTTTTTTCCTTCGTTGCACAGATTCTCGCGATTTGATTGGCCTAAACCAATACAGTGCTGTCTTCCAAACAATCTAAAAAATGATCAATGATTCTCATCGAAGAGTGTCTCCTTTCCTATGAAAACAGCGGTGTCGAAAAAATTTGAAAACGGAGCGAAACGGCGGGATTTCGTTACGCGGGATTTTGTTACACGGGATTCTGTTCTGCGGGATTTCGTTTTGCGGGATTTCGTTACGCGGGATTTCGTTACGCGGGATTTCGTGATGCGGGATTTCGTAGCCAACCCAAAATATCAAATTTAATCGGCGGGATTTCGTTACGCGGGATTTTGTTTTTCGGGATTTCGTAACGATCCCTTTCAAAACACATGTGTGTCATCATAGTAGGCGCCGAACAAAATTTCAATTTTTGAATTTTGCCTGACACCTTTTGCGCATCGTTTGTGGAAAAGCAGAATTCTTGACTTTTTCAACCTTAGGGCTCTTTCACACCAAACGAATCCGAATCAATCAGAATCACTCTGAATCAAGTTGAATCTGATTCGTCATCTCCACTCTTTCACACCAGCTGAATCAACCTGAATCATAAATCGCACTATTTTCTTTAACTTTTAAAATTAATAACTCCACGTCCATCTTGTATGGTTGTTGATTCAAGAATCAAGGAATCCGACAGGTTGAATCAAGTGCGACCTCGAATCAAACCTGATTGAACCAGATTCGTCCGGTCTGAAGGCGGGAAAAGAATCCCTTCACATTTAAACGGAGCGCTCGAAGCCGAATCTTGGTCAATCAGATTCAACTTGATTCGGAGTGATTCTGATTGATTCGGATTCGTTTGGTGTGAAAGGGCCCTTAGGCTTCGGCCGAAGATTTTCTTTCAACCTAATAATTAGGCTTCGGCTGAAAATCGACCTTCGGTCGGACACTACCTCATAGTATTAACATATTTACACTCAAATAAACTTTCAGTATGGGCCGTAGTAAACACTGCAACCCGGAGAAACGCCGAATAATTCGCCAACTTCTATTAGAAGGAAAATCTTATTTGGAAATCCAAAAGACTCTTCAGTAATTAGGTATACCCGAAAAACTATAAAACATAGTGGCTCTAGCTTTATGGTATGGGGTTTCTTCTCATACCATGGTGTAGGTCCCATATACCGAATAAATGATGTGATGGATCTGCACGTTTGCGTTGACATTCTTCAGGGAATTATACTGCCTTACGCCGAGGAGGAAATGCAAATCAGCTATGGAGTGGTTTCAGGTCAATAACATTTCTGTTATGGACTCGCCTTCCCAATCACCTGTTCTCATCTCAATAGAAAACCTTTGGGCAGATGTTGCAGTTTCAAAACCCACCAGTTGGGTTAAAGTCAGGCTTTGGTATATTCTAGGAAGGGATGATGTGAGGCCGTATTAAACAATAAGGGTTATACAACCATTAAACATTTTTTTATCTTCTTTTTTCTTTTCCTTAATTTTCATGAATATTGTTATTTTTTATGTGATAAAATCTAAACTTTTCCTGTCATAAACATAAACGAAAAACAGTTTAACTTTTAATTTAACGATTAGAAAAAATAAAAAGGTTTTTTAAAGCTTCATCAGCCGTGAAGGAGGTGTTGTGATATAGAGAGCTGTCAATTATTATGGAGTAGCTGAGCTTGAGGTCCTTTCATCAAAAATGACTGCAGCTGTGTATAAGGCAATCCTGGACAAAAAATTTCCTAAAAATTCTAACATTTCTTGACCCATAGAATTGGGCTACCAAAATGATAACGCGCGCCTATTCACTTGATGCGCATAATAAAAGCTTGTGCAGAGGAGCAGGGAGAATACGATAACTTGGGCGTCGAAAATTGATAAGGGCGTTTTGTGCAAGTAGTAAAAACAAAATTCCGCATGCAAACTCAAAATAAAAAAAAAATAAATGTAAGTTTAGACTCATGTTTTTCGAAATTGTGGAATTTAATTTTAAATTAATTATTTGATAGACCTATTAGTTCTTAATCAAAAAATGGAAACTAGATGATTTTATGTGAGCTTGTTCACATAAATACAGGGATTGCAGCCAAAATAACGGCGAATAAGCATTGACGTACAAAAATCCGTTATCAATTCTTGGCACACAAGTTATCTTACTCCTGCCCAGGAGCAAGATTTGCACTTTCCTAAATGGTTGTCTGGAATAGGGTTGCAGATGAGTAAGGGGAGCGGAACTTCCTTCCAAAAGTGAAAATTTCCGAAAACAAATAGTTTGTACTCTCTATTTCTTAAACGGAATCAAATCTACTTTCAGTCCGAAATCCCGAAAGTGAAATGTTCGTACCTGCCAATTCGTTTCCGTATTTCAAAAGCATCTTAATACGAAAAAAACGTGATATCGGAACTTGCGATAAAAGTCTAAGAAAATGAAAATTCAGTAAGAATAATAATTTATGCAAATAAATATTATTTTCAGAGAATCTAAAAGCAAACAAAAATTATATGAAATTATTCTTTGCCAGAAACCGAATCTTACCTTTTTCATACATTTCCATAATATTAGATTTGTCTCGTATAGGGAGCCAGTTATGCAAAGCTATCATTGAAATCCATCCAGAAAACTTTTTGAATGGACCCTTTGATTAGAAATGAGAATTATATACTGATTGATCGGAAATCCCACAAAGAATTTTTTAACGAAAAAAAAGTTAAAAATGTATTTTTCCATTTTCCGGGCGGAAATTCAGAAATTTTTAATGATATGTACTGTTCGGTTTGTTATCTGTGTGTTTATTTTACTTATATTTTCGTCATTAAAGCTGAATATAAACGACCTGTCGAAAAATTCCGACGTTTGTTTTCAACGATGAAAACCAATGATAGCTATAATTGCTAAGGGGCAGAATTTGAATTTAAAAACGGAACGAAAAACACTTTCGAATAGCATTGACTTTCGGAACGAAATATAGGGGACCAACTATGTATGTACGAGTACTTATTTCGATTCTTATTTACGATTCTAGTTTTATTTGGTACTACGTATAAGTATTAAATTAGTTTTTGAATAATGAAAAGGTTTTTAATATGGACTTTTGTGGTGATTTAGTCCAATCAAAATAAAGAAAAAGAAGAGCAAAACGAACGCAGGAGAATTCTTGACTCTTCCAACATATTAGAGCTAAATGCTAAAAGGTTTGCGAAAAAAAAAATATTACCTAAATCAATTTTATAATAAAGTATTTCCGTTTAAGCCTTTGTATATTTGTTAGATAACAACATGGTCGATATAAAAGTGCATCCCATGATTCCCAAGTATGGCGTTTCAGGGCTTTCAATAAACAGTCTTTCGAAAATGTTAGTTAGTCGAGTTATGTAGTTATTAGTAAATTTTTAGAAATAAAATACTTTCTTTTGATACGCTCGTAATTTGATGTCGAATGATTATTTCGATTAGTTTTGACATTGTTTTCGAGATATGTAGTAGGTAGTTCCGATTTTGCGAAAATAAAAAGTTGGCACTACTAGATCGTTCGATTATCGTATTCTCAGAGTTGCATGTACATTATGTACATCCGATCTTGTGAATTCAAATATTTTTATTATATAGGGTTTTTCAATAAGGGCGGGTAGATGTTGTGTGTAGGTGTCGTGGCGTTTGCTGTGTAGCAAGTAGAGCCGTCATGCTGGAACCACATGTCGGCTAGGTACATATGGTTCAACTTGGGCCATAACAAATTAGTTATCATCGTTATGTAGCGCTCGCTGTTGACGGTGACCGCCTCACCAAACGGTAACTTTTTGAGGATGTATTATCACCTGGTGATCTTTCGGCCAAAATGTGGGTCCTCTTCTAAACGATTCGAAGCCCAGTCAACGAACAAACGGCGTTGTCTATGGTCATGAACTTTGAGCTCAGTTGGATCTTGTACGGGTTTATGCCCTGCCCAAATCGCGACGCAAAATTCGCCAAGTTGAAGTCTGCGAAAGGCCGAGTTCTTGTGCACGGCAAGGAATAGACTGCCTCGGGTTCTGCTGTACACTTTCTCGGACCACTAAACGTTGAAAAGTCGACTGTGAAGGGCCACCACGCAGTGTTGCCGATTAAAAAAAATGATCATGATGTTTTATCATGAAATCCTCAAGAAAATCATGAGATTGCTTATTATTCATTGGGCCCTTAATAGTCAATATTTTCGCTTTTCGGATTGCATGCATTTGTTAAGTTTAGTAAAAAACGCTAGCACAAAACTAAGAAAACATAAATACATATTATAAAGAACAATGGGCAGGTTCAGACTACATAAGGGACTTGAAAGTAAGACAAGTTTCTAGCATCTGATTGGCCAGCTGCCAAAAAATTGCCTTCCAATTAAGGCAACTTAATTGGAAAATTGACTGGAAAGTTAGTCTCCCTTACTATCAAGTCAAGTCAACTTATGTCAAAATGACAATTGATCATGTTTTTTCATTCAACTAAAAGCTGAACTTTATTATTCAATGATTCATTTATTTTCTGCATAACTTCATTTAATGCTTTCTGTAAAAAGGTTCCTTGTCAATTTGGAAAAGAAATAAGTAATATTTCTTTACAATACAAAATACAAATCGTGGTGGACTTGGAGCTTGCCTGAGGAGTGTTTTGTAGAAAATAATAATTTTGGTAGTTTTTGTACTATGAACTTGAAGTAGAGGTTTGTGAAGTAAAGTTCTGAATTTGAAATTCATGACACTTAAAAAACTAACTAGTTGCCTTGATCAAAATTTACGTTCAAAGAATGAAGTTGACTGCAAATGAAGTCCCTTATGAGTTATGTTGTCTGAACCTACCCAATGTCATTGAGCATATTTAGAATAGTTTTGCTTGACAGTAAGTTGTCACTTTTTGTTACGTCGTTAAAATATGCTTTTAAGCAGTGTTGTTCCTCTACGTGTCGACTTTAATTGTCTACATTTTAACGTAGACAATCGGTCGACAATGTCGATAATGTAGACAATGTGTCAACAATGTGTCGACAATGTAGACAATCACTTAAATGTGTTTTTAAATAGGAATTTAATCAATGGACACGGTATAGTGTTTAGGCACTACACACTTTTTACAGGAAACCACCCACTCAGGAAAATTTGGACCCAGGAGTTAAAAAATAAGGGAACCCTAAATGACTGATTCACCCACTCACTGGCAGATATCCTGATTTCATAAATGTAAAAATAGTGTATAAATACGGTATAAATTTTAAAAAAATGGTATGGTATGGTATTTTTGTAAAAAATTGATCCCATAGTTAAAATTTAATAGCAACAAAAAATAAAAAAAAGAGCAATATTTAACGGATAATAAATTATTATTAATTGTCTTCAGAAATGAAATGTAAACTTTGTGGTGTTGCCAAACTTTTACATTTATGAATTCGGCCATTATCAAATTTATGGACCACTTTCTGATACTTTCAAAACATATAATTTCTTACAAAACGTGTGGTGAAAACTTTCATAGAATTATGATTTATGAATTAGAATTATATGAGGCTATTCCGATTGCTGCAGAATATTCAAATTTGGTAGAGCTGTAAATCTTAAAGTGAATAGAAAGGTACAAACTGAAATGTTGTTTCGTTGCATACGCTCACTTTCTTAAAATCGTTATCGATTAAATCACCAGTAAGTTGGAAGAAATGAATTTAACCATCTGACCTTACTTTTAGGAAAACGCAAAAAACTGAATAACTTCTATATTTGACTCCTCTCAGCTTTAAAAAATAGATAAAATTAATAAAGAAATATATCAAATTTTATACTTACGTAACTGCATCTGTTAAATCTACTAAAGAAAGAGAAACCACTTTGAAAACAGAAATGTAGGTGATTTTAAAATGCATAAGTTGGAAGAAGAAAATAAAACCGGGAATTATTTCCCTATTCCAACTAATGCTTTTTAAAACCACTTCAAGCTATTTCTGTTAGCTAAATAGATTTTTTGGACTTAACAGATTCGTCTTCCTACAGAGATGACATTTTCCATTAAAATTTAATATTAGAAAACTTTGGAACTTATTCCCTTTTTAATTTAAAAAGAGTTCTTGGGACTTCTGTAGGATTATGAAATAAGAACGGTAGAATGGTAGGTATAAGTGCATTTATCTACAAAAGAAAAATCGAATATTTAAGGTCTTCCGGGCGGCGTGGTATCCGCCAACTTTATTGGAATCGTTATGAATTGTGAAGCACTTCCGTGTCCTGTAGCAAAATCAAATTTTGTAGAGTAATATGATATGAAGTTCATATACATATGTAGTATAAAAGTACGAAATGAAAACTGGACATTTTCCATTCAGGGCGAGTGGTACCTACTAAGGTACTTTGACGTTGGATGACGACCTTTTTAAAACCTGACCAATAAACTAGTGAAGTAAGAAGGTTTGGTTTTTGGTTATCATTTCAAATATCTAACATAATTCAAAAGTTTTTTGATAACTTTATAAACAAAGAACTAGGTAGGTAAGCGTTTAGATTTAGAACAAATGATTTTTTACGACTATCTTGTTGTTACACACATCTTTTTCTTTTTGTATTTTTTTTAACTTTTTTGTTTTTGGTTTGATAGGTAGGTACATTTTAGTAGGATAAATTATGAATTATGATGGTTTTTGCGAATTGTCTACATTGTCTACATTGTCGACAAATTTATGTCGACAATTGTGAATTGTCTACATGTAGACAATCATGTAGTCTACATTTATGGTCTACATGGCACAACACTGCTTTTAAGGCATCATATTGCACAAGAATTCAATTTACTACTTCTAACCTCGAAAACCACCGTGTCTGTGAATAATGTAAAATTTTATTTGGCTTTATCTCCAAAATAGCTTGAAAAGTTTTAAATGCTGCAATTCTCTTAGGACTGTTTTGAATATAATTATAAACATCTCGACATGTCTTCAATACTTGAGGGCAAATTAGAACATGCATATGAAGCGCATAAATGAAAGGAGTGACAAATACCTACACTTCATTATAAATAAGTTTGGGACATCAGCTTGTAAATAAGTTCGAATTGATGAGTTCACTCCCATCATCACTGCAGCTCCATCGGCACCAAAACCTATTAAATTGGATTTATAATCAATTTCGTTTTTATTGAAACTAGTTACTAAAATATCATAAATTGTTTTAGCATCATATTTATCCAGTAAAAATAGACTATAAAAGAAATCTTGAATCTTAAAATTGTTAAGTGCCTTGCACATGAGCAACGAACTGCGAATGGACGAACAAACGTGATTTTACACATTTCAAAAAGTTAATTCCATACAAAAACACATTTAAATTATAAGAAACCAATTGACACTAATATAAGGATAATAAAATTTGCATTTTGTTCTCTAAAACAAGAGAATTTTGTAAAAACAATTTGGTAGTAACGAATCGCAGTGTGGTTGCTGCGAACTGTCAAACTCTATTCGCGTTCCACATAACATCCACACTTCAACGAATAAATTGTTCGCGCTCAACTTAACCTCAAAATTATACCGCTCTTGTTTTGTTTTTGTGTGAAAGATCATGGCTGAGGAAAATATGGAGAAAAGGGTTGACAATTCGTCGCTGTCTGCGAATAGAAATAAAGCTCATGTGAAAGAAAAGTCAAAATATGCGAACATCCACAGAATCGGCTAAGGTGATAGTTGACTATCATTTTTTTAATAGTCAAATTGATTATCATTTTTATTCCGTCTATGTAAGATGATTCAACTCAATTCAATTCGATTGAACAATTTCAGATTCAAATTGTCAAAATTCGTTGTTGCCTTGGTGAAATTTTAAATTGATTCTTATAAAATATCTAAATAAAAGTATCAAATTGGCTGATTTTGAAAAAAATTCTTACTTTTCTTGCTTTTTTCGAATGTCGTAAGCTTTGTCGGTCACAGGAATGTTTTTTTTAAAGAAACACAGTGAACTAAGAAAATTTTCCAGTCGTTTTTGTAAGCGTCTGGTAGCTCTATTCGGAATAAACATATTTGTTTGAAATTGACTATCACATTTTTTTGTGACAGCTTTTTAGGTATCAATTTGACTATCACCTTACGTAGATCAAATTCGATCATTTTGATTGTCATTTATCAACAATCACCTTAGCCGATTCCACCCCTGAATAATAAACAAAAGATTTGACAGATGTCACCAAAACAAAATGGCCGCCACGGGGCGCAAAAAACCTGTAGAATCGAATTACATACGGATGAAGCCCCAGAAAGGGACCCTAGGGAAGTATGGCAGCCATTGGTGGAACTGCACAATTTGCTCCTCTTTCAAAGTTTTTATTATGTACGCCGTTTAAATAGACGCGTTATCACGTTGCTTGGTCAAGTTTATGCGTGGAAAAAATTTAGAAAATTTGGCAAGAATTCTTCGCAAAATTTCCTTAAGTGCTTCAAATGCAAATTTTATTATCCTAATATTAGTGTCAATTGGTTTCTTATAATTTAAATGTGTTTTTGTGTGGAATTGACTTTTTGAAATGTGTAAAATCACGTTTGCTCGTCCATTCGCAGTTCGTAGCTCATGTGCAAGATGCTTTAAAGCAAGCTGCAGTAAGTTTTTATCAAAAACACTCTATTACCAAGACCGGAATCTCAGACTGACATTTCGGTTTGCCTACAAGCTAAAAGGCACTAAATGTGAGAAAGTGTGCGTGAAATGATGCAAAAAACCAAACACATTCTCACAATTAGTGCTTTGGCCCATCAAAATGCTTCATTATAGTAATCAGCCCCATCTAAATGCTTCATTTTGAATGTTTCATGGCCTCGTTCAAAAACTAAACAATCCTTACCAACAGAATCTGAAGTGCTGACATGGTCTTAAATTGGAAGATTTGTATAGCTTTTTAATTTCAATCCAAATAAATGTTGTAAATGTATATTAAATAAAATAAAATTGACCAAATACATATTATTTAATGATTTATTAGTTTATTATTATTTATTTTGCTTACTTAAATTATTTGCGAACGCAACATGCGCTGCAACCGGTTAAGTATAGTTATTGCAAATGGACAAAAGTGTAACTCAATACTTTGTAAAACAACAAAACACAATTTTTTCAGGTGTAGTTTGTTTAGAGCATTTTCTTGGCGACGTTAGAAGTTCAGGTGGAAACAATAGGCGGATGCCTCCGTTTTTTTTTGTACAGACAATGCTACGAGAAGCATACTTGTGGAGTTCTATTGCCAACTTTAGCTAGTTCAGATTCCTCAATTAGATTAGTATGGAAGTATTTCCTATATTAAGAAAAACATGTACGTAAAACTCATTAATTTGTTTCATTTTTAGCAGCACTTTTACTAAACATACCCTTCAAACAATAATAAGTAAACTTGAACTTTGGTAACTAAACATTTTTAAGGAATGAATGAAAATTATGTTTTGCGTTAAACTGTGGAAATTCACTAAAAACAAACTTCTGTACGTCAACAATAAACATTTATGACGATTACATGTTCTATTGAATTAGTTGTGCATGAATTCAGAACGATTTTAAGACGTTTTCATTTTGTGATATATGTCAAAGTTTACATTTTATTTGCTCTGCATTTATTCAACAGGTTCGCTATAATCGTTCTGATTACTTTTTTAAAACATTTGTGTTCCTTTGATGCATAGTTTTTTTTTTATAGCAAATACATGTATGTATGCTTCCATCAATCAAGAATGTTATGGATAAGATATTTTTCGATTATACCTAACTCTTTTTTTTAAATATACAAACTATAAATATACTTGGATTAATTAAATTGATACAGATTTTAATTACTTGCAAACAAAATATTTGGGCCGTTCGTTAACGAAAATTTATTAGAATTCAATACAAAAATTGCACTCGCACCCTTAAATTGATGGTTCTTCGAACGCATCTTTGATACAAAAATCCGGGGATTATTATGAAATTTAAAGAATTTCGTAGTGATTACTGTAAATTAGTGAATTAATTATAATAAACTGATGTTGAACATGCGTTTTTCAAGACAAAAAGGTACATTGGTTCACTATCCACAAAATGCCTGCAAAATTAAAGCTTAAAACTGACTTTTTCATCGAAAAAAGTAAAAAGAAAAACCTGAAAAAAACTTATTAACCCCTCCATTTTGTTTTTGCTTTGCAAAGTGCCGCTAGCCCACGGCATCGTTTTTTTTTTGTTTGTGCTCACATCTATTCATGGACTAATTGTCAAAATTACAAATACAACAATGTAAACAAACGGGTTTTGGAGAGTGAAACGTACGAAAGATTCCGGTCTTGGTAATAGTGTTTTTGGTTTTTATGTAACGACCTGAAGCTCAACCGAAAAATCAAATAGTGCGATTTTTTCTTAAGTTCAATTAGAATTTAAGTAGTTTCCAATCCATCAATCATATCATAACAAAAATAATTAGTTTAATGTTTGGACTTTCGTGAATTTGTTTTCGGGATTTTGAATTTTCAAATTTTTTGGTTTTCGGGGTATTGGGTTTTCGCTGACTTGTTGTTTTATTTTTCCCACAAAATCAAAGTAAGTAGGATTTGAAGAAATTAAAACTTCGGTCAATTTTATCGGCTATTACACATCGGGTTAGCCCTTGGTCTGTTAGCAAACCGATTTTAGATATTTAAACACTTGGCATTTAGATAGATCGACCCATTTCTTAAAATTTTAAATATGAAATTGAATTTCACTAAAATCACGTAAATTCTTGATTTCAGCCATCCAACATTTGAAAACTCATACAAAACCAAGAAAATGTGGTAAACCTTTGGTGGTGTTCCCAGCTTGACATCAAGCTAGAAATTTGATCGCAAATAACAAAAAAAATAGTAAAAATAAGGGATTTCAATGTTTTTTCTTTGAAATAAATTCCAAAACCTGAAAGTTTTGTCGTCTTGCCAACGAAATTCCGAAAAACTACCAAAAGGAGAATTTTGGGACTGTCATGCTAGAGGTCTTGGGTTCAATCCCTGCCTGTGCCACCTTGTTTTTTTGTTCACGGGCACTGCCTCTTGCGAGTTATTTAATAATTTTCTAAGACTAATTCTTGTCATGAAAAGTGCTTTCGCAAATTAGCCGTTCGGATTCGGCATAAAACTGTTGGTCTCATACATCCCTGATATGATTGGAGCCCCAGTTCTCTACAGACTCCTGGGCCACCTTATTTATTTTTATTTAAGTTTGGGGAAATTAATTTTTTTTTTTAAATTTAAAAAATTCACTAGTTTTAATAGATCAAATTGAAACAGCTTTTTTTCTCTTCATGACACCGCTCACACACCAGGCGCCATTTTCAATTTATTTTCAAATAATATTAAAATTAAAGTACTAATTTTAAAACAAAACAGGGCGGGTCCTTGTACAAATAACTACCCAGCAAAGGGAATATGAAGAACAACAACATCATCTCATCAAGACACCAGTAATTGTTTTTTTTCTCTTCTCAAATTAAATAATTTATTTTACCAAAAAGTGTTTTTTTTTCTTGCTTTATAATAATTATACATGTAATTTGTTTGTTTTTAAATTAAATAATTAATAATTTCCATTTGCATACCAAATGGGAGAAGGACAATTGAACGTTGTTGGGTTTCAGCGCTTGAATGAAGAATGTATGCTTAGTAGAAATATTTAATATTATATTTTTGTTTGTTGTTTTCTAACTATGGTGTTTTGTAGAATGTATTTTGTTCCGATACTTATTTTTATAACAAATATTGTTTCCTTAATGACCGCCGCCTTACCACATACAAATTATTAAATATTGTTTTCGTTTTATTCTTGTATTCAATTGGGATTACTTTTACTTGTGTTTTATTAAAAAATTATAAACTAAGAAGAAAATCTAACTGTAGAGGTCATCGTCACCATTGTCGCCTGGCGGATTCACGGGAGCGTTTGGACCAGCTCCTTGAGACGATGGTCCCGAGCTTGATGGGAATCTGTACGAAACGAACATTAAACATGAACTATTATTCTAAATTAAACTTCCTACCTAAAGTTTGATCCAAAACCACGAGATTGTTGAAGTGTCTGTGCAAACATTTCATACTTCCTGATGTCGTTGTCGGATACCGACCTGCGGGCGAATTTCATTGCCTCCTCGAAATGGGCGCGAGTGATTTCTGGAACTGGATCGTCTTCGTCCATCTGCTTAACGTTCAAAAATTAATTTAAATTAAATACAATCGTCCTGCCAAATCTGAGAACTTACATCCATGGCTGAGCTTTGGTTCTCAGCTCTGTCCTTTTCCCGACGGATCTCGGCTTCGATCGCTTGACGGATAGCTAGCTTGCAAGCACGTTGGCAAATCTCAGTCAAATCAGCGCCAGAGAATCCTTGTGTAACCTTGGCGATGTAGTTGAGATCGACCTCCTTCGCCAGAGGAGACTTCCTCAGGTTTGCCTTGAGGATAGCTTCACGAGACTTATCATCCGGAAGTGGAATATAAATGAGTTGATCCAAACGTCCTGGACGCAAGATTGCTGGATCAATGATATCGGGCCTATTGGTTGCACCGATAATAAACACATTCTTCTTGGCTCCCATACCGTCCATTTCGGTTAGGATCTGGTTGATAACACGATCAGCAGCACCGCCTGCATCGCCCACATTGCCTCCACGAGCCTTTGCGATTGAGTCCAATTCATCAAAGAAGAGGACACATGGTGCAGCCGAACGTGCTTTGTCGAAGATGTCGCGTACGTTTGCCTCGGACTCACCAAACCACATTGTCAAAAGTTCTGGACCCTTGACGGAGATGAAATTGGCCTGGCATTCGTTGGCAATGGCCTTGGCCAGCAAAGTCTTACCACAACCAGGTGGGCCATAGAACAACACACCACGACTTGGCTGCATGCCGAATTTCAAGAACTTGTCTGGATGCTCGACTGGGTATTGCACAAGTTCTTGCAGTTCCTTCTTGACATTTTCCAGACCACCAATATCGGTCCAGGTTGTGTTTGGAACCTCGACAACCGTTTCCCTGAGTGCCGATGGGCTTGATTTTGTCATAGCATAACGGAAGTTATCCATGGTGACGGCCAAAGAAGCTAGCACTTCAGCGTCGATCTTGTCATCTTCCAGATCGATGAGATCCATCTTCTCACGGATCTGTTGCAAAGCTGCTTCCGAGCACAACGAGGCCAAATCAGCTCCGACGTGACCGTGTGTCTCGGCGGCAATTTGCTCCAAATCAACATCATCGGCCAGACGCATGTTTTTGGTGTGAATTCTCAATACTTCGAGACGTCCAGTGGCATCGGGAATGCCAATATCGATTTCACGATCAAAACGTCCGAAACGACGAAGGGCAGGGTCAATGGAGTTGGGCCTGTTAGTGGCGGCCATGACAATCAAATGTGAACTCTTCTTCATACCGTCCATCAAAGTCAAAAGTTGCGACACGATACGACGCTCAACTTCACCGTGAGTCTTGTCACGCTTGGGTGCAATAGCGTCAATTTCATCGATGAAGATAATTGCAGGCGAGTTCTTCTCGGCCTCCTCGAAAGCCTTACGCAAATTTGATTCAGACTCACCAGCCAATTTGGACATGATCTCAGGCCCGTTGATGAGGAAGAAGAACGCCCCAGTTTCGTTAGCGACGGCGCGAGCAATCAAGGTTTTACCAGTACCGGGTGGACCGTACATGAGAATACCACGAGGTGGCTTGACACCGATCGCCTTGAAGAGCGACGGATGGCGAAGTGGCAGCTCAACCATTTCCTTGATTTGAGCCAGTTGCTTGCGGCAACCTCCGATATCATCATAACCGACAGCGTTTAGGGATTCCTCTTCTTCCTAAGATATCATGCGATAATTTAGTTTGTTGGTCAGTTTGAGATGTGTCTGGTCTATACTTACTTCACGTTTGATTGGATCTCCGTCTGAGAAAATGACAGTCTCCGGTGCGACAATACAATATGGCTCGGGATCAGTCAAGACCACTTTGAACTCAATTGGACGCATCGCAGTGCGAACAATGAAGTTATCACCCATGTGGATTGGGCGATAGGCTTCAAGGAAATACGGTTTCAAGTATACTTCGAACAAGTTTCTAAAAAATCGAAGGTGTTTCAGTTAAATGAGATTACGTTCCTTTTCTTCCTTTTTTTGTTCAAAACTTACCCAGTAACACCCTCGGTGGTATCATCAAAAGGCAAGATTCGCACACGCTTGCCATACTTAACGTCGGGGCATGATTGAATAGACACAACATCAGAAAGATGAACACACAGATTGTTTCGGACAACACGATTCATGCGGATCTTCTCATTGGGACAGCTATCGTCGGATAGGACGATGCAAACAGTTTCCTTGCGACGTTTTCCTTTTAAGAGAACGGTGTCACCGCGGAACAGTTGCAACTCATCCATCTTAGTCTAGAAATATTTTCAAAAAATAACATTCAAAGTTAAAGTCCACTTGAAATTCATTAAAAGTGAGAAGTGAATTTTATAGTTTTTGTTTACAATAATTAAATAACAACAAAATCTATACAAATACATGAAATTAAATGTGTATACAAATCTTAACATAATAAAAATCGTCAAATGTAATGCGCTTGTATTTGTTTAATTATCATAACAATAACATATTCTTAATTTTGTGAAAGACCTGGATTAAAAATATAATTTTTTTAAGATTATAAACCTTTTATGTGTCTTATATGTTATTAAGCTACAATTATACGGTCAACGTAAAGGGTTAACGCGTTGACTCTCCGACGCACGTCACCAACAAATCAAAATTTTCTGTGTCAACGCTCACAGTATCAATGCATGAAACGATGACTATCACACGAATGATATCCTCCGGTCAATGCTGTCCCAAAATGCGTTGACGCTATGTGAGTCAACGTGAAGTTTAGTTATCTTCCAAAGCGTTGACTGGCAAAGCTTTGACGATCACAGGATTGTGTATGTGTATGTGAGTCAAAATTATTTTTATAATCCATTTCAAGGTGGAAAAGAAGAAGTTTTTAATTTTACAAAATCTTGACAGTAGAAAAATTTAAGAATAGCTAAAACCTTTTTTATAAACTATGTAATGATGTTTTTTTAAGTACAGCAGGTAAAATACTATCGAAAAGTCTTTAAAATACTGTTAAGAATTTGTCATATTAAATAAAAATCGAAAGGGCATATACAGGGTTGGGCATAAAAACCTGACACATCTTAAGGACCCCTGGCTCCGCCCTACCGAGACGCGAGATATTCGTGGTTGTGAGAACGGAAAGTAGACGGTTAAAGGTTTATTTTTTTATAGTTGTTCAGTGTCAACATGGAGAAGTGGACTGCTTCGCAGCGTGCGTTCGTTTGCTAGCGATTTTTCATTACAAATTCTTACATTGCTGTTATTCGTGAATTTCGTAAAAAATACGAATTAAATCCTCGTAATCCGGTCCCGTCGCGGAATACGGTTAAGCTATGGGTTAAAAACTTTCGGGAAACGGCCCGGGCTGATAAAAAAAAACAACCGGGCGTCCGATCACGGTGCGTACACCAGAAAACGTTGATCGAGTTGGGAGTGCTTTACAGAAAAGTCCTCTCCGTTCGGCCGTAAAACATTCTCAAGCGTTGAAAATTTTTCGCCGATCTTTCAATAGGATGTTGAAAGCAATGTACTTTCATCCATACAAGATTCTTATCACACAAGAACTCTTACCGACCGATTATGCGGCGAGGTTACAGTTTGCTAGGCAAATGACAGCGAAGTTAGCCAGCAAAGAAATTCCATGAGGCGCATTTTTATTTGAATGAAACCGTTAATGAACAGAACTGTCGATATTACGCTGTCGAAAATCCGCAGAACATCGTCGCGAAACCCCTACATTCCGAACGCGTAACCGTCTGGTGCGGAGTTGCAGAGTGGGGGATAGTTAGCCCCTACTTCTTCACCGAAACCGTGAATACAGAGCGCTTTGTCGAGATGCTACGGTCGTTTTTGGTACCACAGTTGAAGCGGAGACATAAACTGAATCGAACTTTTTTCCAACAAGATGGTGCCACCTGCCATACCCCACGAGTTACGTTGGAATTCCTACGCAAGCACTTCGGCGACCGTTTAATCTCTCGCAGCACCGAGTTTCAGTGGCCGTCGCGTTCGCCAGATTTATCCGTCTGTGACTAGTTTTTGTGGGGTTATCTGAAGCAACGTGTCTACATCAATAAACCACGAACCTTGGACCAACTTAGGACGAATATTGAGACCGAAATCGGGAATATATCGCTTGCAATTTTGCAAAAAGTTTTCAAAAATTTCGAAAAACGGCTCGAAAATTGTATTGAACGAAATGGTCATCATTTGAACGATGTGATTTTTAAAAAATAAAGATTAAAAACCTTCAACTGTTTACTTTTATTTGCTTCAAACCCGACCTCGTAATGTTTTGATGCGGCTGAGCTAGGGTCCTTAAAATGTGTCAGGCCCAACCCTTTATGTAAATACTAAATACCTGAAGAGTAAGGATGTTTTTTTCCAGTTGAACTTCTACCGCTTCCCAAAGGTGGAATGTTAAAGAAAGTTTACTTCAATTTTTGATTATTAATTAAAACCAATAAACAAAAGAAGTCACACAAAAGAAGTGATACAGACGGTGGGTAAAAGGATGGTTTTTGTAGGGAAATTTATTTACCTCCAGAGGACCAAATCTTAACTTTGACATATGATCAAACGTTAACTCTTCGTTTCCTATTGGTTTTGCTGTGGAACACAAAATTGAAACTTTTCTAAAATGTCCCTAAAGTTTTCCTGACGAAAACCAAGTGCAATTGTGCAAAATTTAAGTGACAAATTGATACCTTTGGGAACAAAATATTTTGCCTTTGAAACAAATTTGAGTTGATAGAAGCGCCCAAAATCAAGTAATTTATTGTTAACTCAAGACAAACTGATCATACTTACATCACTCTTTGCTTGCATCCTGTTAAAATGCCTCTGGATATAAGGCCCAATAAGGGATTTCGGACACGCGCGCTGTCTCGATTATACTCAATAAAATTCATGAATGAATTTGTTGGACCTTTCGGTTATACATATGTATGTATATTTATTTTAGCTCATATTCCTGAACTTATTTTAAATAATAGGTACAAACACACATTTTAAAAAATAGCTACAAACAAACATTACGAGACAGATAGAGCCATTGGGAAATCGCAATTCTATCTACACATTTTTTTTAATTTGTGTGCTTTGTCTGGTCTCTGACAGTCATCGAGTCCCGATAGCATTGACTTATACATTATACGGTCAAAGTAAGTTTCATTTTACTCGACGTGACACCCTCCCTTTGGACTGATTTTGTCTTCATTTTTACGACAGAGATCTCAACGCGTTGGCAATAATTTAATTACCGTCTAATATTAGCTTTATTGCAATGTTCAGGAATTCAAACCCAATACTAAATCCTTTAAGCCCGGGCTTATTAAAAAAAATACCATTGCTTAACTTATATCAAAAATGACGGTTCATTATTTTTCTAAAAAAGGGCATATGGACTAGCATCGGTATTAGACTTATTTCTTTAATTGAAATAACATGCTTAGTAAATCCTGTTACTTATTTTTTACGAATACATTTTTTTTTCTTGACATCTTCTTTTATAATTATCTTTGTAGAAGATTAAGATTTTATAAAATTAAAATTAATTACTAATGATGCTTAAAATATTTGAGTTTTTTTCATACAGGGGTTCTGATTTTTCCACAGCTGCAGGATCCAAAATAATATTGTTCGACAAAGTTTTGTTCCTGGCAATCAAATTACACATTTTCATTCGGTTTTGAAAGCCCTTATTTGAATCCGACTTGAAAATTGCTTTACATTAGGATTTTAAAATTGAAAAAAATCTATACAAGGGTTTTCATGCTATTTAAATTCATAAAGTAGCATTATTTCGATTGAATTCGTGATGGTTTTCTAATTCTTTAATCCCTTCCTTTAATATTCGCTTAAAATATTTAAAGAACTTTATACAATTTTCGAAAAATATTCAAAGTTGTTAGATTTCACGTGTCTCAAATTAATCTTAAAAAACGCTGAACAGATTGTTCTAAAACGGTTTTCAGTAGAAAAAGGCAAAACGAATTGGAAGTAATAAGACGAATCCGTTGTCTAAACAATTTTTTCATATCAAGTTCTTGAAATATAATACTCGTATATTAAAAAATGCCAAAATAATGTTAAAAACCGGTAAATTTTATAACTTGAGCAGATAGTTCAAATCAATGTTAGAAATCGAAATCAGCACTAAAAATTAACTCCAAAAGGTATTTTTGAAAGCTATGAAAGTATAAATTGAAAGTTTGCTCAAAACTACTTCATGTAGTCAAATAAAGACTGATAATTAATGAGAATTTCCAGGGGCCCTACTCTGTAATGCGTTTTGAAAGCAAATATTTTCGAAAACGAATATTTTGTAGTCTCTATTTCGAATGCTAGTACTTACGGAATAACAAATCCGCATTCGGATTTTTCGTACCTGGCAATGCGTTTCCGAATGTCATTACCGTTCGAAAACGGAAATTGTCTTTCTACACCAAGAGAGGTAACGAATTGCAATTCGAAGGTCGTTTTTAAAAGACACAAAAGGAAAATTTTGTTGAGTTGTGTGAAATAGATAAAATATAAGTAAGGAAATAATAATTTTATTCAAAATTTAAGCAAATAAATTTTATTACAGGGAATCATCAGCGAAAAATGGGCATACCAAATAAAAGCAATTTCAAATTATGGTCGAATTAATGTATGCTCATCCCGATTTAGCCAAGGGACGTTTGACGTTCTTCTCTATTTTCCACAGCGCAACCGAATCCATTTTATTAACTTTTCCTCTTTAAAAATTAATTTCAACTTCCTCATCTTGTTTGTGATTTGTTTTGATTTTTTTTGTATTTTTGCTTTGACACATCTCATGAGAAATACTTCGGGTATCGGCAAATCTATTCTATAAATAGAAAAAGTACTAGACGATTGTTTTGTTCGATTCGAACATTTTACAGAGTACGAATTCATAAACGAATCGAATATCAGATTCGAATCAGATTGCCTTTCGAAACGCATTACAGAGTAGGGCCCCAGGAACTATGTAGAATACTAAAATGATGTAAACTGTATCTACAAGACAAAGATTTGTATTTTTCAAAATCATCATACAATAATTTATGGTTAAGGCATATGTATGTATGTTGACTTTATATTTAGCCTTAATAAACCATTTTTGGTTGTCTATAGAATTTTTAAAGGGCCATATTTTTAAAACCTGATGTGATAAACACTTAAAGGTGAAATTCGAATTCAAGAAAGTATTGATTTTTTTGTGCTTCAGAAAATTATGTGATTCTTAGGAGACCAAAATTGTTGGAATGTACTTTTTAACGCAGTTTGTCCCTCCAAAAGCGGCGGATAGCAGAAAACAGATTTTCACATGACCGATTAACAGAATTGGACTGTTTGAACAATTTATCTTAAATTAAATTATTTTTGTTTTAGTGTTGTAATTAATTCTCTGCTTGAGTTATTTTAGGAACACGAAATTCAATATTTAAGATTACACGTGCCGTTAGGTTAGTGCTTAGGACTGGCATGCCAGAGGTTTAGGGTTCAACCGCTGCGTGTGCAACCTTAAGTTTTTTTTCAAAGATACTCAATCTTGTAAGGAATTGGCAAAGGAAGGCTTTGTAAATTACAGCCAGATCAGAAGTTTTCCATCCACTCGGAAAGAGACCTTTAGAACAGGAAAGATAAAAAAGCTTACGCAGTGCTTTTGCTATTAACTGTAGTATTTTTTGGCGATCATGTAAAAATTTGTTTCCTCGAATACGACGCTTATAGGTCTTTCTAGCTTGTTTCAACTTATTGTGGTTTACCTCAGTGGGGTTAGCTTAATTACAACGTAAACTTACATCTCTGACCTTAAAGACCTCTTTACAGCTCGAAACCATCCTTTGTGTTTGATAGGTTTTTTCCTATTCGGGATAATATTTCTCATTCCACAAAAATTTGTAACCATATCTGCGCTGGAATCCACGCAACTATCAAGAAAGCACTGTAACGAGTAAAAGTTCCTGAAGAAGTCGTTGAAACTGTCGTTGAAACAGTTGGATTTCTTATTATGTTCTTGTAGGAGATTTTAACTCTTTTTTTTAACATGAGAAATTTGCAAATACGATAGAGTGGTCTTATCTGATTAGAGGCGTTAATTCATTGATAATAAGAAACAAGTCTAGGGTGTTGGCGGATTGATTTGCAACATCGACAAGCTAAGTTAATTGATTTAACTCAGCAAAGATTTCAACATACCTTCCTTTGGGTTTTGTCTGGACAGGAAACCGAAGCCAAATAGTGTGTACACTTAAATCGTCTGCAATGACAATTACAGTGCGAGTATAATGGGGAAAAATTCTTTTGAATGGGGTCTGTTGGATTATCAAACTAATGTAATGCTTATAAGAACAAATGGGTCACTAAAATATCATGTTTTTAAGTTGTTTCAAAATGTATAATTATATAATGTTAACTTATAAAAATAAATAATTTATCTTTCTTTTTCTATATAATTTGTTTAAATTTATATGTTAAAAGAAGAATGAAGTAATATTGGCGAAGTATTTCGGACGCAGTTACCATACGTTTTAAAAAAAAATACATTTTTAGCGTAAAATAACTTTACAAGTAAACTTCTTTCTGAAACAAAAATGGTTGTTGGGACTAAGAAAAAAGAGATGGCGTTTTAAAATTAAATAAAATTTATTCCACCAAACATACATACTTTAGTAGGTGGCATCTTTGGATATAAAACCTATTGCACTATTTCCGTGATTCTTAAGGGGGCGGCACCTAGTGGCCTAGAGGTCTTTTTGATTGAAAGTATCAAGAAATTGTTAATATGTAACTTCACTACATTTAAAAGTGTGTACTGAGTAGAATACACTTTCCAATTCAATAAAAAGTTATAATTATCTGAACAAGACATTTGTTCTATTATGTAAAGAAAACTTGAAAAAAAAAAATACACATTAGAAAAAATGTAAAACATTGTTTTTTTTTTAATTTTAAATGTAATATAAGAGTTGTGATCCAGGTAAATTTGACGTTGCAAAAATTAACTTTTTGGAATGTTTTAATAATTCTTTTTTTTTTAATTTAAAAACGATGACTATGTCATAAATGTATTTTGAAAATTATAAAAAAGTGAACAAGTTCTAAAAATTTCACTATAGTTTAAGTTTTTCAAACTAAAAAAAAAACACATAAAAGTGTGACATCACCTTATTAAGAAAATCTAAAATCCTCACCACACAACTTAATAAAAAAAACAACAACATCTGTTAAAACAAGTAAACACACCGCATCGAATTGTTGTTGGACTTCCATTTTTAATGGACCTTATGTGAAAATTACAAATACAACAATGTAAACAAATGGGTGTTGGTAAAACGTACGAAAGATTCCGGTCTTTATATGGAGTGTCTTTGATTTTAACCACATGAAATTTAAGTTTGTGTTAGAGCACAAATTATATTGCGGCTGAAGTTTGCAAGTTATGAAGGGGTTCACAACAATAAACATTAATTATAAACAAAATCTATTGATTGAACTGTGGATGGATCAGTGATTTTTTGACGTTTTTCTTTTGTGAAAATGTCAAATTTACATATAATTTGCTCTGCAACTGATAAGTGTTGCTTTTTTGACAACAAATAAATGTATACTTTTATGTCTTATTTTAACTCAGTTGAAATAAATTACATTTATTTTTTATTTGTGGACTTAGTAATTTAATTATTTTGGTTTGTTGATTAACACAAATTTATTTGAACTCAACAAATTGTGATCGCATCCTCAATTGTATGAATCTTCGAACACATCTTTTACAAAACAATGCGTATTCTTAATTTTGAAGAATTTTTGTGGTAATTATTGTGAACTAATGAATTAATTATAATAAAATGATTTTGCCATGATTTGTTTGTAACCAAAGCTATACATTGGTTGCTTTCTTAAGTGCGGCTAGCCCACCGCTTCATTTTGTTGTTGGTTTTTACATCTATTCATAAACACAATGTCTAACTAAATTAGAAACATTACAATATGAACAAACGGTACCTATTCGTTTTTAAAGTGAAACATACGAAAGGTTCCATTTGTCATTGTGCACATTCACTAATGTAGTCACTACGTAGTGAAGTCATTCTGATTGGCTACTTCCAACTACGAAATGAGTTTAAATTTCCCCTCCGAACGACGTAGTGTAAAAATGTCGACTAAAAAGTTAGTAGTAGTAGTAACTTTTATTGAGATTTCATTTTCATTACAGTTCCATTATGTATAAGTCTAATTCGCAAACAAAACTTGAAGATACTTATTCTATTTGCTGACTTAGAAGTGGTCTGGCTATACAACTGTTTGATATTTTATTTATTTAGCAACACAAAACTGAAATATTTTAGTCTTTATATCCACTGGAATTAATTATTAAAATGCGTCCACTCAACAAGATGATGCGATAAGGCTACAAAGTTAGTGTAGAATAATTTTGACGTTTCACAATCAGCTGCTTATTAAAGACACAAGTATTTAAAATGAAATAAATCGTTCAGTATTTAAATACAAACATAAATCACTCAAATTGTGTCTTAAATTTGATTTTATTGAATTTAAAAAAACACTAAAGATTATTTTAAGTTATCAAATCAAAAATGTTTCTTCTACACTAATACAGGATGCGGCAAAGCCGACTGACCAGTTTAATGAGGTCATTAGCCTGTGATAAGATAAGAGTAGGCCTTAATAAGTGGTATATTTTGAATTATACGGTAATGCCGTTTTTATTTGTAATCATGGTCTGGACAGGTGCACATCGTGGTTTCGTCGTGTGTGCATATTACAAAAATAATCATTCTGTGATCGCTACACAAAGGGCTTTTCGTATACACTTCGGCATTCCACGTGCTGAATCTGTTCCTTCTGCAAACACTATCAAATTGTGGATACGGAATTTGGAACAAACTGGAAGTACCCTAAGTAGACTTGTACACGGAGCATCCAGAACGGTAAGAACCCGCGAAAATGTGCAGTTGGTTAAAGAGTCAATTGAGCAGTCACCAAGACGCTCAGCCCGGAAACACGCGGTAGCTTTGGGAATCTCAGACCGTTCTTTGAGCAGAATTCTTCACGAAGATTTATCATTCCATCCCTATAAATTAATGCTTGTCCAAGAAATTAAACAGAAAATCACCGCGGAAAGCTTCAGAGATCGTCTACAACAGTGTATCAATGCTGACGGCCGCCATCTTGGAGATATAATTTTCAAAAAATAATTTTTAAAAATAGGATTGAAAACAGATTTAAATACAAAAAATGTTTTCTCTAAGTTTTACTGTTCGTTATTTATAGCCCATCGAAACTCGTCAGTCGGCTCTGCCGCCGTGTATTATAAAGAGGAAAGATTTGTATTCTTGTATGTAACGAATAAACTCAAAAAGTACTGGACCGATTTTGATAATTCTTTTTTCACGTTTGTTCAAACGTGTGTTTGAGCAAACATAGTTTCGCCACACACTACACAAACATGTTTAATAGATATTAGTTGCGTGACGTTTTTTATCTTAATCAGACCTACCTACGGACACGGAGCAATGAGTGATTTAGCATGTGCAGCTTTGATTATTGCCTTGGGTATTAAAACTTTTATAAAGTTCAATGAATTCAGTCCAAAAAATGTGTTTCTCATGTTTATTCATGTTAACTCTATGAAAATTGGCATTGGTTTGAGCAAAATTCAATACACACCACACAAACACGTTGTGCAGGCACGGAAAACTTAAACAGCTTGCGCAAACACGCATCATCGCTACACACTTCTCAAAAAGTTTGCACACACATTTTTACAACAACAAAATACATTCGTTTGCTCAAACAGTTTGTGTAGTGTATGGGCCCTATTAGAAAGCTACATTATCACTGAGTAACATAAGCTATATTTAGTACTAGATTATTATAGAAATCTTTATAAATTCCTATTAAAACTAACCAAAGGTGTAAAAAAATTAGCCATAAAATGTCTTTCATCGCATACGCTGCGAAGAGTATTAATGATAGGACAAACAAATGTTCGACAATATTATAGAATATAAAATTAAAAATAGGTACGCCTGTTATGATTTTAAGAAATTTAAGCCCTCTCAATATGTCTAATGGTACAACACTATTGATCAAAGAATAAAGAGATAATGTGATTGTAGCAACTATCATTACGGGTCCCGCGGACGGTCAGCTCGCACATGTTCCGCGGATCCCGATGATACCAACTCATTTGACCATATCTTTTAAAAGGTTACAGTTCTCTTTAAAAATATCATTTGCCCTAAAAATAAATAAATCCCAGGGACAAACTTTTTCCATAGTTGGTATCGACTAAAGGAAAGAGCGCTTTTCCCACGGGCAATTGTATTATGTATGTGCCACTTTCTCGAGTAGGATCTCCTGAAAATCAATACGTTTTATTGCCACCTACAAATACCACAGCCAACGTAGTGTACAGGGAGGCTTTAAGATAAGCATACAAATTTTTTTTTCTAGTTTAGTGATTCATGGTCGTTTTAATTAGCATGCTTATAACTTAAATATCTGTACCTATTTATGTCTACCCATGCGAAGCCGGGACGGGCCGCTAGTATTTTATATATTTGCATTTGTCAGTAATATGACAGTTCCGGATGAACTAGCTTTGTAGTGCAATTTTGCATTCACAAAGCTAGTTAAATTTTGACTACGTAGTCACTAGATTTATGAATGCGCCCATTTTTAGTTCCAAGTTGGTAGCGCTAGCGTTTGACATCTGTCAAATTCAGATGTCATATGGTGTATCATAAAAGTTTTGCTCAACCAGCTGCACTGGAATTTTTTTTAATGTTATTATTTATAAACAGATAACAGCTAGCCTTTAGAGAAGGGGAATTCTTGGTTATTCAGTGTTCTCCAAACACCATATACAATTTGGAAAGAAGTAAGTAGAAACCTTAATAATTTTAAAATTTTATTTTTAATTATTAGTTCCATTTTATTTCCACCGAATTTAATTTGTTTTCTTCTTTTTTAGAATCTGACGTATCTGACGGTTTTGCTTGAATTTGACAGGTGACAGTTTTCATGAACCTGCACTGCTCAACAATACACTTGCTATTTTCTTTTAGAACAAATCTACTAAACATTTGAATGTTAACTATTCACGATAATGGATCGCTAATCAATCCAAAAATGGGTGAACATTATTACAAAAATGATGATTAAAGACGTAGACGTAAAATTGTTGAAGACATTTGGAAGCATTACATATGTATGTATGTCATAAGGCCAGTGCATCATCGGAAAGCAAGCTAAATCGGAAATATTGCTGCTGCAATTGCAAGTATTGCTGATGACTCAAATGTATCTATTTTCCGGTATTTGGTTTAATTGAATGCTTCGTACACCTTCATTTTCGTTATCGACTGGAATATCATGACTTTGATAATTTATATTTTCAACACAATTTTCCACCCAAAACAACGCTAACTCTAGAAACATAACGCTAACTCTAGAAACATAAAAAAACAATACTCAAGATATGGCCGAAATGAAATGTACCCAAAAGTGGTTAAAAACTATCAAAAAAAAAGACCCGTACCGTGAATCTTTCGGAGCCGGCTAGTTGAATGACATTCGTTTATTTACACTTAATGACAAGTCCAAATTTTAACAAAAAATCTCAATAAAAATGACACTATACATATATTTAAAAATAAATAGTTATAGGTACATCTTTGTATGTTTTTTTAAATATAATAAATGGTATGTTATTAGAATAGGTGAGATGTCAGAGGAGTTAAAAGCACCTATCCAAGGGTTCATGACCTAATTTCCAGATTCATTTAACACGCAATCATATAAAGTATACTTAAATATAACTCTCTACATATTTGACTGAATAAAACCATTATGATGTATTTTTCCAACAAAAGAAAAACAAAATAAACATAAAGGAACAAGAGTATTGACTGAGCAAACAATATAAATTACCTGGGACAATGAAACAACAGAATTATCATCGTTGATGGCCTCTTCGACAATCAAACGGTTTGGGCGATCCTTCCTCTTCAAAATTGCGGTAGCTAGATCATCACTAGAATTTAATTAAAAATAAAATTTAATTAGATTACAATTTTTAACTAACTCAAGACAAATTAATGTGGAAAAAATTCAAAAATCTACGAAAAACATACGACCATCTATTTGCTCGACTTATTTCTTTTTCTCTGAACGCCATTTTAATTTACACCACCAACAGACAAGAAGGTATAAGCAAAAGAAAGACAAATACAATAAACGAGCAAACAGCAGCAACGGCAAAGTGATAAAAGAAAATTATTTTGAGAATTTCCTCAAAACGATTTGATTTTCAAGGATCACTTTGTTTGGAGAATGTAGGCGCACAGTGAGAAGGAGGTTTTGAATTTTATACCCAACAAATTGGTCATCACCGAGGTCAAAATCGAAAACGAAACAAAGGCCAGCGAAGCTTCTAGTTTATTGGCACTGTTACTCCACATCACAAAGATTAGAAGAAAAAACTCATGATGAAATTCGTTGAGCAATAAATTAAATTAAAAACTTCATCGAATTTGGTTTAAAGAATTCCGAATCCGATTGGAGCGTTTTTCCATTCCATTGGATTTAAATATTCTTTTTGCAGAGCTGGCTGGTTGCTGAATACCGAATTGCACGAAGATGACAAGCAAAATTGAAGGTGGTTCTTCGGCTCTACACGGTTGGTTGTGTCGGCTTTGTGGCCGAGTTGGGTTTTGTTTGAGTTTAACACTGAAATCGAGATATTTTTCCGATTTTACTTACTTTTTCGAATCAGCCATAATTGGTTTGTAATTTCTATAAGAATTTCAGGTGATTTATCACTTAAAAATTGCTCTTTTGTAAGTATAAACGTGATGCACAGAACTTCTGGGTTGCTGAACTTTTTTTCTTTCTTTGCCGTCGTCCGTCCACCGCGCTGAGTCAATCGAAGTCTGAACAGTAGTACCAACAGCGACGTTGATGCGGTGTCGTTTCGTCGGCAAATTCGATATTGTTGTATTGTGAATGTTGGTGCAATTGAGTTAGGTGAATTGAAGTACAAGGGCGTTGCCATCATTTGGTGAGTTTAGTACTCTAAAGTACTAAGTGTGGTGAAAACTTGCCAAATTGGGATGGTGGTAAATTTACTATTTTTACAATAAACTAATAGAAAATGCGTTTCTGCTTTTGAAATTTGCAAAAAAGGGATGCTATGTATAAAATTATTGTTTGTGAGATTGAGACAAGACCAAAATGAAGAATATATTCCTGTCTGCATTATAGAAAATTCGTGAAATGCAGAAGTCAAAATTGTAGTGAAAGCGAATATGTCCATCTTTAAAGTGGTTTTGAGGCAGATATATGTATGTCAAAACCCGAAAGTGGGTGAGGTAACATCACTAGTCGTAACTCTTTTTTACTTCCTATAAAGTACTATAACTTTTTGACAATACAGAATTGCCGCAAGCCTTCACGAAACTTTAATGAAATAAATAAAGAAAACTCACAAAAGGTTAAAAACTAAGAAAATTGGAAAAGTATTTTCGGACAACCAAAAAACATTTATTTGAACGAAAAAATGTGGCTATAATTAGTAATTAGGAAAAAAAGGATAACTATTTGAAAAAAAAGAAATGTAAAGCTTTTTTTACACTTGGAACATTGTGGTAACACTGATGCAGACAAAGATGCTATAATAAAGATGAACATGTTGATCTTCACTATAATGTTCCTCAAATTTCATTTTTGATCTTCTCTCTCTATCCAACCGGTGTGGTTTCATTATTTTGCATCCTCTTTGCCTGCAGACTTAGAATTGCAAATACATGTAAATCCACCTTTATTATAGCATCTTCGTTTGCATTAGTGCTGCCATAATGTTACAAGATAACGAATGCTTTGTATTTCTTGTTTATATTTTAGTTTAGTTACTATAATACTTACTTAATAATAATTTTAAAATTAACAAAAATGTAAAAAATTATCGAGAAATAAAGAATGTATTAATAATAAATAATAATAATACATAAATATGTTTTGATTTTTGTTTTGTTTTGTTATATTTTTTTTTAATTCATTTAAATTTCGTTTAAAGAATTTTAAGTACGTTTTTAATATAAATTTAAGGCAAACAACACAGTGTACCTTATTATACCTTCATTATTGTAAAGCAATATGTTTTGGGTGTCTAGAAATATTTTTCGATTTTCTTACTATTTTTAGCTTTTGTTAGGTTTTTTTTATATTTATTTTATTACAATTTCGTGAAGTCTTGCGGCATAACTTTACTGTCAACAAATTATAGTATTTTATAAAAAGTAAAAATGAGATAAAGAAAGCGAAGTTTGTCATTTTTTACATCAAAATGAAGACAAAAAGTTCTAGAATGTTTTTTTTTTTAAAGAATATTCTATAACATAGAATTGTGTCTTTGTTCATGGATAGTTTTTTTTTTTGATTTTATAATTCGGAATAATTCGTTGTATTTCCCCTTGTCAGTATTGGTTTAATCTTTGACAATTAATCACAAATAATCATATATGTATATGATTATTTGTGCTATAATGCTTGATTTCAATAAGGACAATTTTTTTTAATGATAAAAATTTTAAATGATCGCTATAACCAACCTGCCGAAAAATTCCAATGATCAACACCAATGAAATTGAAATTGTATACAATTGTGAATAAAATAATTTAGAAAGTAGTAGAAAATAAAATGTATAAAAGTTTCTTAGTGCGTTCTAAAGGGTTTTTCAATTGGCGTGGGTAGATTTTGGCATGCCGTGGCGGGCATTTTGTTTTGGTGACATCTGTCAAATCTTTTGTTTATTATTCATACGTAACAGCACATAGTAACAACACATTCAAATGATTAAACTTAATTATCAAAATGAGTGTTCATTAACGCAAACGTTGTGCGCATTGCGCCCATTTTACGGTAGACGTAGTGGCCCTTCACAGTCGACTCTTCAACGTTTGGTGCCCAAATTTGAGACGACCGGTTCAGTAAACAATCAGCCAACACCCGTATTTTCAAGGAGGCCGAGAACATCGCCGCAGTCCGTGAAAGTGTACAGCAGAACCCATCCTCCATTCCTCGCCGTGCAAAAGAACTCGGCCTTTCGCAGACTTCAACTTGGCGAATTTTATTTTGCGTCGGGACTTGGGCCTACGCCCGTACAAGATCCAACTGACTCAGGAACTTAAAGTTCATGACCATAGACAACGCCGTTTCTTCGCTGACTGGGCTTCAAATCGTTTGGAACCGTCAACAGCGAGCGTAACCTAACGATGATAACTTATTTCCAAATTGAACCATATGGACCTAGACGACATGTGGTTCCAGCAGGACGGAGCTACGTGCCACATAGCAAACGCCACGATCAACATTTTGCATGAACGATTTGAGGGTAAGGTTATCTCTCCCAGGGGTGATGTGAATTGGCCACCAAAGTCATCCGATTTCACCACGCTAGAATTTTTCCTGTGGGGTTTCTTGAAGTCGCAGGTCTATGCAAATAAACCACAATCGGCCGATGCCCTAAAGGTGAACATAACACAGGCCGTCGCTCAAATTCAGACAGATCTATGCGAAAGAGTCATTGAAAATTGGACCACACAGTACAGTTCGTCGTTATATCTTCTCCTCCATTCTCCATCTATGCAGATGGGACCAAAAATCACCCGAAGAATTTTCCTCTCGAAGCATCCTCTCATTTTTCTTTGACAGGGTCCGGGCCTCAGCGCCATAAAAGAGAACCGGGATGATGAGTGTCTTATAAATGGTGATTTAAGATGCTCGAGAGAGGACTTTACTACTCAATTGCCTTCTAAGTCCAAAGAAGCAGCGATTCGGAAGAGTTATTCTTCGTTTGATTTCAGCGCTGGTGCCTTTGTCTGAGTTTATAGCGTTGGCTTGGTAAACAAAGTCCTCAACTACCTCAAAGTTATAGCTGTCCATGGTGACGTTTTGTCCAAGACGTCGTCGTTCAATGTCCTTTTTTTGATTACAGCATATACTTGGTTTTGCCCTCATGGACCACTAAACCCATCTTCTCCGCTTCCGTCGCAATACTCAAAAACGCTCTATTGACATCACGCTTTGATCTTCCAATTATGTCAATATCATCTGCTACAATTATAGCTCCTTCTCATAAAATGTAAGTTTAAAAAAAATAGATAATGCTCGATGATGACGATCTTCCTCAATGAGCCTTTCATCAGCTAGTAATGCAGTTCCATCAAAATCATTTTGGTCAAAAAATTACACAAGGTCTAAAATTTTACCACATTGGTATTTGGAATTGATTAAGTCTTATTGAAGTCAATTCCTCAATAAAAAGAACTTCGTTGTTCTTTGACGCATAATCGATGTGATAACATTTATGTTCCGGTAATTTTGCCCATTCAAGATTTGTTAGATTAAAGTCTCGAATATTTTTACAGGAAACAGCTTAATTTTAGAAATAGTTTACTATAAAAATTGACGCATACATAGGCACACAATTTTAGAGAACCTATTGTTAAAGGTTTAACAATTTACTAGTTAGCTATTTGCTAAATACGAGTATTTAGCACTTTACTAAGGCAATCAAAAATTTTAAACCTTTGCTAACTAGTAAATTGCTACTTGCCTTTTATTAAAAAACGAGCATCCAAACATCTATAAAAAGTGACAGTTCGTGGAAATAAGCAAAGCAAATACGCTTAAACGCTCATGCTTTGCATGAGATAAAGCAATCAATAGGTCCTCTTACGTTAGGTTAAAGTATGGCTGTCTGCGATGAAGTAGCGCACACTTAGGCCAGTTTAATGGCCTTATGTAATACCACATGAATCTTCAGGCTTTCTTCTAGGTTCACTGAAACCAGTTTGAGTCCCTTACAAAAAGTGAAAGACTGATTTGGTTAATATGATTGAGATCGTTTAAAGATCTTTATAGAAGAATTGTCTTAGGTAATTCTTGCGTTTTTGAGCTAAAGCAGGGCACGTACAGAGGAGGTAAAGAACTGTTTCCTCCTCTTCCTCATCCATACTGCTTCTGCAAGTCATTTGAGAATATGCCTAGTCGCGTGACAGTACCCTGTTATGATACCGATTATCGAGCTTATATGCGATCTGCTTAGAGATAGCAAGCACCTTGAGCGCCTTAAATCTAGTTTAGGCGAGGCCAGACGTTCTTGGTGATTTGACATGTGGTGATGTTATTCCACCTGATGTTTGCCTTCTTCATAGCGTCTTACATTAACAATAGTTTACATGTAGCGATTGGTATGCCAGCATTAGCCAAACGCGGTAG
Organism: Eupeodes latifasciatus; assembly: GCA_920104205.1. Taxonomy (NCBI): domain Eukaryota; kingdom Metazoa; phylum Arthropoda; class Insecta; order Diptera; family Syrphidae; genus Eupeodes; species Eupeodes latifasciatus. The sequence goes on along the minus strand of OV049925.1, from coordinate 58,754,359 downwards.
AATGGGTTGAACTGTACCTGGCGAGTTCATCTGCCTTACAGTTTATATGTCTGGAATGTCTCTATGGCTTGGTACCCAGCAAAGGTGAATATTAAACTGTGGTGCCATATCCATTAAAGATGATCGACAGTTATGCACTTTTATAGAGTTTGTAGAGACAGAGTCCAGAGACTGTCTGAGAAAATACGGATATCAGATGTTGATATGACGTTTTCTTTAAGCCAGGACAAAACTTTTTTTATCGCCAAAAGTTCCGCCTGGAACACGCTATAATGATTGGGAAGGCGGAATGAGAGACTTAATTCTAGTCGTTCAGAGTACAGACCTCTACCAACCCCTTTATTTGTTTTTGATCCATCTGTGTAAAAGTGGACTGACTCGTCTTCCAGGAATGCCCTATCCTCCCAGAAAGATCTGGAACGTATAGAAATCTGGAAGTTTCTGTCGAATTGCATTTAAAGGATGGTGTGGACTGAATTGATTATAAATTCTTACGAATCACGAAGTGGCCAATGTTGTTGTTTACCTAATGCGATGAAGCTTTGAGGCGAGTAGCAGAGCTTGCAGCTATTTGTTTGCTAAGTATATCAAGAGGTGTTATTTAGAGTAGGGTATCCAGTCCTCTTAAAAGTCAACATTTTACAAATCAGAGAAGTAAAAGTTACTACGGTTTTTAAATAAGGCTTTTTTGACTTATCCTTTTATCACACTTAAAAAAAATCAAATTAGCGTGTATTACTTCTTATCCTTGTTTATCTATTATAAGGGAGCAAGATAAAATGATGTAACGTAAAAATTAGTAAACACTGTCAAGAATGCGCAGGTTCAGCCGACGTAAGGGACTTAAAAGTTAGGCAAGTTTCTATTATCTGATTGGCCAGCAATCACAAATCGTGATGGACTTGTAGCTTGCCTGAGGAATATTTTGTAGACAATAATTTTGTTGGTACTTTTTGTACTATGAACTTAAAGTAAAGGTTTGCGAAGTAAAGTTCTGAATTCGAAATTCTTGACGCTTTAAAAGCTAACTAGTTGCCCTGGGTCAAAAGAATGAAGTTGACTGCGAATGAAGTCCCTTATGTTGCCTGAACCTGCCCAATGTAAGACAATGTCAGTTTTGGGAAGTGATTTTTTGGTGAAGATCCTTCTTTATCTATATGTATGTTGGAAGGAGAGGAGGGACTCAAATTTCTCACATGGAATCAAAGCCTTAGAAGATTTTTCATGACAAGCATCCATGTACTCTTTATATACATATGAGAAAACATCAAAAGATGTTCTTAGGTCGGTCCAAAAGAAGCGACGAAGACCGCTTTTACCATACACAATTGAACATTAATACATATACTAAATGTGTTGTAATAATAATAATAAATGACGCAAAAACCTTCACTATCACTTTTTCTGCTTCTGACTGAATTCCATTAAAAATAAACAAGGCAATAACTACGAAATGGTTAACTTTCTATTGGCTCCCCTTTCGAGCAACACTTAAACAAAAGAACGAGATCATAAATTAATCATTTGATAATTAAGAGAATTAAATGAGTTATACCTGCAGACGCCGCCGCCACCGCTCCAGATCTAATTAAAACGTGAAACCACCGTAAGAGGGCTCTTAATATGCAGATATATGTATCATAAACCGGACAGTTATTAAATCTAAGGGCTATCTAGCTTTTGGTGTTAAAAGTAGAGTATGTTTTTTCTTTTTATGAGGGATTCCGGTGATTGTCTTAAGATATGAAAAGTCACACATTAATTGAAGTCTTTTTGGTAAACCAAGTATCTTTACACACCTAATGAAATAAAAAGTTATTAAAAAGCTTCATTAAAAAATTTAAAATCAGGTTCATAAAGTTTTTTAATTTTGTATCTTTCGAAGACATCATTCAGAATCACTTTAAGCAACCATCAAACGAAAAAGAAAGTGAAGAAGAGTTGAACAATTTTGTATTGTGTATAAAATATCAAAATATAAACATTCAAAATTTGTACCGCGTTGTGTCATTTAGGTACATATATATTCGAAAACGTTAGTTAATAGAGGTACCGATTAACATATACTTAAATCAAAACTTAAATATTCATACGCGGTTTTCTTATAAAATGAAGCTCATCTCTTGGATATTTGCCATTGCCATTAATTGGGTTGAATTTTAAACCATGGGTCATACGTCAAGTTATGTAATATTATGTCATATAATGCATAGAGTTTGAAGAAAGTGGAAACATTAGTAGATATTAATGAAGATAATCAAATTTGCTCAGTGAGGCATTAGGCAAAAGAACAAGATAAACAAGGTTAAGTCACTACCTTACCTACATATATAAAAATAATCTTAATTATTCGAATGGAATGCCACTCGTCGCATGCTTTTTTTTGAATAGTTGAAATGAGAGAGTGTCGATTTTCTTCTTTTCTAAATAAGATAATTTAAAACAAAGTCAATATGAATATTAAAACAAAAAAAAAAAAAACGTACAAATCGAAAAAAGATTACAAGTTTATCGGCGTTAGTATTCAACGCTAGCAAAACGACTGCGTAAGCTTTTTCTATGTATATTCCGAGTTCCGAGCGGATGGAAAATGGCATTTGTCTAGCCTATACACAAAAAACTCCTCCCCCTCAAATTATCGACCGATCGCACTTACATGTACATCCCTTTTTTCCAAGGTCATGGAAACGCTGATTAACTATCACCTCAAGAACTATCTCGGAGACCAAAAGCTTCTTAATGGTGGCACTTGCACCAAGGAGACTGAACACCTCCAAATTCTAGTATGAGGATCTTAAACCACCTCACACCCCTGATGTCGCCAAAAATTCTGCTGGATGGGTATTTGGGTTTCCTATAACACTATGCAAGAAGTTTTTCTCCCTCTCTGATCTGGATGTTATCTATAATGTGATTTTTTAAGAGCTTGAGAACTTTAAAAAAAAAAAAACGCATAAAATTTGCAAAATCTCATCGATTCTTTATTTGAAACGTTAGATTGGTCCATGACATTTACTTTTTGAAGATAATTTCATTTAAATGTTGACCGCGGCTGCGTCTTAGGTGGTCCATTCGGAAAGTCCAATTTTGGGTAACTTTTTCGAGCATTTCGGCCGGAATAGCCCGAATTTCTTCGGAAATGTTGTCTTCCAAAGCTGGAATAGTTTCTGGCTTATTTGTGTAGACTTTAGACTTGACGTAGCCCCACAAAAAATAGTCTAAAGGCGTCAAATCGCATGATCTTGGTGGCCAACTTACCGGTCCATTCCTTGAGATGAATTGTTCTCCGAAGTTTTCCCTCAAAATGGCCATAGAATCGCGAGCTGTGTGGCATGTAGCGCCATCTTGTTGAAACCACATGTCAACCAAGTTCAGTTCTTCCATTTTTGGCAACAAAAAGTTTGTTAGCATTGAACGATAGCGATCGCCATTCACCGTAACGTTGCGTCCAACAGCATCTTTGAAAAAATACGGTCCAATGATTCCACCAGCGTACAAACCACACCAAACAGTGCATTTTTCGGGATGCATGGGCAGTTCTTGAACGGCTTCTGGTTGCTCTTCACTCCAAATGCCGCAATTTTGCTTATTTACGTAGCCATTCAACCAGAAATGAGCCTCATCGCTGAACAAAATTTGTCGATAAAAAAGCGGAAACACATTTCGAACCGAACACTGATTTTGGTAATAAAATTCAATGATTTGCAAGCGTTGCTCGTTAGTAAGTCTATTCATGATGAAATGTCAAAGCATACTGAGCATCTTTCTCTTTGACACCATGTCTGAAATCCCGCGTGATCTGTCAAATACTAATGCATGAAAATCCTAACCTCAAAAAAATCACCCATTAAAAATTAATTCAAGTCGCTAGCGTTACTGCCTCGTGAAATATTTTGGGTTAACCAAAATGTTTAAATTGCTATGGTAAGAAAACCGCTTACTAATTTTTTTAAGAGTCATTTCTGCATTTGCCTGTGTTATTATCTGTATAACAAAATTTATTTGAAGTCGATAGCTATACGGGTTCTTGAGATATGGACGACGAAAAAAGCTTCCCTACGCACGAACGTATGTACGTACACACGCACACATAGGCATCTCTCTAAGCATCTTTTATTTAGACTATAGAGACCTTGAAATGTCCAGAAATGTCAAAATTATCAATTCGACAGATCGGACGATTACAATAACTTCCTACGGGAAGTTAATAATTCATAACAACAATTTTCTAGTTGATAGATTGAAAATATTCTTAAGCTTGTTTTGACTGTATAATTATTTAATTATTAAAAAAAGTAGTTTTCAAATTATTGAAAATCATAAAATGATCGTGGTAGATCATACATTTTTGATTTAATAATTTTTCTGATCAGAATTTACCCAAAAGCTTATTAATTAATTTGTTTTAAAATTATAAGTTAATTCAATTGCTCATGAATAAAATAAAATATATTAACTTGCTCTTGACTTGATTTTTTTTTAAATTCAAAAGTCACTAATTGATTTAGGAAATCAGGAAAATCATAAGTCACTAACTAGCTTGTGAATGAAAGACAAACTTAAGCTAGAAAGTGACTTAAGCTTTTTCAACTTTTTATGAAACGATATAAATTATAAAATGTCACATTAAATAAGAGTAGAAAAACTAAATTCCGCTTTGGTCAACTTAAACTTAATTTTAATTCAAGGAAAAACAGCTAAACACAATTTCAGAATTTTTAAAATAAACAATTTCTTTCCCTTCTAGGCTCTAGGCTCTTATTTGCAGTGTTTGTACCTATAATTCCATTCCATTTTTAAAAACACTCTACTTTTTTTCTACTATAAACTGTCCTTATATAAAATGCTAAGGCAAGAGTACGATAACTCAGGCGACAAGGTATTATAACGGATTTTTTAAGAACAGTTAAAAACAAGCATTTTTTTTACTATGGGAGGGGGGTCTATCTCCCCCCGTTTAGGCGGGAGGGGCAATTTAAAAAATTAGTATTGAAAATGGAAAAAAATACTTAAAATTAACGGTAATACTTACAATTAAGTTTTATACATTTTTTAAAGCCAACATTCTGCTCTATTAGCCAGTTTTTAAATCAAATCAAAACTGTGCGTAGTTTTTGAAAAATTTAATTTTAAACTCAAAATTTGAGTAAAAAAAGTTAAAAAAAGGTTTAAAGTGTAATTTTTCAATATTTTAAGATTATCTAGCATTGTTTTTATTTCAAAATTTATTGCTCTTATTTGTTTTTGATCAAAAACTGAAAACTAGATGATTTTATGTCTCTTAGTTTTTGAGAAAATTGATAATAACCACAACTACTATTTTAATTTAATTCTTTTTTTTTGCTTGAGTGGTCTTATTTTGATAGTAATAATGGTAGGTGCGAGTTTGGGTGTATGCAACAATGGGATGTGTATGGGGGGCATGCTGCCCCCTGCAACCCCCCTGCTTGGGAACACTATAGGATTTGTAGTGGCTGCAAGGTGGAGTGGGTGCCAGGTGGGGAGGGTGCAAGGTACGGTGGGTGCAAGATGGGGTGCATGCAAAGTTTCTTTTGCTGGATTTAAGAAAAATTAATTTTCCCTAGGTATATCTTAATCCATATTCGATTATTACTATCAAAATAAGACTACATTAATACTCAAGCAAGGAAAAAGTAATTTAATTAAAATATTTTTTTTTGGTAATTTTCAATTTTCTCAAGAACTAGAAGACATAAAATCATCTAGTTTTCAGTTTTTGGCCAAAAATAAATAAGAGCAATGAATTCCAAAAAAAACAATAGTAGATAATCTTAAGGTTTTTAAAAATTACACTTTAAACCTTTTTTTTTAACTTTTTTTGCACAAATTTTGAGTTTAAAAATTTTTTTTTCAAAAACTATGCATAGTTTTGACTTGATTTAAAAAACAAGCTAATAGACAAAAGTGTTGGCTTTAAAAAAATGTATAAAACTTGGTTGTAAGTATTACCAATATTTTTTAATTATTTTTGTCCATTAAACGTACATATTTTTTTAAATTGCCTCTACCGCCTAAACGGGGGGAGATAGACCCCCCTCCCATAGTAAAAAATGCTTGTTTTTAACTGTTCTATACAAATCCGTCATTCAACTTTGTCGCCTGAGTTATCGTACTCTCCCCAATGCTAAAAACAACGTAACAATAGTTTCCGTGGTTTTTCAACTGAACTTGTGCACGATTAATTTTTTCATAACAAGACTGAATGTATTATTATATGAAAAATAAAATAAAATAATGCATCGATTGTCTTACTGATTCTGTGCAAAATTGATAAAAAATTACATTTTGTAAGTTAATAAAATAAGGGCCATTGAATAAAATAAAGCACTTGTTCAAAATTAAGCTTCTTAAAGCAGTTTTTCTCTGATAAAATTAAAAAAGTTTATAGTTAATGAAAAGGACCTGAGCTTTTGATTGATAATTCAGACATTCTTTTATTAAAATAAAATAAAAGGCTCAATAGAAATAGCCCGTAAATATATAAATTATACATACTCGTACGTTTTCCAAAATGTCTTGCAAAATAAGCCCACACTTACTTCTTATTAAATGTTTAGTTTATGTATTGCAATTAATCATACCATATTTGGCAAGAAGCTATTTATATGATTATATTAATGCTGTTAACGACATTTAAATATCCTTAACTCACACTCATTTTCAATTTCAATACTCGTACATTATTATCTTTGCCATCGATTATAAGCCACACAAAATGTTTCACAATTATTTCTAATTAGTTTCTATGAGCAAATCTTTAAAAATATGTTTAGCCAACAAAAGAAAAAAACATTAAATCAGTCATAGTCAATTTATGTGTAAATTAGCAAAGTCGGATGTAACACTTTATAATCATCAATACATTTTTGAATATCTTATAAAACGACTTTAGTGTGAGATCAATCAATCAAATATTGTCGAACAAAGAAGGAAAAAACAAAACAAACAACTATATGATGGAAATTTAAATCTTAATACTAAATCAAATTAACATAACATCAAAATCTTAAACCGACTGCCAGTCAAAAAGTCAAAGATTTCCTTGCTGGTGGTAAAAGCCATTTAATTACCCACTCATAAACATTCAACAAAACAATTTGCCATTAATTTTATTATAAAAATAAGAGTGTGAATCTTTCCCATGACCGAACCATCATGTGTTATATAACCCATTCATTTCGATTGTCTAAGATGATAAAGACGACCCACATTTCATCTAAGTCTGATGCCTTGTAGCCGTTACCTGACGCTAACATCAGATACCTTTGCGCCTGCCAAAAAAAAGTGTTGATGCTTCTTCATTTTGCCACCTCTGGCAGTACAAGCTCCCTTTTGACATCGTAATTTCATAAAGAAAAACAAAAACAGTCTATAATGAAGTGTACTTAGCTCAAAAAGGGAGGAATAAAAAAGAGTCCAAAATTCGCATCTATTTAATTTGGGGAAAAAATTATTACAAAAAATTAACCTTTTTTTCGCTAATGACTTTGACACGAACCAAAAAAGCGTAATAATGTGAGTAAATTGATGTCTTAAGGATGATGCGATGTTATGCTTAACATTTTTTTTTAAAGTAAACTCAAGACTACGATGACTTAACATTAGATTAGGTTTCAATAACACACTTCGTAAACTAGGTTAGTATATAATTTGACTTTTCATTTCATTTTACGTAAACCTGGAACTTTGCGGGTAAAAATAAATAAGTAGTCCTTTTCTTTTAAATCGCATGCAATATATCGTTAAATAATAAGATAATTTTAATGTTTGTTTTTGTTGCATAAAAATATAAAACCAAAGTTGCTTCGGGTACGGCCTGGCGTGGTATAATATTTTAGATTCATAATACTCACCGTCCTACATTATACTCGTAGATAGACAATTTTGATTTAATTATTTCGGTCTTATTTTGATCGGTCAGCATCCAGTATAGTGATGGTGATCGCAGTTAATTGGCAGTTGGAAGGAAAATCTTGGAAATTATTAGTCTGGCCGATTGATGAAAAACAAAAAAGTGCTTATCGCCGTCGTCGTAGGTTATAAAAGATTTAATATCATGTTTCCTATATTATTAAATGGAAAGTGATTGTAAAAGTGGTCTGAAAAAATGGTCTAGATCTATTCACACGTTTTATAATTAAATTGCATACATTTGATTTATTATGGCTATTGAGTGTTTTTTTCTCAGAAAGCAATCAAATTGTTCACAAGGCAGAGAAACATTTAATAAATTTGTCTCAGAGATGTTTAAAAACGATGTAATGTGTTTCCTTAAACTAAAAAGAAATATATGTGTATTTAAGTCAAGACTTAAAAGTTCCAAAAAGTATAGTTGATAATCTGACAGGTCTGTGTAAAAATTAGGTTTTATGTGAATTAAAAATCCCAACAAAAACATAAGTGTTAAGGAATGCTTTATATAAAACAATCCGAAGTTTCCTATATAAATGATAACAAATATGTACATAATATACAATACATAACAGTACCCCAAAATTCGTTTTAAGATTCACAACCCTGCTCTTCAGGTCTAAAAATGTGTGATAACTCAAATAAATTCTGACCTTGGCAACATTGTGAAATGGCGTAGTAAAAAATCTTATTCAATTTAATGCGCCCAAAACTCAATATTGCCAATTGTAGTTTGAACGCAATTTACTACCTCTATTACTATCCACTTGCAACATGGAAATCAAACATCTTGTTATTTTCCTATGTGTATCACCAACGAACTTTTGTAGAATGATCACTTAACCGATGTCGCCAAAAATTACGCAAGATTTTTGTGTTTCTTAAGGCGACACAAGAAGTTTTTTTCCTCCCTTGAATCGGCTATGACCTATTAAAGTTATTATACGTTCAAATCCTGAATAAACTTCTATCTCTGGACTAGAACTTCTAGTTTCTTCGACAGTATTTATAGAATAACAACTAAAATTATAAAATAAATTCGGTAGCGCAACTGCTCGCACAACAGCCAGCGTAGTGACTTTAAACTCTCAACCATTCCTGTATGCGAGTAGTGTCAGCAATAGATAAGGCCTACAATTTGTGTGCCGAATCCGAACGGCTAGTTTGAAAAATCACTTTTTATGACATGAATAACTTTTGAAGGATTTTTCAATTCCTCGCCATCACGCCACGGGTACTACAACCAAAGTTATTTGGTTGCAATAACATTGTTGATAAATGCATGTCCCTTGAACACCGTCTTAACTTTCTTTCTTATCTTCATTTTAACTGATTTCTCCAGCAAAATAGCCATTTGCATTTTCCCCCTTAAATAATTAAACAGTAATACTAGCGCTTCCAGGAATGCTTATCAGTATATCGCTGAGGGTAACTCCAATCGAACTGTCAAAGAGCTCAGAGACTCGTTCTTTAGCCGTACTACCCGAATGTGGAATACTTTACCACACTCTGTCTTTCCCTGTCATTGCAATATTCATATATTCAAAAGCACCGACACATCCTGTCACAACTGCACTGTGTCCTACCTACAAAGTTACCAAAAACACCTTGAGTGCGTCGTTATTATAACAAAAAATGAAAAGTATGTTAGTACCATGGAAGGTTGATTGAACTAAGCGCTTCAAAATTTTGATGATCGGTCAGTTACTCTTTTTCGAATTTTTAAAGTGGTATATCTCAGGAACTCCAAATGGGTAACAACTTATTCGAGCTGTTCCAGACATGTGCAGGATTCGCAAGGAAATTCGATATCATGTGATTTTTTCAAAACAGTCCATTGTACTAGAAGCATTTAAATGGTATTGATACACAGGCGAAAGGAGTTGGTCTTGAAGGGAATGATAACAAAACAAAGTATATGCTATCAACAAATAAAGCCTCATCTGTACACCGCCTAGGACTAGTCAAGAAGTTCACCTACCTTGAAACAAATACCAATTCCACGAACAGCACATCAGATGAAGAATTACCCTACCGAACCGCTGCCACTTCGGTTTGAACAAACAAGTGGGTTCAAAACTCCTTTCTCGAAAGACAAAGTGCACGTTATTTATCAAAATCTAATTTTACCAGTTCTACTCTATTGCCGGCGCCGAGTGCTAGACGATAAGTAAAAAAAGGGGAATTAATACTGGGTACTTTCGAGAGAAAAATCCTTTTGGCGGATATTTGGTCCTATATATGGACCAATCGTGAACTGTACGAGCTGTATCATGACAAGAATTACTCTTGGAGGATTTGTTCATTCCTCGCAAGAGGCAGTAACCGTGAAAAAAAAACTTTAGATGACAGTAACCGTGCAAAAAAGAACTTTAGATGGCAAAGGCAGGGGTTGGGTTGAAGCTAAGACCTCTGGCATGACAGTACAATGCACTAACCATCACGCCACGGGTATTACTACACTCCAGCGCAGAAAATGTTTTAACCCCAGCCCCCAGGCTCAAGGCTACAAGGAAGACCGAACCACCGCTACAAAGACCTGGCGATTGCTGACGGAAGAGCACTTGGCCACGCCGACTAGAGGGAGCTTGCAAGGGACTGCAAACGACGGAAGAACGCAATATCTTAGGCTTAGACCCTCAATGGATGGGGAGTCGGATAACTAAGTATGTATATCTAAGCAACTACTAAGTATATTTAAAAATTCACCTCATTTTGTTACTGTCATTAAGTGTTGTTATTCAGTAACAGAAAATTAAACGAAAACAAATTGTAAAGGTCCTAGATGGCTTTCCTGAGTTTCATAAAAAATTAAACAGGAAATATCATACACAGTTTTGGCCTCATAAAATCATTAAATCAGTTCCAACATTTTTAATACTTTTCTAATCACAAATATACAATTGGATTTGCGAGGACCTTACACTGATCAAAAGAAATTGACTACTGCTTGTAAGCCCTATGGACTCAACATAAACCAAACAAAAACAAAAGCAATGACCAATCACACAAAAATAGATATCACATTAGACGGAGTAAAGATAGATTATGTAGAAGATTACATTTACCTTGGACAATTAAAATCCTTCAAAGACCAAGAAAACAAGGAGACAAACAGACGAAGCACAAACAGTTGGAAACAATTCTGGAATATACATCAAATAATGGAATCAAATTTAAGTAACAACACAAAAAAATATATAATGGACTCAGGAATACTACCCGTTATGACTTATGGACTACAAGCACTTGGATTAACCTCAAATTTAACAGAAAAACTTAGGATTTGCCAAACTAAAATGGAAAGGAAAATTCTAAAAATAAGACAAATTCAAAAAATACGAAACCAGCATATAAGACAACAAACAAAAATCATTGATGTAGTTGAAAGAACAAGAAGGCTTAAATGGAGCTGGACAGGACACATCTCAAGGCTTCAAGAACAAAGATGGACTAAAGTAATCACAAAATGGACTCCAGCTGACAAAAGACAACCTGGAAGACCCAAGAAAAGATGGGCTGATGATTTATCGGACTACAGACATGGGCAACATTGGGGGAGGCTTATGCCAGAAATATATCTTCATGAAAAGAACAATCAAAGGTTTATATACTTACTTACTAAATTTTCAATATAATTAATTAAAATTTTCAATATAATTAATAAGTTAATACCAGACTTTGTTTGTAATTTAAATTTATTATATAAAAAAAAAAAACATTGTTAAAACGAAAATTGTATATATAAATTTAAGAAATTCAAATGGCAAATAAAAAGCTTATAATAATAATAATAATAATAATAATACACTGATCAAAGACCAAAAAATGTGGATCAATGTCGGGGTGATGTAGGTTATGTAATAAACTTGAATGATCGGAAAAATGTACATAGTTTTTAGATCTGAACAAATTATTGATTTGATCATCAACACAAATTAATTATATTTTTTAGTTAAAATCATTTTTATTGCATTTAATCATAACTAACTTGATGGATAATATGATTTTGAATTGATGGCCAAAAAATAGTATTCTTTCTTTTTTTTGCGAACTTGATGATGAAAATGATGGTTTCGAAACAAACAAAATTAAAGTTCAATATAAAATTCCAAAAAGGTACCTAATATGATAATTGCTTTGATGTTATATTAAAAGCAATCTGATCATAAAATAAGGTAATTAGTTTTCTTTATCTCAAAGGAGTTTCATAAAAACACATATGTATAATTATTTTCATTATATCTACCTTTGAAAATACATCAGATATTATAAAGTTTAAAGACTACGACAGAATTGAATGAACTTGCTCTGAATAAAAAAGTATTATCTCAAAAAA